>CM040244.1:105791323-106277672 GCA_022545495.1 Chrysanthemum lavandulifolium
GTCAAGCTGCTGCTTCCGCATTTTCGGTGGTCTTGGAGCTAAGGTCGGCCCTCATGCAATGAGCCCCATCGGATAATCAATGGTCGCGTACAACTCGGCAATCGAGGAAGCTCCAATGACTTCATCTTCTCCATGGCAGACCACCGGATCATCATAGAATCGCGTTATAACGGACACCTTATCGTGAGGCACCTTCATCAGTCGACCTCAAGCTCCTCGGCGACACGCGCCGCACCTGCGTAGCGGTGAACTACTCCCCAGCGTTCACCACTTCCTGCGACTCCAAGGTCTTTGGGCGTGATCGCGGACCATGGCCGATGAGCCACCTACGCTCAAAGAATAGTAGCGGGGTTGGGAATATAACTCTTCATCATACTCGGTGAGCTTATGACTTCATCTCCTGCGCTTCGATGGTTTGCTCACAGTGGCACCAAATTTTCAGCTGAGAGACTAACTCTTCCTTGCCATACCGAGATACTTGACGCCAGAGACACGTAAGCCTTATACCCCGATGTGCGGACACTCGACTTATTTGACTCAGCGGCGCCATCTTTCTTTAGCAAGCTTTTGGGCGTCTGAACTCGGGCCCATGCTTGACCTTGGCACTAGCCAATTGCGCCTCCAATGACGTAATTTTTGATCCTTTGGGCACCACTGGCTGCGCTTCTCCGGATTGCCGCAGCTAGCTTCTCCATACGAAGCAGATGCGCGACCACTGTACCAACTCTTGAACAATCACGATCCATTGGCGCGTCCCCACCACCGATGGCTCGGCACTTGGTTGTTTGGCTCGGAAAACTCGAGTGTGGCGGGACTATACAGGGCGACTCATGCGAATGTTCAAACTCGCACTGAAAAGGAATTAGTAATTGTTTCGCATAAGCAGGGGATCGCCAAAACACTTTGATGATACTACTACATGTGGACGGTGGTATCGGTAGAAAGGAGAGGTGATGCAACGTCGCTCGAGGCGATTCCACCGCATGGATGACAGGCGCTTTTCTCGATGAGCTCGCGCCATCACCTCAGCGATCTCTTGCGTTTCAACCCCGGGTCCTCTCTCTCTTAACTTCCATGTGCTCCGCCGCTACTACTTGTGATGCATTTGCACTAATAGGGTGGCGCGCCCAGGGTTCGGCATGCTGCGGTGGAGTCGCTTCGATTCGGCGGATGAGCTGCCCAGCTTCCCCGGCTCCATTTCGAGTGCATACGCTATAGCATCAAGAATGGGCTCTTCCCCTCTCCGACGGCGCGTCCCTACATTAACATGCGCGGCCGCGGTTGCGACTACGAATAGATCCATCTCTGCGCCACGAAGACAACAACAAACAAGTTATTATAAGTACAATGGAAGAAAGGCTTACATTAATAAAGTAAAGGAATGCGAAGACGAGCACCCACACAGCCATCCGCGCCTAAAAGATTGGAACCTCCTCGGGTCTACCAAAATAATTGCGACTAATGCCATATGCACCAAAAATTCCTCTGGGTAGGAACTAATGGGGATGCGATTGGTGTTTATTGATCGCATCCTCCAATATACGATCCGGGAGGCGCTCGTCCTGGCGGTGAACCACAGGTGAAGAAGTCAGGCGCGATGGGAAGCTGCCTTCATCGACCCGAAAAATGTCTCTCTCGATTCTAAGCGCGTCTAATTTTTACGTATAACATTGAAATCGCCATGTGCGCTTAGCGATGATACCCGCCCGTTTGACCACGTTGTGTGGTAAAGCGTGAACAGTGGATGGTGGGTTAATTGCCGATGGCGGCAATTAACCTCGAGTTGGTGATTTTAGGCGCACCTATGCGATGCGGTGGGATATATCGCGACGGTAGTAGTTTAACCGTGGCTCGAGAATAAAGATATTGGCACGTTGATTCGCGAACTTCGAAAAAGCGCGTGTATACCCTATTTCCGCCGAAGTCCTTGATTGGCGCCGCACCGGAACTTGGATGCACCGCGAGGAATATAATAATCGGCGAACTCTAAGTTAGTCCCGATTATATCGGATGTGAAATCGGTACACCTCGGACCATGGTATCGTTTTTATATCTTGTAGCGATTACGCTGGAATATCCACGGTTTTCTTCTTTGGAAAGTTTGAAGCTTTTTAATGGCGGAAATGATTTTCTTTGTGATAATCACGGTAATAAGGAGGAGGCGGAGTTATATAAGTTTCTTCCTCGCGATGAGCAGCATGGATCCCATATCTCTGGTGAGTGGATAGGATTTCTTGATGTGGCGTGGTTCTGATTCTTTCACCGTTCTGAGGCATCCATTTTAAATATTATGTCTAGATACAACGTGTATCTTTCAAGCGGGAAACCTTTTCGACTTCTTTGCTACGCTTGCGATTTTTTATTGGGCTGCAGTTATTAGTCAAGTGTATCATGATTAGTCACTCACGCATACTAGTGGGGGACGTGATGGCGTATAGTGCACGTTCGATCATGAGCAGAACAAAGGACATGATAGTGAGCCCGAAGCGGGCTATGCGATAAGTGTTTGGGCTCTGAGGCTGCCCAAAGGTGTTATGGAATAGGATATCGGATATCTCTAACTTTGGAATAATTGTTTACCGACCGGTTGGGCGGGATCTTGAAGGTTGGGGAACAATAAGCGAACAAGGATTTCGTGTGTATATAATGGGAATCACGTCCCTCATTAAAGTGCGATCAAAAGCCCTAACTCTCACAGTAACCTAAAGCAGATTTACTTACTACTGGGAGGATAATCGTGGGAACAATCCCATATAAGCTAACGGTGTTTTCTCTTTTACTGTAATGCGCAGTCTCGGCGTGATATTCAATTAGTGCGAGCCGAGGCAAAAAAGAACCCATTTGTGTCAGCGCATGTATTTTACCAAACATTAAGCGGCCAAAAACCAAGCCAAACTACGATTGACACAAATAACTCGTTCATTTCAATTTATATGTAAACTAGCACGTAGTCATACTTCATAATCAGACTTTCTTGAATGGAACAAAACGAACAAAGAATCTGTTAGTAAAATTCGGTTGAGAGAACATAGAAACACAATATCTAGATTCTGGAGGAACCTGAAAAGCTATCATCCATTCCAGATCTCTTAGGCATGTCTGCCAGGTCCCAACGTCAATCAGCCCACATGTCTATACAACATATACATTGATGTTCATATCTCAATCTTAGTTCTTGTGATGTACGGCTTGTACCAGTTTCAGCACATATAGGCCATAAAAGCTCACAGGAATGGATCCGACCGAGTGCTGGTTCTTGTTACCCGACACCAATTTATGTGCAAATATCCATCCAATTTACGAGAAGGCAGTTTCAATGGCTTGTAATATCGGAGCACTGTTGAACTGAAAGTTCCTGAAGCTTCGGCCAGGGACTTTATCGATGGTAGTTGGAATTGAAACCAGGTTACTGTTTGACGGGTCTCTGTCATCACTAAGTTGCTACCTGAAGAACTACATTTTGCCTTCCAAGCAGCTCAATGCTTCACAACATGAATCCCAAAAATAGTCAGCCAAAAGAATTTGAGTTGTACTTCACAACGTTGACATACTCAGAGTTGTAGTTGTTTTGGCTATTCTTACTTTCTTAGCATTTTAGTATTTTCATCATAAAATATTAAAAGTGATTATGGGTACACCCAAAAAAATAGACTAAAGAATGGAAACAATAGAGGTAAATGGTGTATATACCAAAAATATGTTCCTACAATTCTGGGGCTATCTTTATTCCTTAGATCGTCCATAAAACAGGATCACAACTATTTATAATGCTAAGTGGTCCAAAGCAGGCAAAACCTAATGAATTATACATTTATACACAATCGGGGCAAGGTACTTCATGAACTTCAAGTGAATGCTTTCTTGAACAAGCACAAGAAACTGGTCTACTAATACAGAACTAGTCGGGTCAATAAATTACAAAACTATTCTAGTACAAAATCGAGGGCTTCTATCTACTTCAGATATAGTACATTTACATTCTTTTATACAGTCAATTATGGTATACAAATATATGAATTTGTCTAAAATGACCGTATTTAACCTCTTTGGCATTTCTCTCTTAGAGCCCTAATTGCATAGAGGATAACCAGCTTTTATCAAAATTTTATTTAAGTTCACTAGTTTTTTTTTTTTTTTTTTTTTTTTTTTTTTGGGCCAGGTAATACCATCAAATTTTCAATGAATTTTATATAAAGCAACTAGCTTCCCAAAAATTTCTATAAAGGCAACCTAACCCACCAAGCAGACAAATAATAATCAATGTGGTGGCACCTTTTGATCATGTTGACTTTTTTTCTGACATGGTGAGCATTGAAATCAAAGATTGATGATTTCATGGAATTACCTTCTATGTGATAGTCTTCTGGCCTAAACAGAGTTGGTTACTTAAACCATGTATAACAAAAAATTAAATGTAGACTGCATACATATCTTGCAATTCAACAGTATAACTCCTGTGAATCTACTGTTACCAACGTCTCCTTGGTGTAATGAAAATGGAGTCATCATTTACTAGGTTTATGAGGCATTCAAGTGCTTTGCAATTTGAGCCAGTTAATTTCAACTTTAGATGGCTATGTTGTACTGATAGAAAGCGATAACAAACCTCTAACAGGTGCATCTGGTCTTGGTGCAACTTGGGGGCTGATGAGAAGAAATCCACGATCTCAAAGATCTGATGGCAGCCATATTTTATAGATTATCCACAGGAAATAGATGTGCAACATGCATTAGAAACACCAGCACATTTTAGAACCTGTTTACTTACTTCAAAATGGGGCAACCATGTAAAGCTTATGACCAGCTACACTCGTGAAATTACATCTCGATTTGCTGGTTGAAGTTCATCAAGCAGCTGCCATGCAATTTCCTGCAACCGAATATGTAAATAATCAAACATAGCATCATAAAATGAACCTGCTAAAGTTGTCATCAACTTGAAGTTATATAATCAGAACTCAATTACTGCATCATCATGATCATCATTACAAAGTTCAATCAACCTAACAAGTTCCTAAGGGTATCATTGGTAGCATTAGCATTAGTAATGAGAGTAATGACCGAGCCAAAATTAGGTGCCTAACTTCTTGAGGTTCGCAGTAAGAAAGCGAATATTTACATGTAAGGCTTTCAGGTACATTGCCGAAACGCCACTTGTGTCGGTTCACATGCAGACAATGGATTTTATTATCTTTACACTTTGTCAGGTCCTGATTATTATTTACCTTTCAATCAAACTTTTTAAATAGACAGCTTTTATATAAATAGCCATCTAAAGGGTAGGAGCACCTAAAAGTCGTCTTATAAATTTAGTTTTTCAAACAGAACTAATTACACTACCATTGTACAATGCCATTGCCAGCATATTTCACCTACAAATCAGATTCAAGCTCAGATCCCTACACAACTCACCATTTTCCACCTCAAGCGTGGCAAAATCAACCAAACCTAATCAGCTTAACTAAAGCAGCGATGAGGCAACAGCCATATAATTCACTTAAGCAGGAACATTCAACATATGTGGCAAGTGGAAAAATAATATAGGGAGAGCATTCCATATTCTTGTCAATGTCTTAGTAGCAACGACACAAGTACTGAGACCAATTCAATCACGTCATTTAAGATCTAAGAACATGGATTAAAAATTAGCCTACTGAAGCTAGGTGCCTAGGCGCACAATCATTCACCAGATTATGATAAAATGACTCTTCATTTCCTCCTCTATTTCTCCCTTGCAGGTTATTTTGCAGTAACATTCTTTGCAACTCTTGGCAACATATTGTAAAACAGTAAAACAGCAGATTACAAACACAAAGAGATTACCACAGATGACTTACACTAATCTCCTTCTTTGTTTGTGGGGCAAAACTGTATCATCTTTCACACCTCCAACTATGTAAAGCCGCACCCTCTGTGGCCCAAATATCATTCGATATACTCATCTTTATTAATAAGTTTTGATACATTAAATCCTGTTTCTTCAAGAACCTGCAGCCAAAACAGCTAACTTAGTTAAAGCCATCACACCACAGGAATCACAGGTGCGTATCGTAGATATCATAAAGGAAAATAACAGTTCCAAGTTAAATAGCGAGGTCTTGGTAAAGTTAGCAATCAAATTTTATGGGATAGAGATAGAGTTCCAACTCACAAGAAAAGTAACTTTAAACACACAAATAAAAATGATATATACCTCTCTGATAGCACAAGCATCATCTTCCTCGTCTTTATTCTTTTTCCTCTAGAAACTCCAGCTTGTTCCTTTCCATCCTTTTACCAGTACACACTGCAGACACAAAGACAATCGAGAACAAAAGAACAAGCTATTTAAAAAAATGATGATAAATCTGGATCAACTGCCTTTGTCTTGTGATATAATTATCATACCAGAATTACTATGATTTCCTTTGCAAATCTAAGAAACACAATTACCTAACAGGTTATTATGACACTTGATTAGTGCTAATACTTTTGCTAAGCAATGGTTGGAATTTCACTTATCTATTTTACGTTGAAGGGTTTTACCATCTTACATGGTCTTTAGTTACACTCAGTTCAGATGAAAGACTAATTCCTCAATGTCGCATAGTGATTATACTGATTAGTAGAATTCTTTGTTTGATCTAGTAGCTCGTTAGATACCTGGATGTAATTAACTATGAGTTTATGACTAAGTCTATCTCATGAGATACATCTTAAACTTATATTATATGTTTTACTTACCATTGTGCTAATCTTATAATTGCTAGTTCTCACTGGATAGTTCACAAGTAAAATAATATTTTTGCTAAGTCAAAAGACAAAATTGTTGCTTGCTTGCCTACCAATACATACAAAACCTCAACGAAACCCATCACATATTTTATTGATTAAATAAAACATAAACTAACTAAAGCAAAATAAGAGCAGCATTATGAAGTTCATCTACCAAGACCAACACACATAAAAAGCTGAAAACTCAGATGAAACCTTACCCTCTCATATGTTTGATCCAAAATAATTGCCCTGTTACAGGAACTCGAACCTTGTATGATGTGAAATCTTTGAATATGTCATCTATATGGGGAACATCTGGCTTCAACACGTCACAACTGTTGAACACTATAACAGGTTAAGGAAGTCAAGTGATGGCCAGAACAAACATGCAGTATAAGCAATTGTAATAAGCATTTAACAAATAGTAAAATCGTTGTGAAACAAGTAGTAGCAAAGGATACTTAAAGAGGTAAACTCCTTGAGGTGAATGACTTCAAAGATGGATTATTTTCTACAGAATTGTCCTCGTAGAACCAATGTGCATACTCCACAAGAAATAAAATTCTCTCAAAAGATTGCTGGTCTTCCTTGACGCGTTTAGAACAAAGCGACTACAATTTGAAGACAAACAATAATTAGACTATTGTAACTAGTAAGTAATTGGAATGCATAAGCACAACACTACAATCGTGAAGAGAAAACCTAAACATGAACAATAACAAAAGAGAAAGACATCATGGCCCTCCAAAATTGATCAGACGCGCCCCATTGGGAGCAAACAGTTTTAAACTTGGATAATTCAATCATTCAATCGTAGAAAAGGTAGTCTGATTGTATTCAAATCTAAAGGAGAAAAAACACTATACTTGGACCTTATATTTTGTAACACCCCACCGCCAGCATCAAACTGACAAATTCACCTCCAAATTAGTTTAAAAACCATGTGAGATCTTTTTACAAACTCTCTACTAAGGAGTTGCAACTCAATTATAACCAATGCGATAGAAAGTCACGATTATTTTAGGCCAAAAAGAGCCGATGTAAGTCATACAACTAGTAATCATTATCCCATGTAGCGATGACGTGTACTCCTTAAATTTCACGGGCCATCGTTTTCATACCATTTTAACACCCCAATCCCAAGCGTATAAAAAGGGTAGTCATAAATATGTAAGCAACCTGGTTTCTTATAAGTTGCTTATATAAGCTACTTATCTTGTTACTTTGTTTTCGATACAGTAGATAAACATTTATGACTGTTTGTATGCAGACATAACGTAAATCGATTATTTGATTCCGACTACATGGAGGCTGTTTGGGATCGCTTATATAAGTATTTATCTGCATATATATTTAACCAAATAAGCAGTTGTGTGTTTGGCAAAACCACTTAATTGCTTATATGACTGAAATAAACAGTTTGTATAATTCTGAATACCAAACACCCTGAATCCTAATTCGAAACCCATCTTCACAAATATAAGATAATCAAAATGTTGGGGATACCTGCAGAGATCATCAAGGAGTTCTTTAGGAGGATACCATCTTTAAAGGAGCACTTGATGATCTTCATCGACGTCATTTATTTCTAATTGCCTAATTGATGATCAAGAAGATGAAGATCGAATTACGAATTTATATATATATACATGCCAATTGCGTATATCTTACGCCCAAAAGTTGATATTTGCGTATATATATATATATATATATATATATATATAGAGTAGGGATGATAAGAATATTAGTTAAAATAAGAAGAATAAGTAATGTTAACTTGGATGATGCATCAATGGACAAGAGATCTAATAAATGGCAACATTGTAAATAATCAAACAATTATAAGGTTTTGAAGGTTTTCTAAGGGTATAATTGTAAAACAAACACATTTAGATAACTCACCCATAACATGCGGCAATTTAATTTAATACCAGTCGATTACAAACTTTACAAAGTAGACTATGCACCTGCAATCGATGATAAAACTCGATTTTGAAAGATTGGGGATCTAAATTTATTCTTAGATTTTTTTTATTGCATCTTGTTCTATTAGGTGAATGGACTACAAGATACATATATGGACAAACAGATGCATACATGTATGAGATAGATTAATACATATGTATGTCGAGTCAGTACGTTTGTAAAATAAATAGATGCAAGTACTTCTACTAGATGCATAGGTTGTAACGACCTAGTACAATGTTTTAATCAACTTCCATACATATTTGGTGATACATTTCAAGGCTGCATCTGAGGCATCTAGACGAATTATTAAATGGCTTCATCTTTAATGTATTAATTGTTGCATCTATATATTAAAGGATGCATCTATCGTCTTTATTAATATTTGCTTTAGAAATTAGACAAATCCATTAAAATGTATACTCTTTCTTTTGTAGATGCAAAATTCTTTTGCATGTATGCATATGTTGCCATGCATCTATATTAATTACAGACAATTGGATGCATAATTTTTATGTATGCATGTATTAAATTTTGCATCTTTTTTGTTATTGGAAACTAAATAGTTGCCTAACATATAAACTCTTGCATCTGTTTCATATCGTAGATGCATATCTTAAACACAAGTGATGTATTTAACATTAAATATATCAATAGATGCGTGTGAAATTAAAACTCGAATTCAACATTAAACAAATATTTATAAGCAACTTTAATAAGCATGTCAAAGAAGGAGACTTGAACATGAAAAGACGATTGTTGCAGATCAAAGAATAAGAGATCGTGGATGATGGAGAAAAAGAAGGAGAATTATGTTCAAAAAGAGGGAGAAAGATGTATGTTATACCCAAAGTACCCTCAAGTCATAATTTAAATGATTGGTTGAGATAACTTTATTCTTATTATTTTAAAATTCTTACCGTTTGATCCTAGCTACATATATATATAAAATCTTTAAATCGATTATCGTTATGTAAAAAGCGTTATTACGGAAATATCTGAGTTTTAAATTTTAGTAGTTAACTTTGAATAGAAGCCATTATTTAACTAATAAATTTTAGTGGGCTTAAATAAATTTTAGTGGGCTTACTTATAGTCCATTTAAACTTTGTTAAGGCCCGTTTTAGATTCATTTGACAAAATTTTTTTAACCCTACGTGTGTTTGACGACTTAAACGCTCACCCAATTAAGCAGCGACCCATATTACCAAATAAATCGTCTCACCCACTTCAGCGCGACCAAATAAAGCGTGACCCACTTTTAAGTGAATAAAGCGCGACCATGTGTTTTAAAAGTGATATCTTGACGACCCATTTTACGCAGACCATGCTTTATCACATGATTTACAAAAGCAAATATGTGTTAGCAATTTATGAACAAAAGCAATATGATGTACAACAATTTTTTATGTCAAGTCACCATCGAATCACTATTGCATTAGACAAAAGTATAGTGATCGTACAAAAGTATGATGTGATAGATTTAGGGTCTGTTTGGTTTGTTGACGGGTTTAGGATTTAGATTCGGATTTGTATTTATATTTAGTTTATGATTTGAATTTAGATTTGATGTATGAGAGAGAAAATATATAATTGGTATAATTTTATTTATAATAAAAATTTATTTGAATATTAAAATAGTTGTAGACCCACCCTAATTCTTTAAAACTAAGAAAAGTCAAAGAAAAACAAAAAACAAAAAAAACAAAAGAACTCAAAGAATACATCTGAATCCATAGTTGCATGTAAGGAATGACATGAGCCCACATAAATAGGTATCAAAGACTATTATAAATCACATAGAATCCAACCAAATATTTATTAAATGTCAAATCACATCCAAACTCATTTTAATCACCCATAACAAACAGCACCTTAATTCGCTTTTGTAAAAGATTAGAAAAAAGTCCATATTCGTAAAATGGGTACCAAATGGACTATTTAGGTAACTAGTTTTAACAAATATTTCTATTATGTCACGAATATGGTAATAAGTGTCTAAATTGTAGTTAAGTTAAAATAATAATGTAGCTACTTTCATCACAAAGTATCTTGATGATTAGCGTTTCGGTGGTATGATCATATGTTGTATGTGGTTGTTGCAAAATAATTTAGCTACAAGGTTTGGAGCAAATATCTCCTGAATCGAGGAAGTTTAGAACCGTGAGAAGGAAGTTCGGAACTAGAGTAGTCCGAACTTATATGTTGCAGGGAGTGTGAGCCATTCTTTATGAACTTGATCTTGAAGTATGTTGATATACATCACGAGGAAATCCGTTAGAAGAGGTCCCGAGGCCGACCACCCTCTGACGATCAACTCAGAACCTTATAAGTAAAGAATTTAGCATAGTATAGTATGATCTGTATGTATGTAAAGAGAGTTTAAGGAGTAACGCAAGCGAAGAGTGTGGAGAAATCACTTACCTTCAAATGGGATAACGCCTTAATATTGATAGTGGACTTGAATTGCCTTACCCTGTTAACAATAAGGTGTGAAACCCTCATTATCCAATAAGTGTTGACCAAGTGGGTTGCCGACAAAGTTGTCCACTTTGCCTCTATGAGGCAGGGGTTTGTCTCTTACTTTTTTTGAGACCTTATTCCCTTCCTCTTTGGTTATATTTATATTTGTCATGTCCATCCCGGACTTACCTTATGTCCATCCCAGGCTTAAGTCCATCTCATGCTTAAGTCCATCCTAGGATTATGTCCATTTCAGACTTACCTTATCCATCCCAATCCATCATCGGGTTAAGTCCATCCGGACTTATCTTATGTCTATTCCGGGCTTAAGTCCATCACAGGGTTTAGTCCATCCAGGTTAAGTCCATCCGGACTTACCTTATGTTAACCTTATGTCCATCACAGGTTTAAGTCCATCTTGAGGTTAAGTCTATCCTGAGGCTTAGTCCATCCTAGGGTTAAGTCCGTCCTGGACTTACCTTATGTTAACCTTATGTCCATCACAGGCTTAACTCCATCTTGGGGGAAAGTCCATCTCAGGCTTATGCTTTACGTCCATAAAGAGATGTCCCACTGAGTTTTGTCCAGCCCAGAGATGTCCTGCCCGGAGTTAGGTCCATCCCGGAGTCATTCTTTATGTTCTTTCCGGACCATACGTCAGTGGTACTAATCATTTAAAAGGAGAGCTCATTCATCTCCGGTGTATGTAAATACTTCGCAAATACTCGAGCTAGTAAGTGGCCATAAACCATCACAAAACAATTTAAATGGTGAACCCTTCCACTGTGAAGTTGAAATGCAGCTAGATCTATCTTTCTTTTTTAAGTTAATTTCATAATTATTCTACTTGATATATCATAACTTTATGTTTGGTGACAATTTCTAGCTCCCCAACTAATTTGGTAGGAAAATGGAAGTTCATTAAGTTGAACCAAAATTCTTAACTCTAGAACCAACTCAACAAGTACACAAAGTACGCCTTTGCATAATGACAGATAAAGTCCACAAAATGAAAATCATTATACATGGGGATAAATGCATTGGTATAAGCAAAGATACAAAAAAGCAAATGCACATCCAATAAAAAAACTTTATACCGAATCATAGAAGAAATTAACCTGTGGATCAAATTTGTAACCAAAACATTTCTTTCTGTGGGTCAAAAGGAACCAGAACTGTTACTAAATGCGCTCTTGCAAGCTAAAATGTCTCAAAGCGGTCACATGGGTCTTTTCCACAATTCCGAGAAACAAAAATAAACTAAAAGATAAACAAGATCCAACGACATGAGTCTAACATCTAGACTGTACATGTGATAACAAGCTTTTATCACTGCCTGAATAATACTTGAACGGTTCGTTTCTGTCAGTTGCACTGCACCAGCAACAAGTTTTTGTACAATTTTTCTCCTAAGATAAAAAAGACAACTGAAACTTCAAGATTCGGTTAAAACCTTACAGTGACTAGTCTCGAGCCCAAACTCAGATTTTTGTTCACTGGACCATGGACCAGCTTCATCAGATGATGTCTCAACTGGACCATTTTGTAGGACCACTGAACCATCACCAGACCAACTCTCAGATAACTGTTGTTCAGTCAAGATTGGTTTACCAAATAGCATGAACACGGGTTTTCTTTTATCTTTTCGTTGTCTTCAGTCTTTTCAAACTCGGTTTCCCATTGTTAGCAAGCAAGAATCTTTTTCTTTTCATTGGTTTCTTTAGTTGGTTCGAGTGTTTTGAGGAGACTCTTCTCAACGGGTCGTTATTTAACATCCATATGGTAAATTTTGAATTTTGTTAATTCAGGATGATGATTATTATTTATTCCAAAATGTGAAGAATTATGCCTGGCTCCCTGGATGCTTGCGGAATGTTGTTGTTAGCGATAAGTGATGAAATGAAATCGGGAGGTTGGGGGACCCGGAGTTTCTTTCTTGGAGGTGAAAATGGCGAAATATGCATTGTAGACACGTTTGAAACCATTTCAACCAACCATGGGTTCACTAGCTTCACGTTTTGTAGCAAATCTGGTTCATCCCACGTCACCTTTAATTAAAATTAACGAAGTTAACATCTAAAATAGAACATTAAACAAAGCGAAATATGCAATTTGCTAATAAAACTTTAAGATTTTGTATATGTGTGTGTGTAATATTTATAAAAATCAAGAACATGATCGAAGGACTACATAGTCTTCCATAATACCAAGGGAGTGTTTAGATTTGGATTTAAGGAGTAGTTTTCAGATTATTACAACTTATAGTTGCAAGAATAAGTTTTACTGTTTGGACACATAGATTTGCTTCGCTTATGAATATCGAACCAAGGGTCAAATAATTAGTTTTTTACAAGCATAGCATCTTTATTCTTAAGTCATATTATCTGAGACTTATAACAATATTGTCTAGTTATTTGTCGGAGTATCATATAATCACTTTTAAGATATATGCCAAAATACAGATGAAGCTCTTATAAACATACAACAAACATATTTTGTGTAAAACCTACAAGAAAAATTGAAATCTATACCTGAAGGAGCCTCCATGGAGAATTAGGCCAACGAGCTTGATCACTGGCATGAACCGAAGAAATAGTCCCCATGAACCAACTTATTATGACGAATCCTCAGTCTCAAAAGCCATCTTGAACCTCATCCCTGCACACCATTGAATCCTCATTGCAGCCTTGACACTCGAAGCCTTTACACAAAACTCAGGAGTACTTGCTCGTGGGTAGTAAAATACCTCAAATGGCTTACCATTTGCTGCTAGCTTCGCAGCTTCTATCACAGATTCACCAGTAAATTTCCCTTTTGAGTCCTTAGATAACTTGATATTATTCTCATCTTCCTTATGAGCCACAATATCCACTACCAACACCATTGCCTCCTCGTTTGCCCTTCGGACCCCGACACACAAATCACCATTATCAGCTCTAAGAAATACAATCGAATCACCAGCCACAAGCTTCTTATTGTTCACGAAATTACTCCAGCCCGTGGTCAAAAGATGGCGTCGTGGGGTCCCTCTATAAATATGCCTAAACTTCCAAATCTGCCCATGAACATCCTTAGCCAGAATAGTCTGCACCGGTGGATCAGCATTGTAATCCAGCTTAGGAAATATAGTCTCAGCACAATACCTTGGTACCGAAAATCCACCACCATTATTAGCATCCGATTGAGTCAATGTCTTTGCAAGCGACGTTGGATTTTCTTGATTTTCAACGTTTCCATTCTTATTTTGACCATATCCCAAAACACCATCATCATCAGAACCAAAATCATTGTGATCTTTTAATGGGACGAGTCCCAATTTAGCATAAACCTCATCAGTGTCAGGATCCGCCATAAAGTTAATGGCCAACACTTGACACAAAACATAAGCGGGATTTGTGGGAAATCACCAAAATTCACCTTCCTGATGCAGCATGTTCAGCATGGCCTTGTGGAAAATAAAAACTTTTGAGTTTAACAACGGCATTTGTACCATACCGCCAGCACAAGCATGCCATAACTGTGAATCAAGCTTTTTCCACTATACTATTTGAAGGTTTCACGGAATTCATCAAGGCCATGCTGAAAAAAACACCAAACACTGTAAAATCACAACATCACAAAAACATGTAAGTTTATGCAACACAAACGATTCACAAGCAACAATGCTACACAAACTACTATACTAAATACAAGCACTTGATAAACTCTTTTACTAGATAATGACAAAATACCCTTCAAAACTTTTTACATGTCTCAACTGTAATTAAAAATTAACAAAGGTATTTAGTCTTTTAAACTAAACTGGGTCATAACATACAGTATATCCATTAAACTAACCCTAACATATAGCAACATGACATAACATAAAACAACAAAAACCCCTGTTTCGTCGCAACAAAAACCTGAAATTCCTAGATAAGCAACCAATATGATGTAAACTAATCCAATCCATAACAATATGATGTAAACTAAACCATAATTCCATAATAATTAAGCAAAAGGGTATTAAGATAAAAAGTACCTTAAATCAAGAACAATGAACACAGTGATATCTAAACCACCATTAACATCAACAAGATTACGATGAAAAAAAAATATATGTACATATATAAAAGAATAGTAAAGTTTTATATTATGAGATAATGAGTTTTTAAAGACAAGGTAAAACAGAGAGACAAGACACAAAGACATAAACAGTCACCTTAAAATTACGGTAGCCGACCAGACGCTTGTAAACCAACAGACAAATATGAATTATGGCATATGATGTTTGTGTTTATGTTCATACATATATTATTATATATATATATAGATTCTATAGATATAGAGAGAGAGTTAGAGTAGGAGATGACTTTGAAATACCAAACTTCCAAGTATTTCGGTAAGGACTCTGCCCCTCTACATACTCATCTCTATTTATTGTTTTTATAAACGAGTTTATATGTAAACGTGTCTTATAATATTTATATGTTTGGCTATGTAGTTTCAAAGTTTTACAAATAGAGTAACAATATTTGACATGCGTATCTTGTTACATTCATATTCTTTTTATAAAACTGGCACTTACACTTATTAAGTATATTTATATGAGGAGAGTTATTTTATAGGAATGAGATCCTTTCAAGTTGAGAGGATCAACTTGAGTCAAGTTGAGGCACGATGAGTCATTGAATCAAATTCAGTAGTTTAAATCAAAAGTAGTTAACGATTTGGTAATTAATTTGATCGATAAACTCGTAATCTTAACTCGACTCAGTTGATCCTCTGACTGAGTATCCCACTCCAATTTATGAAATGAGAGGATCCCACTCATCGCCCATCCATCAAAAAAAATCAATTGTTGAGATTAAAAGTATTTTATTATTTACATATTTTTAGTACTAAAATCTGTAGTTGGTCCCTAAACTTATCATACACATTGCGATGGGACAAAGGCTGATTATCATCGTGTGAAGGTCAAACTTGGGCTTTATATAAACTAGTCCTGACCATGATTGCCATAGTCGACTTTAATTTTAAAGCTTTACTTGAGGGTATAATGACCATTAACAATTTTGACCAAGAGGTTAGAATCTAACCTGACCTTCAACAATATTAGTACCCGGTAACACACAACATTGAACCCAAATATAAGCAACACATTACTACAAAAATGCAAAAAAAAAAAAAAAAAAAAAAAAAACTATAATGACACAAAACGATAAGGGAAGGCTTTGTTGAGTTCGTTGAGGAAAGAAGAGCGCCCAAATGAAAAGGATTTGGGTGTTAAGAAGGAGAAGGAAGAGGCTGATATCGTATTATCAAAGTTTAACGATTTGGGAGAAAGGATTAAAAATCTAGAAATTTTGTTCAAATATCTTAAGGAAAGGAAGAAAATGAAGAAAAGGATGATAGGGAGAGTTGTAGATACAGCTAAGTGTATGTTTAGATGATAGTAAACTTTGTAGTTGTTGAGAACATGAAATCGATGAATAAAAATTGGGTTCTTATGTAGTAATTGTGTTTTGTGCATTGATTCCGCTTGAAATCGTTTTGCATTTCTTAATAGGTTTGAGTTACCCAAGTCATACCATAATAGTAAGTTACAATTTGTTGTCTTTCATAAATTTGTTTGACTTGGGTAAGTCAAATTCAAGATGATACAATTTGAGACATTAGGCGTGTTCGGTCCATCGTCAACTCTAACACCAAACCAATTTCTTCCTAAACAATACATTATTATTTAGTGCTAAAGCGTTTGCATTTTCAACACATATTTTTAAACCACTGCGTTTGCTTTTGCCGATACAAGGGGGTGTTTGGTTTTGCTGAAACAACTTTTGTTGATAAAAGGGGCCTGTTTGGTTTTGCTGATACAAGGGGATATTTGGTGATACATTATGATTTAGTGCTAAAGCATTTGCATTTTCAACACATATTTTTAAATCACTGTCTTTGCTTTTGCTGATACAAGGGGGTGTTTGGTTATGTTGAATCAACTTTTGCTGAATCAACACTTATTTTTAACACTAATATCATATGTGATATTCAAATTAGTGTTTAATCACAAGTGATTTTTTATGCAAATTTCGATGTGAAAAAATGAAAAAATTGTAAAAAAAAACATGAAAAACACGAAAAAAAATTTTCGAAAGTATATCAAAGTGCCTATCCATATAAAGATAATTAGATACTCGTCGTAATGATATATTTTTTTTCGCTTAATATTTAACTGTTTGAAAGATATTAATATTTGGAAAAAAAAGGATGAAAGTGGGTTTTTAAATTATTGAGATTAATCTCATCAATTAGATCAAATAAAGATGGAGGAGATTGATCCCCAGTATGTAAAGAATGTTTTGTCTCAAATGATCTTAAATCACACGGGATAACTAATAATTTAAATAAATGAAAAAGTTCTATCTTGAACATAAATTATCTAAAGGATAAATGCTGATCTCTATCATCCAATCGTTTAAAATCGGCGGAGTAGATTAATTCTTATTAAAAGATGGAGGGCATTTTGTAATTATACAACCCACCTAACACCCCCACTTTCTACACTCACACACTCACACTTTTGTTACAAAGAGACACTTTATCTCTCTCATCGAACATCTCAATCTTCATCGATTCAAAACATTTTCAAATCGATAGCAACTAAATCTCTTCTCAATAATTTAATTCTTTATCGTTATCATTAGCGATATCATGTCACTCATTTACGGTCTATCGAAAATATTGTTTCATGATGAAATCTCTGGTCTATCGAAATATTTTTGTTGCGGTGAAATCAAACAAATCAAACGATGTATCCTGGCACCTTTACGAAATGAATAACAATTTTCTCTTTCTTCCATTTTCGTCCAGTTACCAACAGATAGTGTATTTCATTATCGAATCTGATTTCAAGTTGTTTTGTTTATTGGAAAATATGAAGTAAAAAGGTGATTGAAAAGTAGAAAGTTATAATGACGAATAGTGAGGGTGAAGTCCGTTTGTGTTATCAACTATTTTGAAAGTATACCCATTTAATACTTTAGTCAAATTTTTTTTTTTGGTATTTGGAGCTTAAAATGGAGTAACACTTGTGTATATAAGTTGATTTTTTCTCTCTCTGTTTTGTTGGTATTTGGACATAGTATCATTTGTATGACCTTCGGAAATAACAAGCAATTATTTAACAAATCACATGTGATTTATGGTAAATAACATGTGATTCATTAAAGGAATCATGTGATTTCTAAATCACGTATGATTTACACACGAATCACAATTAAAAAACACAATCGCGTGTGATTCACATTTCTATATTAAATTAGCATCACATGTGTTTCATTTTATACAACAAAGAGTATGATTTACATTTTTCGTAACAAAACACAATAAAACATAATTACGTGTGATTTACTCATTTCTAGATTAAAACGTAATCACATATGCTTTCGGTTTATAAGAGCGAAAAAGCAAATCACACGTGATTTACATTTTTATAACAAAACACAAAAAAATAGAATCGAAGTGATTCTTGAGAATAAATCACAAGTGATTTTTACGTACAAAAATTTTGAAAAAAATGTCGAAAGTATATAAAATGCATATCTATAGAAATATAATTTAATTTTCATCGCGATGATGTATGTAGAAAACTAGAAGAGGGTTGAATAATTTTACCATTTTAAAATTTAATTTGCTTTGAATAACAATGAGTAAATTCAAACAATATACATAATCAAGAATAAATAATATGCAAGTAAAGAAAAGCGATCAAACCACAACACGGTTGTTTATAGTGGTCGGTCTACAAAGGACTCTTTTTCCTGCCCTACTCCACTCCCCAGTATCCAACTCGAGAGTTATCTTCACTAATCAACAAGCTCCTTTAACCAGCGGAAAACCTTTACACTTAAACACATAATATTTCCGACACAAAGCTAGATGTCGAGTTCTTTTACAAGGCACAACCACTCCCAACACACTATGTATTTTAAGGACTAAAATACTAACCAATCACACTCGAGAGGTTTATGATGGTTTGGTACAAACAATGATGTATGAATAACAACAACAATAACCAAACAAGACTTTCAACAATTCGTTGAAGCTTGGAATGTCTTGATCTTCTTTGCTAAAAAGAGGATCACTAAAAATGAAATGAGAATGAGTTAGATGAAAGATAATGAGAAAATGTATGTGTTTTATGCTTAGAAGGATGAAAAATATCTTAGTATGGATTGATATTTATAGCGAAAGGCTCGGCAACCCACGGATCACACAGACCAAAAACTTGGTTCCGTCCTTGATAAATTTTGGTTCCATGGGTTCGACAAAAAATCTTGTTTGAATTTTGAAAATCAATTTGACACGAGGACAAATCAAGCTTGATTTTTTAAATTTCCGAAGTGAGAGTGTCAACGTGTTGTTTGTGTTCAAATTTTTTTTGTTGCATTTGAGATATCAAATCATTTTTGGAAGCGACTAGTTCTCGTATCTGTCTTTCTAAATATTGTTCTTTTAGATCGACTTTGAAAAGCGACTTCAAAAGCGTGTTCACGTTTTCTTTTGTTTCAAAATTTTCAAGTTGTTTCTTATAGCATTCAAGATCCTTAGTCAAGTAAGTGCGGCTTTTTCTCTAAGATTTCCATTTATTTCATTGCATTTCTCAACTTGAGATTGGGTGGTCATAAGTAAGGTCATGAGCTCGGATCCGATTAGACGAATTTCAACGTGTTCAACGTGAGTTAGCCACTGTAAAATTTCACTATCATCAACCTTCATATTAATAAACTAGATTGTTTATCAAAACTTATTTGAGCTAAGTTGAGCATTTTAGCATGTACGTTTCATTTTATTGCATAAAATTTATGCAACTCGAGTAGTCTTATTTAATCATGCCCGATATTCTTGATAAGCGAAATCGGTCTCACAAGAAATTTTCTTGTCTTACGAGCCACGCAGCGTCCGACACTAAATTAGTTATGGCTAAAGTCAAATAAATATTTCTACGAGTTAGAATTAATATTTTATTTTATTTTATTTGTTACCTTTATAAAAATATGCTAAAAATTATATATTACACGTTTGTGCAAAAGCATCAAACCGGGACACCGTGACTCACATTTAAGCTCAAACGGGACACGATATACATAACAAAAATTTGAGATCCTTTCTTTCTTTTTCCTTGTAACCGAATGTACCCACAAGAGGTACACCCATCTCTTCAAAACTTGCAAATGCATTGACCTTGAAACATATTTTGAGAAATAAACTTAAAACCCAACATGTAACTAAGCATTTGACTTTTGAGACATGATGAAACATATTTCCCATGCACACAACACATTTCACTCTTCTTCTTGTCCTTTGGCTGCCGTATACCCCCTAAAACCACAAACCATTTGCTTGTTTCTTAAATACTTCCTAGGTGCAAGTAAAATCAAGGTATCATGTATCCAAGCTCAACATAAACCCTTGGTCTTTAACCAAAAGCTCTCCTCCTTTTCTTCTTAAAACCCACGAGCCACAACTCATCACATCTCATTTACAAAATCTCATTCAAAAACCTCTAAGTGTATGCAAAGTTTAGCCTTGGAAGCTTGGTTTTCTCTTGGTTTGCTCTAGCTCACTTGACACATACTCTTCCACACCTCTTGAGCTCATTAAACTTTCAAACACTCAAAGGAAAACTAAGGTTACTTGAAAGCGAGCATAAGGGTTTTAGAAGCAAGGTGTCGGGTTCACTTTGGAAGCATATCGGGTTCACTTTGGAAAGCATATCGGGTTTCTTTCTCATCCTTGTCCGTGCGTATTCCTCCCCACCATTCTTGGTGTCGTAAGTCTTTCCTCCTTTTTCCGTATGTAGGGCGATGTAGTTTCTTAACCATTTATAACACATCGATTCATTGTCCGACACTTGTCTGCGACCTCGTTATAAAAGCTACGTTGTCAACCCATTTTGAAACTAACTATATTTGAAAACTAACTACAAACTCAAATGTGATACTTATATTTGAAACTAACTACAAACTCAAATGTGATACTTATATTTGAGTGGAACTACAAACTCGTTTTGTTGTCAACTTATATTTGAAACTAACTATAAGCGCAAATGTAAGGCTTAGATTGTTTCCTTGGTACACTCGGCATCGTTGTTAAAATCACGGACAAAGAAAATGTATTGCATAAGCATGCAAACTTTCGAACATGGCTTCTTGAGAAGAAATACATATCAAGCATGAAACAATCGAAATACCCATTAAATAGAATTACTGTTGTGAAACCTAACACAAAAGGCCCTTGGCTCGGTTGGTGGGGCGTGGTGGTTGTTGGGAGGTTGTGAGTTCGAATCTATCTCATGGCGATTACCCATTTTTTTGTTATATTTGTAACTTTCGTATTTTGACAAATCCGGTCCCCGACTTCGCACCTCTTGTCATTTTCTTAAGATCTTTTATAAGCCTTATAAACTCATATTGATATCTCGATTTCAACCCTCGACTTTGAACCACTTGACACATTTCTTAAAATCCTTATAAAGTTTGAAACTTATATAAATCTTTACAACTTTGATCCTCAAGTTCTACATAACGCTTCCCATCCTAAGAACTTCTATAAGATAATAAATTTATATTTTCTACGAGTCTTACGTCACATAAATATAATTGGTACATATTTCTATTTGACAACCACATTTGCATAAACTAGAAAATATTATACTTTTCTAAATATAATATTTTCCACAACTAGATAAATATATATTGTACATATATCTATACTTTTCAAAACTAAACAAAATCAAATAAATATAAGTTGATTTGTAATTATTTCCACTTTAATAAATATACTCGAGCCAACTCTTATCACGAATGTTTAAGTAAGCTGTCCCTCACTTTTCCAAGAGCCAAAGACTTATAAGCATTTGAAACTTATTTAAACTTAACCATTGCCAACACAAGCAACAATAAACTCAAACTCTTGAAAATACTTCAACCGTTTTCAATACATTAAATCATGGATAAAAACAATAAACTAAGACTTGCCATGCTAATTATAGGTCGCGTGGCGGTGCCGTGCTCATACTACTTGACCTTACACTACTCGGATACCATTTGCAAAGGTGAGTTCATAGCCTCGCCTTTACTTATTTCTTTCAAACCCGCGAGAGATGCATGCTATAAACTAGAACACAAGTCTTTTCTTAAGCTGTATGCTTGCACGATCATTATTATTATAGCCTAAGTTGCACGCCATAAGTCCTTACATCATGAACCATTAATCACTTGCTAGTGAGCGAATATTGTGGATAGTACTATGGGAATTAACGACCCGACTCGGTTATCGGAAATAATTGGGCGCACTATATTGGTTAACTATGGAATTGGCAATTCCATCTCGAGGGCAATATTATTACTTACGCGATAATTGGGTGTATGCGATTAGTTTGGTGTCATGAGCTTAGTGCATAATAATAATCTATGTTTTCCATGGTGATTGTATTCGAAGCAATTATCATCTCTTACTTGTGTTCAAACTTATTATTTAAACCTATGAATATCACTCAACTTTTGTTGACTTTTTAAGTATGTTCATCTCAGGTACAAATTAGAATATCATGAAGGCGTGGAGCGGATGTCGTGGGACACTTGAAGTGGTGTTGTTTTCAATTAAAGTTATCATTTCGTAAATATTTAAACTATCTTTTGTGTAACTTCAAAACACGTGGTATTCCCTTTTGTGTTTCCAAAGCGGCGAGTTCTATGAAATGGTAACTATCTTTTATTAAAACGTCTCTTTAGAGTCGTTTTCTATAACTTATGACTATGATCCTCTAAGTAATACCCCAAATAGTCTTCATTTGTCACATTGTGATTTTGGGGTGTTCTGATTAGCATCGAGCCTAGGTTATAGAGAACCAACTTGTATTTTCAAAACAAATTGGACTATAACCACGCTTTTCAAATGGACCGTTTACCACCACTTCACGTCCTCGCGCCTACGTCGTCCGATAACATGTAGGAGATTCACTTAGCAGATACTACATGACTAGTAAAACTTTGCATGATAAAACTTATAATGCTAGCTTTCATTTGGTTAGGCATTTAGATTTGCGTGGCGGATTATCGCGACTAACTAAATCTTATTTCTTGCATGGCTTTATTTACTTATGAGTGCATATTTTCTTTTGGGTTGTTACGGTACTATGTCGTCCGCTACTCACCCTATCGACGACCTCAAACAAGAGATGGAGGATGCTATATCTTCTGCCTCTACTCCCGGCACCGGCTCTCGTTGCACCTATGTCCTCTGAGGCGAGCCCTTGAGGAGGGTGAAGTCGTTGTCACCCACTGCTTTGACCATACGGCGTTTGCCGTCTTTGGTCCCCCACTTATGCGGATATTTGGAGTCGCGGCGGTGGCTATCACCCTCGATGTTATGTCCGAGACACACTCATCCAGCGATTAGTATCTTATCTCTTGCCCATCACCACTGCCTATTCGCCGAAGGCGGGCGAGCTAGGGTTCTCAAACCCTACGAGCCCGCGCCGTTTCCCGACCATTCCGTTACCGAAAGAAGGTGCTACCTTTATACATACCGCTCGGAAGCGAGTAAAGGCACCCATCACTTTTGTTCCACCATCGACATACCATCATCCTCTGCTTTTCCACCATCATTGCACTGCACCACCACTCATACTGTTTCACCACTACCACCACCTACCACATTCATTTACGGACCACCTTTGTGCGGTTTCATCCTCATCCGTGCACCATCACCCTTGGTGGCCTTTGCTGAGCCGGTGACATCTCTTGGGAAGAGCCCGTCTCTCACCCCGCATTCGGACCCATATTACGGGCTATGTTTGGTACCTCGGCGAGAGCCCGTGGGAGGTCGATGCTAGGCGTTGGTCATACATGATGCCGCTCATTAGTCGATGGAGGTCGGAGGAGGGTGCACCTAGCGCTGTGGAGCTTGGGAGCATCGGTTTCTTCTTCTTGAGACTCTTGGGTTCGGAGAACCCTTCATCATACCATTCCATTGATAGTTGCCCGAGTTTGCGATTTGAGGATCGGCTCGAGGATGTTGTGGCATTCGTTGATGAGGTTCCGTTAGTGCGTATCGAGAACATTGAAGATGAGGTTGGAGAGCTCCTTAAAGGGAGAATGCGATGGAGAGAGCTTGATAGGATTGGTGCCCGGTGAGAGAGCTAGTGGGCGATTCTGATGTTGGAGAGGAGGATGGAGTCGAGATAGATTAGGGCTGCTTTGGCAGATTTGAGATGTTGGAGGGTTGTCGGACGGCGGTCGGAGAGGATGACTATCATGGAGACTCGTACTCTTGCTTTGGAGGCGAGATTGGAGGCACGAGATAGAGAGGTGGATGGTGGCGAGCTAGTCCGTGACCTCTGAGCGCCGATTGAGGAGCACACTGGCGACCTCTAGAGTGGTGATTCATCTATTTAGTTTTACGGTACCTTAGCTGCCGCATGTGGCACTAATAAAGGCCTTGTATTCGCATGTTTTGTAAACTATCGAACAAGCTATTTATGCGACATTGTATGGTTTTGTATCACTATGTATGGATGATAGACATATGGCATTATGGTTGTTATTTCTTGATGTTCTTATGTATGATGATCTTTCTTATTTATCGGTGTATGAATCGAAGTGATCATTTATATATATTTTCTTGTGTGGTTCTAACATATTGTGATTCTTTCTCATGATGATTATACTCTATTGATATAATGTGATGATCTTGACTATTATGAAACCATTTTTTTATAATAATTCACACTTATGTTGAATGATTCTAAAATTTGAGTGTATGTCTTTAGAAAAATGGCAAGAACAAGAACTACCTCTACCTCTACTGAAACTCCCGAGATGACCCCTGAAGCAATTCGGAGGCTGGTTACTAATGAAATCGGTCTTGCTTTTCTTTGCAAGACCTCTTGAGGCAGCTCGAGCAAATGAAGCCCAAATCAAGCCAACCGGAATGAAGGCTGTGGCAAATCGCAAATGTGGATACAAAGAGTTCATGAATTGCAAACCTACCTTCTTCAAAGGGCGAAGGCGCGATTGGCCTTATTCATTGGTTGAAAGATCGAAGCGTATTTCTTTTAAGTGATTGCTCGAGAAGATTGCAAGGTGAAATTTACTCTTGGTACTCTCTTTGGAAGATGCATTGTCTTGGTGGAAGGCTCATGCCCGACCTATTGGCATGGAAGAAGCCTACAAAACCACTTGGGTGAACTAAAGCAATTGATGATGAAGCAATCTTGTCCAGGACCGAGATCAAGAAACTTGAAGATGAATTCTATCATCGACTACTAAGGCAATGATCTCAAAACCTACTTCAAGCGTTTCCAAGAATTGAAAGCTCTATGCCCTTCCATGATTTACGATGAAGTTAAGTTGTTGGAAAATCTCATTGGGGATTACCCGAAGCATTGAGGGCAATATTCTTGCATCAAAACCCAAAACCGTGGAAGAAGTGATCACAATTTCCTACCAACTCATGGATCAAGTCACGAAACATGGATCCGTGCAAGGCAATAACGACAACAAAAGGAAGTTTGATGACCGTCGAGGCAACACTTCAAACAACTACAACCAACAACTCTTTCCATCACAACAATAACGCAACAACAACAACCAAGGCGCAACAATCACAATCAACACGCAACAACAATCCCAACCCATATCACCAAAAGCCGAAACAACCACCACAATCAACAAAACCGTAGACAAGAAGTTGTGAGGGCTTATGCGCTACACCGCCCTTTGGAAGAGGCTATCTTGGACCACACCCTTTGTGCACTCGATGCAACTTTGCATCATGTGGGACGTTGTACTATTAAGTGTGGGAAGTGTAACAAAGTGGGCCATACCACAAGGATTGCGAAGCCCACACTCTGGAAGTAACCTCCAACCCGTGGGGATAACTTGCTTTGGATGTGGAGAAGGTGGGCATGTCAGAGTAGATGCCCAAGCGTGCGGGAACAACAACAACAACAATAACAACAACAACCTGCTAGAGCAAGAGCTTATGTGCTGGGAGATGGAGATGCACAAGAAAACCCGGACGTCGTTGCAGTGCGTTTTCACTCAATCATCATTTAGCTAAGGTGTTATTTGATTACGGAGCCGACAAAAGCTTTGTGTCTTCTAAGTTTGCACCCTTACTAAAAGTCACCCCAACCGTCCTAGATACCACATATGAAGTAGAGCTAGCCGATGGAAAAATAGTAGGAACTAACACTATCCTTGAGGTTGCAACCTATCTTTATCAAACCACCCATTCGATATAGACCTTATGCCTATCCAACTTGGTAGCTTGATCTTTGTCATTGGCATGGATTGGCTATCCAAGAATCGTGCAAGAATCATACGTGACGAGAAAGTCGTTCACCTTCCTCTCGATGGCAAAACTCTAATCATTCGGGGTGATCGTAGTAAAACCGATTGAATATCATCTCGTCGTAAAAGCGCAAAGTACATAGAAAAGGATGCCACATTTTCTAGCACAAATAACGGAGAGAAGAAAGCGGATGAGAAACAACTAAAAGGCGTCCCGTGGCTAGGGATTTTCGAAGTATTTCACGAAGACTTGCACGGTCTTCCTCCGATTCGACAAGTAGAATTCCAAATCGAGCTAATCTGGGAGGCGGCACCGTGTACGAGCACCTTATAGATTGGCACCTACGAACTACAAGAATTGTCGACCAACTTCAAGAATTGTCGAAAAGGATTCATTCGACCGAGTTCTTCGCCTTGGGAGCTCGGTCTTATTTGTCAAAAGAAGGACGGATCTTTTCGTATGTGTATCGATTACCGTGGTGAACAAGCTAACGGTGAAGAACCGATATCCATTGCCTAGAATTGATGATTTGTTTGACCAACTGCAAGGGTTGGCGTCTACTCAAGATTGATCGAGATCGGGTATCCTGGCGAGAGTTAGAAGAAGATATTCCAAAAGCGCTTTCCGAACACGATATGGCCACTATGAGTTCAAGTGATGCCATTTGGTTTGACAAAGCATGCGGTATTTATGGACTGATGAACCGAGTGTGTAAACCTTACTTGGACAAATTTGTGATTGTGTTCATTGACGACATTCTCATTTACTCCATGACAAGGAAGAGCATGCGGAACACTTGAAAGCCATTCTAGAGCTACTCGAGAAAGAAGAAGCGTATGCTAAGTTTTCCAAGTGCGACTTACGGATTCAAAAGTTCAATTCCTTGGTCACGTGATAGATAGTAATGGTCTTCATGTTGATCCTTCAAAAATCGAATTTGTCAAAGATTGGTCATCCCTACTACCCTACGAAATCGCCAATTTTAGGTCTTGCGGGTTATTATCGAAGATTTATCGAAGGATTCTCGAAAATCGCTAAACCTCTAGAGTTAACCCGGAAAAAGAAGAATTTTGGTGGGGTGAGGAACAAGAGTTAGCCTTTCAACTCTTGAAACAAAAGCTTTGCGAAGCCCCTATCTTAGCCTTACGATGGAGTGGAAGATTTTGTGGTCTCTTGTGATGCATCACACCTAGGGTTAGGTGCGGTATTGATGCAAAGAAACAAGGTGATCGCTTATGCTTGCGACAACTCAAAACTCACGAGAAGAACTACACTACCCATGACTTGGAATTGGGAGCCGTGGTTTCGCTCTCAAAATATGGAGACATTACCTATATGGAACCAAGTGTGCGGTGTTTACCGACCATAAAAGTCTCAACACATTCTCGATCAAAGGAGTTGAACATGCGACAACGCCGATGGCTAGAATTGCTTAGTGATTCTGTTGTGAAATCCGTTATCACCACGGAAAAGCAAATGTCGTGGTGATGCTCTTAGTCGAAAGGATCGACCTAAACCTCTTGAGTAAGATCTTTGGGAATGACAATTAAGTCACCCTTCCATCAAAAATCCTTGAAGCTCAGTGAAGCTCTCAAACACGAAAACCGTCCCCACGAGAGAATCTTTGGAATCTTGGAAAAGCGAGAGCGGTTTTGCACAAAGATCGGATGGAACCTTATGTTTTGGCGATAGAAGTTGGATACCACTTTATGGAGGAATACGGAACTCATCATGCATGAGTCTCACAAGTCTAAATATTCCATTCACGGGATCCGACAAAATGTACCAAGATCTCAAGAAGCTTTATTGGTGGCCAAACATGAAAATTTGAAATTACAACGTCGTTGGGAAATGTCTCACTGTTCTCGAGTCAAAGCCGAATGTCAAAACCTTCGGATTGTTAACTCAACTGAACTTCCGGTTTGGAAGTGGGAGAGAATCACTATGGATTTCATAACCAAACTACCAAAAGGCTGCTAGAGGTTCGACACCATTTGGGTCATCATTGATCGCCTTACCAAATCCGCTCATTTCCTACCCATCAAGGAGAATGATGAAATGGAAACCCTTGCTCAACTATACGAAGGAAATTGTATCCGTCATGGGTACCAATTTCCATCATTTCGATCGTGTGATCGTTTTACTTCACTTACGGAAATCTCTTCAAAAGGCCTTAGGTACTCGTTTGGATATGAGTACCGCATATCCTCCCTCAAACCGATGGCCAAAGCGAAAGGACTATCAAACCTTGGAAGACATGCTTGAGCTTGCGTGATCGACTTTGGAAAAGGTTGGGATAAACACTTACCGTTGGCGAATTCTCCTACAACAATAGTTACCACGCTAGCATCAAAGCGGCCCATTCGAGGCACTTTATGGTCGAAAGTGTCGATCACTGTTTGTTGGGCGAGGTTGGAGATGCCCAACTCACTGGACTGAGCTTGTCCAAGAAACAACCAGAAGATTGTGCAAATTAGTCAGCGACTTCAAGCTGCTAGAGATCGACAAAGAGTTACGCCGATGTTAGAAGGAAACCCATGGAATTTCAAGTTGGTGATCGAGTTATGTTGAAAGTATCACCTTGGAAAGGAAAAGTTCGATTCGGAAAGCGAGGAAAGTTACACCTCGATACATTGGCCCTTTCAAAATTCTCGAAAGAATTGGCCGGTTGCTTACAAGCTAGATCTCCGGAAGAACTTAGTAGAGTACACCCTACCTTTCCGTCTCAAATCGAAGAAATGCTTGTCGGATGAATCTCTTGTCGTTTCACTAAAGAGATTAAACTCGATGACAAGCTCAACTTTGTCGAAGAACCAATTGAAATCATGGATAGGAAGTCAAGCGACTTAAGCAAAGTCGCATCCTATCGTCAAGTTAGATGGAACTCAGAGAGGACCGGAGTACACATGGGGCCTTGAAGACACCATGCGTGTTAAGTACCCACATCTCTTTGCAAATTCAACTCCGACAACCACCGTAAACTAAAATTCCATGGACGGAATTCTCTTAAGGGTTAGTCTTGTAGCCACTGTAAAATTTCACTATCATCAACCTTCATATTAATAAACTAGATTGTTTATCAAAACTTATTTGAGCTAAGTTGAGCATTTTAGCATGTCGTTTCATTTTATTGCATAAAAATTTATGCAACTCGAGTAGTCTTATTTAATCATGCCCGATATTCTTACGATAAGCTGAAATCGGTCTCACAAGAAATTTTCTTGTCTTCTGAGCATACGCAGCGTCCGACACTAAATTAGTTATGGCTAAAGTCAAATAAATATTTCTCTGAGTTAGAATTAATATTTTATTTTATTTTTTTGTTACCTTTATAAAACATGCTAAAAATTATATATTACACGTTTGTGCAAAAGCATCAAACGGGACACCGTGACTCACATTTAAGCTCAAGCGGGACACGATATACATAACGAAAATTTGAGATCCTTTCTTTCTTTTTCTTGTAACCGAATGTACCCACAAGAGGTACACCCATCTCTTCCAAAACTTGCAAATGCATTGACCTTAGAACATATTTTGAGAAATAAACTTAAAACCCAACATGTAACTAGGCATTTGACTTTTGAGACATGATGAAACATATTTCCCATACACACAACACATTTCACTCTTTTCTTGTCCTTTGGGCTGCCGTATACCACCTAAAACCACAAACCATTTGCTTGTTTCTTAAATACTTCCTAGGTGCAAGTAAAATCAAGGTATCATGTATCCAAGCTCAACATAAACCCTTGGTCTTTAACCAAAGGCTCTCCTCCTTTTCTTCTTAAAAACCACGAGCCACAAGCTCCATCACATATCTCATTTACAAAATCTCATTCAAAACCTCTAAGTGTATGCAAAGTTTAGCCTTGGAAGCTTGGTTTTCTCTTGGTTTGCTCTAGCTCACTTGACACATACTCTTCCACACCTCTTGAGCTCATTAAACTTTCAAACACTCAAAGGAAAACTAAGGTTACTTGAAAGCGAGCATAAGGGTTTTAGAAGCAAGGTAATCGGGTTCACTTTGGAGCAAATCGGGTTCACTTTGGAAAGCATATCGGGTTTCTTTCTCATCCTTGTCCGTGCGTATTCCTCCCCACCATTCTTGGTGTCGTAAGTCTTTCCTCCTTTTTCCGTATGTAGGGCGATGTAGTTTCTTAACCATTTATAACACATCGATTCATTGTCACGACACTTGTACGACCTCGTTATAAAAGCTACGTTGTCAACCCATTTTGAAACCAACTATATTTGAAAACTAACTACAAACTCAAATGTGATACTTATATTTGGAAACTAACTACAAACTCAAATGTGATACTTATATTTGAAACTAACTACAAACTCAAATGTGATACTTATATTTGAAACTAACTATAAGCGCAAATGTAAGGCTTAGATTGTTTCCTTGGTTCACTCGGCATCGTTGTTAAAAATCACGGACAAAAGAAAATGTATTGCATAAGCATGCAAACTTTCGAACATGGCTTCTTGAGAAGAAATACATATCAAGCATGAAACAGTTGAAATACCCATTAAATAGAATTACTGTTGTGAAACCTAACACAAAAGGCCCTTGGCTCGGTTGGTGGGGCGGTTGTTGACATGGGAGGTTGTGAGTTGAATCGCCTCATGGCGATTACCCATTTTTTTTGTTATATTTGTAACTTTCGTATTTTGACAAATCCAGGTCCCCGACTTCGCACCTCTTGTCATTTCTTAAGATCTTTTATAAGCCTTATAAACTCATATTGATATCTGATTTCAACCCTCGACTTTGAACCACTTGACACATTTCTTAAAATCCTTATAAAGTTTGAAACTTATATAAATCTTTACAACTTTGATCCTCCAAGTTCTACATAACGCTTCCCATCCTAAGAACTTCTATAAGATAATAAATTTATATTTTCTACGAGTCTTCGTCACATAAATATAATTGATACATATTTCTATTTGACAACCACATTTGCATAAACTAGAAAATATTATACTTTTCTAAATATAATATTTTCCACAACTAGATAAATATATATTGTACATATATCTATACTTTTCAAAACTAAACAAAATCAAATAAATATAAGTTGATTTGTAATTATTTCCACTTTAATAAATATACTCGAGCCAACTCTTATCTGAATGTTTAGTAAACTGTCCCACTCACTTTTCCAAGAGCCAAAGACTTATAAGCATTTGAAACTTATTTAAACTTAACCATTGCCAACACAAGCAACAATAAACTCAAACTCTTGAAAATACTTCAACCGTTTTCAATACATTAAATCATGGATAAAACAATAAACTAAGACTTGCCATGCTAATTATAGGTCGCGTGGCGGTGCCTTGTGCTCATACTACTTGACCTTACACTACTCGGATACCATTTGCAAAGGTGAGTTCATAGCCTCGCCTTTACTTATTTCTTTCAAACCCCGAGGAGATGCATGCTATAAACTAGAACACAAGTCTTTTCTTAAGCTGTATGCTTGCACGATCATTATTATTATAGCCTAAGTTGCTGCCATAAGTCCCTTACATCATGAACCATTAATCACTTGCTAGTGAGCGAATATTGTGGATAGTACTATGGGAATTAACGACCCGACTCGGTTATCGGAAATAACCGGGCGCACTATATTGGTTAACTATGGAATTGGCAATTCCATCTCGAGGGCAATATTATTACTTCGCGATAATTAGGTGTATCGATTAGTTTGGTGTCATGAGCTTAGTGCATAATAATAATCTATGTTTTCCATGGTGATTGTATTGAAGCAATTATCATCTCTTACTTGTGTTCAAACTTATTATTTAAACCTATGAATATCACTCGACTTTTGTTGACTTTTTAAGCATGTTCATCTCGGTACTAATTAGAATATCATGAAGGCAAAACACGTGGGATGTCGTGGGACACTTGAAGTGGTGTTGTTTTCAATTAAAGTTATCATTTCGTAAATATTTAAACTATCTTTTGTGTAACTTCAAAACATGTGGTATTCCTTTTGTGTTTCCAAAGAATGTGAGTTCTATGAAATGGTAACTACCTTTTATTAAAACGTCTCTTTAGAGTCGTTTTCTATAACTTATGACTATGATCCTCTAAGTAATACCCCAAATAGTCTTCCATTTGTCACATTGTGATTTTGGGGTGTTTTGAACATAGTTTCTGGGTGAGCATTGGAGGTCTATCAGAGATAGCTTCATTAATTGATTGTTTGCTCTCGCTAGCTTCACACATCTTTGCAAACCAATGAGGTTCCTTACGTGTCTCGGTTGATGTATGCATAGCATATTGAGGTGGAAAGGATATTGAAAGTATTTTGCAAATTGAGGTTTTCGTGGAGGGAGTTGTTGAGGAATTGTTGTAGTTGTGGTTGTGCAAATGATTGATGTGGTAGATAAACTTGTTGTTGTGGTTGTTGCGAGAATTGTTGTGGAGGATATTGTTGTTCTTCTTGAGGATATCGATGAGGAAAGTAGTTAGAATATGGTGGTTGAGACATCTTGAAACTTGTGTTGATGATGGATCTTTGTAGATGATTGAAACATGATTTGTTGTTGAAGGTGGTCTTATTCGTACACTCCTTAGTCGTATGGTTGATATGTGTCTAATCTGCATATATTTTATATTATTTAAACCCAAAAATGACCAAAAACACAAATGACTATATAAATGTTACAAATATCATTGAAATGTGTTTTATGTGACTTCGGTACAAAAAAATTGAAAACAAGTGAAAAATGATCAAAGTTCTAAAATTGTCATTTTCGGTCCACAGAGTTTCACAAAATGGCAAAACTAGTCCCTAAGGTGTAAAATGAATAAAAGTCAACTTTAGTCATTGGGATATCAAACATGTTCACAAATAATCCCTGGATAAAAGTTTTCACAAATTGGCAACTTTTACCCCTCAAGTTTCAAAAGTTGTCAAAATTAGTCCTTGGTTTGCAAAAATGGAAAATTATCTTTTATGATCCTTGTACTAATGAAACTTGGCAAGATTGATCCTTGGAATAACTTTGAAAGATTGGCAGGTTCGGCCCTTAAAGTTTAGAATATTACAAATATGGTCCTTGTGATTAATCTACAAACCAAATGGACCCTTTGTTTTATTAAACCCAAACCAAGCCACTACTCCCTTGAACCCCACTTAAATAAAACCCGTGAACCCCTACTTGAACCCCGTTATTAATATCTCGATCGAACTCCGGTTTGACTAAACCAAACTCCGTCAGCGTTTCCTCCATACCACCTCCTTCCTCCTCCGCATCCTGGTTTGCCACCTCCACCCTTCCACCTCACTCACCTACTCTCCTACTTGTCCCTCACCAACACATCCCTCAAAGTTCTTTAATTGCTCAAAATAAGCGCCTCGCGTTAACTTTAGGACTTTTGGCGCCAAATTTACAAGTCTTGCGATTGGGATTGATTCAAAGTTATTCAAGGATTGGATTGAAGCGGAGGAGAGATGAAGCTATTGGGGTGATTATTTAAGAAGAAAGAAGACAAAGAGAACGTTGTCACTAGTTTTAGGCCCTTCATAGTGTAGATTTAATTTATTGTCATTTTCGGTTTCAAGATTAAGTGTTTATTGTCAATTCTAGTTTGTTTCAAGCCATATGTCTTAAATTTCTTACGTATTGTGTTAAAATTCATGTTAATGAAATTCAAGTTTTCAAGTTTCTTTGTTAAGTTGAATCAAGTTAAGTTTTAATTAAAGAGGCCTATTATTTGTTTCTATAAGCTCATATAAGCTTAATATAGCTTGGTGTGAGCTTATTGTAGTTCATATCTGTTCTAATTCAAGAATCCCAGAAAAGTCAACAAAAAGTCAAAGTAGCTCATAATAAGCTGTTCTGGGTGGATAAGCAGTTCTGGAATAAGTTGATTGGGTTGATAGCTTGGTTATGACGAGCTAGGCTTGTCTTTGATCACATTCCTTTGTTTCATATTCCAATACAGTTGTGAGCATTTTTAAGTTTTTGCATTACTTTCTAAGTTCTTGTTTCCTTTGCTTAATTACGACTTATTTTAGTACTAATATGCTTATTTGTAGTTTATAAGTGTTTCTTAAATGTGTTATCGGTTTAATTAACATTTGCTTTATTTTCTAGAAAAACTCATAAAAAACCATAAAAATAGCCATAAATCAGTTTAGCTTATTAAGTGCTTATTTTGTTTTAGAAAATGCTTATTTAGTGGTAATATAAGTTAATTAATAAGTAGGAAATAATATTAGTGGTTTAAATTAGCGAACATGGACCTATCTTGCATTTTAGTCCATAAAGAGGTGTTTGGATTTAAGCCTAAAACTATGTTCAAGTCTGCAATTTGGGTTAAAATTGGACTAGGTAGCATGCATTAGGTTAGTTTAGTATAGTTTAGACATAAAATTTATAAGTCATTTGCAAAAAAGTCAAAAATTTATTCCAAATCCAAAACTGCCATCACAGTAGAGTTTTTTAGTTTGCATTTCCATTTGAATCTTTTCAATAGTAGTAGATATAGCTTATTCTAGTATTTTCATAGCTTAATACATCATATTCAGTCACTAGATTAGGATTAAACCTCAACTTAGTCAACTTTTCATGTTTATATAAAAGTCAAATTTGAACTTAAGTCATTTTGAATAAACTTGTGAATTTCATGTAGGACTTAATATTAGGAGTGAAGACTTGTGCTTTTAGGTGATTAATATTTGGTTGCTTGTCTTGTTGATAGTATTTTTGTAATTTTAGTTAGCTTTTTAAGCTGCTTATGTACTTGCTTCTTTTAGCCCTTTTCATGAACCTCCCTTCTACAGAATAAGCCCATCTTTGCAAGCAAATTTCTAGCTATCTAGTAGAGCTTTAGGTGAGATATTTGGGGCAAAATATAGGAAACCTAGCTGTTTCTAAGATTCCACCTTTAGTTTTCACTATAAAGCTTATTTAGGCGACTTATTTGAGCCATCTTATCATCCCAAATTTGTTTTGCTATAGGACTTATGGTGAGCTTTACGGCTTCTGACCGGGGCTTATCTAAGGTTTTCGAGTTGAATTGAGTTTGTTTTAATGTATTTCACTATCCTAAGCTTATTGTACATTCTAGTGCTTATTTGCTTATTTGAAGTGCTTATTCAAACCGCTTATTTGCCCAATTCGACAATAGTGGGCTTATCTAACTTTTATATTTTCCCATGCTTAGTATAATATTTTAGATTTTCCATAAAATTTCCAGATTTTTCCTAGCTCATTTAGTCCTTTTCTTCTTTAATATTAGTTTTAAGTATTTTTAAATCATTTTTAATTAATAATAAATACATAAAAAGTTTAAAAAATATATTTTCAGTTTTAAAATAAGTTTTAAAATATTCTAGATTTATCTAAGTCGTAATTTCATTTTTCTAGCTTTATTTTATAATTTCTTAATTTTTAGGTAATTATTTAATAGTTTAAATTAGTTTATAATTAATAATACTTAGATAATAAATCTTATAATTAGAATTTAAGTTTAATAAGTAAGTTTTAGATAATCTATACTTTTATAACTTTTATTTGTAACTAGTTTTGTAATTTAAAAATCCTTTAATTAGATCTTAAGTAATTTTAATTAGATTTTAATAATTTAAATTAGGTTTAATAGTTAAATAATATTTTAATTAAAGTTAAATATTTTAATTTTCTTTAATTTGCATTTAAGCCCTGTAATTTACAAACTTTCTCTTTAGGTATAATTATTCCAAATCAATCATAACCCCTTTCATTCGATATCACCCGATCACGATTCGTTGTATTTCGGTTTACACACCTCGTTGGGACTTAACGACCGGGAAACACTAAACTCCTCTGGACTTAATTGCATTGCGTTACGAAATGTTTGACTTTTATGGTTGACCATTCATGTGGTTGACTAATAAAAGATAGACCGATTCGGGCGAATCAAATTTAAGCGCCACGGGAGGTGTCTTTGCGTACTACAATTTGAAGCATCGATGATTGTTGAATATACACCCATTGTATATTTACCATCTTTGTCCATATTTCCTTATTTTCATATAAAACCAAAATTATCGTGAAGTTAATTCGTTTGACTAATCGATTACCAAAAATATTTTCATTCTTTGTTTTTACAACATGTTTTTCAAAAATACCAAAAATATTCCTCTTTATCCTCTTACCCTTTTGATTCTTCATTTCTTACCCTCTGGAACACTTTGATTCTTTCTATGTCTTATCCTCACCTTCTTGGTTGTCAATGGTGTGGTGGCCCTCATAATGATGATAATTGTCTCAGTTTTAGCCATTTAGCTTAACATAACTATTAGCCATTTAGCTAAGCCCAATCCACGAGCCCGTTGACTATTCTATCATGATATCTAACACGTTACAAAGTTCTTAAGCGTGAATGACCATCACTTCTATTAATTATTATCAAGGCTAACAATCTCCCCAAAGGGTGGTCATTTAAAAGATGCTCCACTTGATTAGGTATTTACTTTTCTTGAGCTTGAACTTTGTGTGTAGATATAGAATAGTTTAATTCTTTGTTCCTTCATGCTTTGTGATCGTTAATGTGGTATTCTACCATCGTCAACTTCTTTGGTTAGGTGTCTCCCGTCATTCTCCACACGCTCGCACTTCTTTTTGACTTTGAGTTTCCAATGATGTAGTTCTTGAGTCTTTATACTTTGTAGATTCTTTGACATTGACGAAGAATCATTTTAACTTTGTGTTGCCTTTGATTATAAGAGAACTTAATTTGTGATGTTGTTGGTATGAGCATGTGGAGAATCGCACGATCTCTTCCTCCATGAGCATCCATCGTGACTTCCGGTATAGTCACGAACACAATTGATCATTGTAATCTTTTCTTAAAGAATTGATTACTACAATTGTTCTCTTGATGAATGTCTTGATTCCATTCACCTTGGTAGGCGAATCGGTACCGTCCGAATCCCATAAGGGACGATTGGCATTACATAGAATAAATTCAGTAATGACCCGCATCTTGAGGATTCGATTCGTGAAAGGAATCTCCTTAGCGGGATTTCCAGCCTTACAAGTTCGAATGTCGAGGGTGTTATGACATAGTTTGAAAACACATCTCTAATTCTAGCAAAGGTTGTTCTGAACCGGAGGCCTCGAGAAGGCTAACACGACATACAAGTACATCTGATTCGGTGAGTCTTTGAAGTACACCAAGCATCACTTCACGATCAGAGACCGTTTGAGACACACTAAAGCGTAACCCATAAAGAATTACAGTGACTGCTTTGTCGTGGTCATGATGTTGACCACAGCGAATTTCCATTCAATCACCGAGGATCACAATTGTGAAACCTCTCATAAATGTTCTCATAAACTTCGTACACCGAATTCGGTGTATGTAGTTGAGTCTTGGTTGCATGAGCTTAGCGCATAATAATCTGTGATTTTTTTTATGATATTGTTAGTTTAAAATTATCATGTTCATATTCTTGTGTTCAACTTTAATTTAAACATATGGATTTCACTCAACATTTTTGTTGACCTATTTAAGCATGTCATCTCAGGTAATCAATGAAGATTATGTTCAAGGAGCGGAGTGGGCATACCAAGACCTTTTCTTGTGGTGTAAACATAAAGTTGTCATTTCTTTCAAACTCATGCTCAGTATTTTGGGGAAACATTTGAAACAATTTGGAATATTTTGTAACAACAATGAGTTTTCGTTGAATGATAACTATTTTTCTTAAAACGTCTGTTTCGAGTCATTTTCTATGATTATTGACTGTGATCCCCATCCAAGTAACACCCGATTAGTCTTGGTTGTCATTATGATCACGGTGGGTGTTACATGTAAACTTATGAAACTTGAATTGATCTTGAATTGATTGGTTAAACTTAATGCTTGTTTTATAAACTAAAATCTTGTGAATGTTTAACTTGTAAGAACAATAGATTAGTACACCAACTAATTATCATAACCAACATGTTAAGAGAAGGTTAACACAATCATACTACTTAAGGATAAGAAACTAGTTTAAGCAAGTGTAGTTTTAATCATATGAATTTCATTATCTAAATTTTCGTTATTATTTGCTTTTGGATTGCTATAGTAGATTTTATACTTGTTTCTTGATTCACTCACAAATCCTGCGAGCGATCCCGACTTACCATCACAATCTTGCTATAACGGACGAGTGCACTTGCTCGTATGTGTTATTGGTAGAATTGGTAAATCGTCTTTTATAAATTTAAAACTTGTATACACGTAGCACATCGAGACGTGTAAAGCGAAACCATGACTCGGACTTGTGAACTCGAAACGGATAATGACTCGAAACTTATATTGAAACTTGGCGTAATATATATAAACTTGTAAATAAAACTAGAAAATAGATATAATAGATGGTTTTTATATTAAATATTTGATAACAAGACTCGTCTTGTTATTCGATATTTAAAAAGGGAACTAACGCCTAAAAATGGAAATGTTTTGTAATTAATGAGTTATTAGATGTTTTGAGGGCACGTTTACAGAAATGTGTCATTTATGAATATTTAATACCCATTATGTGTTGTGTGTGGGTTACGGATGACTTAACATTAATAGCGTTAATCCACGTAGATAGCACTTATTAGGTTGACGAATCTAATAAGAGCCCGTTAGATAGCGTTATTACTAGGTGAATTATCCTTGATAACAAGACTCGCCAAATCATTGGTTCATTTAAGCTACATCATATGAATTGCATGTCATTAAGTATATACATGTCATCTTAAATGACTAAAAGAAAATGAAATCACACAAAATGTAACACGTTAACTTGATCGGTTTTCATCAAAAAAATATACGAGTACATTGGAACAATCGTGAAAGTTGATTACTATTTGATAATTTTCCCGTCACTAAATGTAGTTTTGGGTTGTTTACTTTCTGTAAAACATAATCATATCGAACTATAAAAGAAAAAAAAAGTCCAAGTCCATAAAATTAGTAAAGTGCAAACGTAATGCGAAAAACCTTACAACAACCAGGTTTTAAGATTCAAGGATTTATGATTATATCATAAGATTTTAATAAAGTTCAAAATGAGACGCGATATGGGTTTATTAATATAGGACATGCTTGCCTGTAATTAATACTTGTAATGCTCTTCCTTAAGTTATCTGAAGCATAAGTTAAGGGTAATTATAACACGACATGCTACATAAATGAAATGACATGATAATTGTGATAAATTCATCTTCAGGTCCGTTAGCTAAATGTAATTGTGTTTGTTAGGCATATATAGAGTGGCCATTTCGGTTTTTCAAAACCGGTTCTGGTTCAGTTCCTGCTCAAAGTCAACGAACGGTTCGGTTAAAACCAGTTCAATTTTATCGGATCCGGGTATAGAAAACCGGGACTGATATAACCGGTTCAGATTGGTTTTAAGACCGGTTCTTTGGAAAACGGTGGTTATTTTGTTAACAGTGGCCATTTTGAGGCTTGATTCCGGGTTTTATTTTTGTTTTATTTATTTTTTATTTTTATTTTTTGTAATGCACTACGTGGAGTCAATTGAGTAAGTTTTCAAAGCAAGCCATTTTCTGTTAGAATCATAGCTTCTTCCGGCTTGTATTGTGCCACTGAGTGACCCGCACCATGCATTAGAATGAAAGAGATACTAAGAACATATATGCATGTGTAGGTTTCAAGTTGTTTCTTAGTAGATACCAACAAAATTTAAAGAAATTGACGTATGTTTGATGCTTTTAGCATCATAAAAACTTTGGTGATGGAAGTGAATATTTTACTTTAGCAAATGTCAATGAGAAATTGTTTTGTGTGTATCTCATTTCATATCTGCATGAAAAATCATGAAATTAGTTGCCATCTGATTGAATAAGAGAGATACTAGAAACTGGTTTGAAACTGGTTTTTCCAAACCGGTTTCTAGCCTTAAAAATCAAGAACCGGTTTGGAAAAACCGGTTTCTAGCCTTAAAAATCAAGAACCTGTTAGGAATCGGCAGTTTGTGAAAGAACCGAACCGGTTCTTAAAAAAACTGGTGTTGACCGGTTTTGGATTTGTTTTCGGTAATCGGAACCGGTTTTTTTTGTCATCTAGGCATATATCACATTATCACAATATACGTTGTTAGAACTCAACTCATATGTTGGTGAAGGCCTAAAGACAAACCATCCAAATGACCTTTTAGTTGGTGAAATAGGTCAAATTAATCTTTCATTTTGGGTCTTAAGTGCTCAAAGTTTCACTTGTTAACCACAAGCGCTGATTTAGCGGTTTGGATTTGGTCTTCAAAAGTGGGTGAAACTCTCAGGAGATCTCAGGTTCAAACCTTTGAGAGAAAATTAATCCTCATGTCGTCACGGAGGTTCACCTGTGATGACTCCGGGCTATCCAAAAAGAGTAGTCGTCCTCGGATTAGTCGAATTTCATGATGTCGAGTCGGAAAAGTAAAAAAACTGAAAACAATGATGTTGAGACAATATGGTCAATCAAACTACAAAAACCTTGATAGCTTGAATTAGAAGAAAAAAAATGAACATTATATGAAGTCTAGATTCACTAGGTGTCTAGGTAATCCACGTTACAGGATCAAAACATGGTACAAAAACTAAGATCAATTATGAATATAGCCATAAAAATTATCTAAGGAGAAGTGTTAAACCACATCAACGCAATCTTTATATAACGCGAATCAGAGATCAGAAATATATAAGATATGTTCTTTAGTTCTCACTAAAACATGTTTCTTGTAGTTTACTCAACACAGATAGGTTATAAATTGTTTCTGAAGCAAATAAAGTAATATTTTCTAGGTACACATATGTTGTGGGGATGGAAGATCGAGTTAGTTAGCGAATAGTTAATTCTTACTAAAAATCCTGTATGTGCTGATATGTTGTTACCGAGTATGCAAAATGTGTGACATGGTATGTGTTGCTCCATTTTCGGATATATTGTGTTTGTAACTATGGAATGGTTGTATGTTATAATATCTTATCTTATGAAATAGACAAGGGAACTGATCAATTATATAAAGTCGTAGTGGTTGTTTGTGAGTTGTTATGATTGAACAGGGTAACAAGATGATATTAACACTTGAATCTTGATAATATGTGTTTGATATCGTTTTTTTAATTATTGTGGACTGATAACCAAAAACGGAAACCTCAAATATGGTTTGGCTAAGATCCTAGCCTACACTCGTGAGGATTTGAGCAAGGGCAACTGTGCTATATAGTGCGACCATAACGATTTGTTTAAGGCCTCAATTTTCTAAAGACAGATTTGAGTTAGTATTTGTTAGCTAATTACATCATTTTTTTTGTTTACATAATATTATCTGCATCAAGAATTAAATTTTCTTGCCTAACGTTGAATTTTCATGTTCAATACGCCTATTTTGTAATTATATCAGATGGCCATCCCATCCAAATCTACAGAACCCCTCTCCTAAATAGTCCCATTTTCTATCCAACTTAAACTGGTGATTAACCAATTGAGGAAATGGAAGAATACAAGTATGTTGATTCTAAGAGAGGCCCGTAATAGTACAGTAATCAACTCTTTAATCTAAAAGATACAGTACTCAGCGTTATGTTTGAAGCAAGCGAAATGGACTATTTAGAAGTTCAGTAAGAGCTTCCTTATGTTATGGCAATAGTGTTTTTATCATTTCATCTATTAACAAGAAAGCATTATCTTTTCATTCATTTTCAACAAAGCATGAATACAACAGAATTTAAAAAAAAAAAAAAAAAAAAAAAAAAGTTACAAACCACTGATAACTCATTTCAAGACTATTGACTACAAAAAATCATAGTATATTATATTGAACTACAAAAAGAATCCCCATAAAAACAATAAAAAGAAACATACTACTAAAGAGAACATCATCTCTTTATCTATTGATCTCAATCTTACATCTAATACTCTCTAAACCCTTAAAATTCATTCCTTAACCTCTCTACCAACCTAAATATATTGTAATTATCTCCACCTCTTGCCCCTTCTTGATTACCCTGTACAATCAACCAATTAAACAAACTACTTATACTAAAAAACAGTAAACAAACTAACACGAACTGAACCAACGAGCTTCTTGGTCACATGTAGTCCGCTGGCGGGTTCATGTTTGGGATGAGTGCGGGTTCTGGCTCGGGGAGTGCAAGCATGATGTCGTTTGGCAAACATTTTGTTCTCATTTCCACAACTTTCTTATGGGAGTTTGAGTGAACAGTGGGGATAAAAGTCGGGCTAGCAGCAGGACGATACTCGGGGAAGAGCCGCCCTGATTTGTAACGGACCCCACAGGCATTGCATAGAGATTTTGGACCCATTGGGCCTGCACGCCACTGAGGCGTTTTCGTAATTTCACAATGCATACACTTTCTAACTCCTTGTCCTGTTTGGTTTTGGATTTGATTTTCGTTTTGGTTTTCTGGATTGAATGGAGCGTCGGGTTTCTTAGCCTTCTTCTTCCTCTTCTTCTGATCATCCCCAACACCGCCAAACTTTGGGCCACTATGAGACTCAATAAAGCTATCAGATGCCAAGGAAACTGGAACCGTGACGAGGGTTGAAGGGGAAAGGAGCTCAATTGCTGCACGCGGTTTAAACACTGGTGGACGAGGCCTCTTGCTACGTGCCCGTTGTGGTCCACGATGAGTTGGGCTAAGTGGGATCATCTTCCCACCACTACCTGAGCTCGAGGAAGAGCTGGAACTGCTACTACTACTTTCAAGAACCGACACAGGACTTGACATCTGAAACTGGTAGTTTGGAACCATTAACGATTCCTTCTTCACTGGAATATTCTCCTTGTTCATTGTCATCCCCCCACCAGAAAACGAGTCTTCCACAAAATTTGAAAGCCATTCGAGCTGGACAATATCCTCCAACTGAAATTATGCATAAAAGGGGTTGCAAGTACAATGATCATGATTCATGGGCCAACATTCAAAACAGAAAACAAGTTACAATAAACTTTAGCTGTTAATACTTAACACTATTTTTACTTAATGGTATTTTTACTTAATGGTTATACAATAATCATATTTCACATCAAAGTTGTTAACAATAATCTTGACTTTTCCTGTAATAATTAAATAACCGTGTTTTTCAAATAATCTTGGCGGGTTTTCAAAGTAACCAAAATTAATGGGGTCGACCAAAAATATCAAATAATCTATGACCCACGATTCCTGTTCTTATAATGTGCAATAATCGCTATCAAATGAAAAAACAAGTTACAATAAAACTTTAGCTGTTAATAAAACAGAACATTTAAATATTTGTATGCATAGTTACCAAATTCAAAAAATAATCACCACCGACAATTTTATGAATTCAAAAAATTTCAAATTCCAAAAAATTTATTCTAAACATTTACAAAATCCTCTAATGTTCATTTCAACATCAGAAGTAATGTTACGCTTTATTTGATTGTACATTGTCATTATTATAAAACATCTATTTTATTTTAATAGCAATGTATAATCTCAATAAACACAACATTACCTCTAATGTTCAAATGAACATTAGAGGATCCTTATCCAAAAATCAAACTTAGTTTTATCTTTACCACCGACAGAGTAATATTCACACATGTATACAGACAAATAAATGAGTAAATGTCTACCGGAACATGGAGCTCTTGTGACAAGGCGGATGCACTATGGCTACCAATGAAAACATTATCAGCCACCTTCAATTCATCCGAATTATTCCCCCAAATGTCGTTAAAATCGTTGCATTCAATAGAGTCTAGCGCGTCGGTAACAGGAGGAAAATCGATAAAATCGTCAATATGGTCAAAAAAGCTTCCACAATCAATCTCGTCTACAAATGTTTGGGTCGACATTTTTGTTCTCAACTCTAGTACTAAAACTGAACACAAGAAAATAAAACAATTATGAGAAATGCAACACTATTTAATTTGATGTTTTAAAAAAGTGAATGAACTTTTTAATGTGTGATAACGTGACATGATGAATGACAATGGTGAGACAGCTCATGTTGTTTTTATTTTTAGTAAACAAAATTCCAAATATAGCTTTAAGGTACAGAGATTCTTTCTTCTTATAATAAATTTTCTTAAAGAATATTATTTACCTTTGTTGCGTTCAAATTACAAATTTACACTATATTTAGTACAGTACTAAACTAAAAAGAAATGTTATGGTAAATTTTTAAGTTGGTCAAAAGTATAAATGTATAATTATTAATGGAGTCAAAGTTAAGCAAACCTTGAAATTGGAATGTAAATGAGATACTTCAAAACTTCAGATATTGTAACTGAACTACCTGCACATAGTAAAAATTAAGATGTTAAATTCATATTAGCCAAAAAATAAAGAAATTCGCATATTTTCCTAACAATAAAAATAATTTCACCATACCAAAAATCTCAACAATTTGCTAAGAAATAGGTGAAAACCGAAATAAAAAAGGCGAATATCTTCATTGACAACCCATTTGATATTTATTGTGAACAATAATGTAAAAAAAGAGCACAAACCTGCTGTATTAAACCCTAAAATCTGCAAAAAAGCTACAACTAAACTTTAACCGTGACCGAAGGGAAAAGTAAAGTGTTTATAGAGAAGATGAAGAATGTGAAATTTGAAAGTAGAAAGAGGAACCCTAAAAAAGGGAGGGAAGATATAAAGAGAGAGATGTTTTATGGAAGGTAGGTGAGGCACCTCCTTCACTGCTTAGCTGTCTCCCCCCACCATCCCCCTGTCGTCATGTTTAAGTCTTCTCTTTCCATTGGGCCCCACCACCGCTCCCCCACCCCTTTTTTTACTTTTACCAAATTACTTAATGGTATTTGTTGTCGGGTAAAAATCATGAAAATCATTCATCGCTATTTGGGTATGGTTGGCAAGTGGTTTATAGAGGCTTATTGAGGCTTGGGTTTTAAAATAAATTCTGAGTTCGATAACCTGAAACTTATAAAATAAAGAACATATAGAAGTTTGTGGATAGTAAAATTACTTAAATATCTTTAAAATTATAATGACTTATTACGTAAAAGATAAAAATATATGTGAATTTAATAGAATAATTTTTTATTTGATTCTATATTAATAAGTTTCAGCTCTAATTAATTCGTCAAACACATATAAAAATATAAACTTTTAACTTTCGGTTTATAATATAAGCCTCAACCCCAGCTTTAACTCCAGCTTCAGTCTCAGCCTCAACTTCAAACCCTTGCGCCTACATACCCATTATTTAAATAAATGGTTAGTGGGTACGTGTTTGTTTATTGAGTAGTGATTGGCATACTTAATTGGTATGCTTACTTTTGTGTCTAACAAAGATCTTAAGGCATGTGTCAAAATAAATGGTATATGTAGAAAGAAAGAGATAGTGGGATCAGTAGCAATAAATGATGAATGAATGTAATACGATATAATTAGTCATGAATTAAGATTCTAATCATTTTCCTTGTTTATTTTAGTACGCTTACTAATTAAAAGTCGAAACAAACAGTGTCGTTAGTAACCATTTATGCAAATAATATCAGTGATCAATAACTTTTGTAATTTTTACCAAATAGTGACATATGTCATTTTACACTTCTTTTACTAAAGAAAAATTTAAACATGACACCAATTATACAACCTACTTCACGACTGCTTTCAGTTTTCCTCATTTTCACACAAACCACGTCATATACGCAAATATAGCAAAACGACATCAAAACCATGCAATAAATATATCCTAACACAAACATAACTCCAATATTTCACGTAAAGTATACATAACTCTCAATGGCACAAATAAAATTACCTGTGACAAAAATTATGATGAAGGAGCGTATATGGTAAAAACTACTCGTAAAAAATAATGTGAACGTATATGTACGGAGCGTATGTGAGGGGGTTTTATACGCAATTGAAAGCGCGTGAAAAGTAAAAAAATTTAACTACCCTTATTTTACTTTTGTTTCCTTTTATGGTAAGTTTGTACGGAGAATAATGTTACTTAACCTTCTTGAATAAGCGCGTGAGGTATACGAGCAAAATAAATGATGTGTTGTTGAGGTTATAACGTCATTGGTGGAATATGATTGGTTGAATGTGTGAAGCGCGAATGGGTTAACAAGAAAGGAATTTTATGAGAGGATAAAATCAAATTTTCGAAACCGTGTTGAATGATTTCTAGCGTGAATAATATACTTACTTTTCCTCGATAAATTAACTTCTAGATTAAGATTAGGGAGTAAATTAGTTAAAAATCCATTTACTTAAATTATAAGGAGATGTTTCTTATCCATAATACTTAAATAAGAAAAAGCATTTTAAATCAATCTTTTAAAACTCGTATTGATCTGATCGGTTTAATCAATTGAACCAGAAATCTGATAGATGATCAAGTTAGAAGTGTCTGATTTTTTGCTTGCTTTTTTTAACCTAATTGAACCGGCGAGTTTGAATCGAGCCGGATTGACCAGTTTAATAAATCGGTCGATCTGAAATTTTTTTTGAAAAAACTGGAAAACCCTTTTTCCTTTTTCCTTAAAGCTCATACTAGTTTTGATATGTTTGTATTTCATAGTTCTAAAATGAGGTTAATTTGTTAGAGTTTTACAATCTTTCATTTGATTAATCATTAAACAAACTAACTAACTGTTTTTATATTTAAAAGATTTGCATGTGCCGAAAGTTTTATATATGCTACTTGATTTTGTCTTTTTAAATATTTAGTTATGCATTGTAATTGAACAAATTTTCAAGTACTACACCAATCAGTATACATGTTCTTAGTTTCAAATTAACTTATCAAATCCGTTTTAGAGGAAATGTTGCATATAAATGATATATTTAAGATCTTTTTGTGGATTTGATGACCCTTAAGTCTGCATAACCAATTAGTTAAAAATCCATTTACTTATATTATATGGATATAAGGAGTAACGTTTCTTATCCATAATACTTAAATAAATAAATAAATAAAGCATTTTAAAACAATATTTTAAAACCCGTATTAATCTGGTTGATTTAACCGGTTAAAGCAGGAACGATCGATCGATGACCGGTTGGAAATGCGGGTTTTGCTTGTTTTCTTTTAACTGATTGAGCCAAGAGGTTTTAGTGACCGGGTTGTTGGTTTAATAAATCCGGTCGGTCAAAGTTTTTGAAAAAGCTGAAAACCCCTTTTCTTTTTTCCTTAAAGCTCATACTAGTTTGTTTATATGTTTGTATTTCATAGTTCTAAAATAAGGTTAATCCGTTAGAGTTTTAGAGTCTTTAATTTGATTAATAACTAAACAAACAAACCAACTGTTTTTACATTTAAAAGATTTGCATGTGCCGAAAGTTTTACATATGCTACTTGATTTTGTCCTTTTAAATATTAGTTATGCATTTGTAATTGAACAAATTTTCATGTACCAGACCTATCAGCATACATGTTCTTAGTTATTTGCTGGAGCTTATTAATCGTTACTGTAGAGCATTCGGGCAATGTATTAATTTTAGTAAGTCAGAATTGATGTTTTCTCCAAACACCCCGTCTGATGTGCAAAAAGAGTTTTGTAATTGTCTTGGTGTTAAGTTGATGGGGCGTCGCTCGCGTTATCTTGGCCTGCCATCTATACATGGTCGAAATAAAGGAGAATTATTCTCTTTTATATTAGAAAAGGTCTTACATAAAATGCAAGGATGGAAACACAAATTTCTTTCTCAAGCTGGGCACGAGGTTCTGATAAAAGCTGTGATTCAAGTAATCCCGTCATATGATATGCAATGTTATATGTTGCCTAAGGGTTTTATTCAAAAGCTTTTAGTCCACATTAAACGGTTTTTTTGGAGTGGTGATGCTCACGAACGACATATCCATTGGCTGAGCTGGGGCCATATTTCTCGCTCTAAAGATTGTGGTGGCCTTGGTTTTTGAGATCTTTCATGTTTTAATTTAGCTCTTCTTGCTAAACAGGGGTGGCGGCTTATTATAAATCCATCTTCTTTTTGGAGTCGTGTTTTAAAAGGAATCTATTTTCCGAGCTCCAACTTTCTAACAGCTACTCAGGGTTCACACCCATCATGGCTTTGGCAAAGCTTACTTAAAGGAAGGGGTCTTCTTCTTCGTGGTATACGGTGGCAAGTTGGCAATGGTTCAAATATTCAGTTTTGGATGCAAAAATGGGTCCCATACCCAGATGACTTTTACATTCGAAAACCCCGTGGTCCTTTTGCATCCAATGCCTTGGTCTCATAATTTATTACAAATGGTGAGTGGAATTTGCCAAAACTTCAGCTTTGTGTGCATCCAAAATAAGTTAAGTTAATTTCTCAGATTCCTATATCTTGTTCTTCATCATTAGATAAACTTGTTTGGCATTATGAATCTAATGGGAACTATCTGATTCGTCGGGTTATCACCAGCGTTACTTCAACGTGAAGTTAACTTTCGGATCATGAGGCCTCTTCGTCATCGACATCAAACAAGAGCTACGAAACAAGTTTGGAAGCTGAAGACTTTTCCAAAAATCAAAATGTTCTGGTGGAAAGCTTGTTCAAATGCCCTTGCTACTTACGAGAATCTTTCACGGAGAGGAGGTAATTGCTTACCCATATGTCCTATTTGTTACAATGAGATTGAAATGACTGAGCATATGTTGTTCGAGTGTTCTTGGACAAAAGGGGTGTGGTTTGGATCATATCTCAGTCTCCATTTAGACAACATAAGTGGCCTTATTGTTTCGCGCGTCCAACATCTTCTAGATATGATGCCTTCTAACCAGGAGCGTATAAATTTCCACACCTCTTTGGCTAATATTGCATGGCAGATTTGGAAGTCGCGGAATGAATATGTTTTTAATGATATCAGGCCTTGTCCTTCTCGCGCAATGTCAAGGTTGACTTGTATTTTCGGTGATTTTAGTTCGATGTTTCCGTCATTGATACCAGTATCTAGTGTCTCAGTTGATCGTCATGAATCTCAAGAGAGTTCACTTCGGTGGAACCCCCCCCCCCCTACCTGTAATCGTGTGAAGCTCAATTGTGATGCATCCTACATATCAAACCGAGCATCTTCAGGTATCATTGTGCGAGACTCTGCAGGATCTATTATTTTATGCTCTAGTGAAATAGTTTCTGCCTCTAATCCACTCACGACTGAACTCTTAGCCATTCGAAATGCTTGTCGTCTAGCTCTTACTTATGGCTGGCATAATGCAATAGTTTAGTCGGATTGTCAGGTTGCTATTTCTCTTGCTTGTTCAGAAGGTGATCCTCTTTTGTCTTTATACGTTATTGTGGCAGACATTAGAATATGGGCATCCCAACTTTCTATTTCTTTCTCATGGGTTAGGCATGAAAGTAATTTAGCGGCTCATCATGTCGCTAAAATAAGTTTTAGATTTCATGTAAACTTTCTTTGGGATGTTCATTTTCCAGATGTAATTACCCACATTGCGAGGAGTGATATGATATAGTTTTTGCGGGCTTCGGCCCTGTTGATGTTCAAAAAAAAAATTAACTTATTAAATTCCTTTTAGAGAAAATGTTGTGTATAAATGATATATTTAAGATCTTTTTTTGGATTTGATGACCCTTAATTTTGCATTACAAAAATTAGTTGTCTTTCGAAAGTAGCTATGTTATTGGTTTTTATATTTTTCGAAAACTGGTTTGACTCGGTGGTCTAACCGGTTGAATCGACGACTCGAATGGATCAACTATAAAACTGGGTTTTAAAACATTGTTTTAAATGTGACATGGCTAGCTATCCTCAGTCCCCCCTCCCCATTCTTTAATTCCACCAAAGCATAAATGGTCCATGTTAGCAATTTCTAAACCCTAATTCGGAGGTTAAGGAACTTAAATCTAGCACATATCGTATTCTTGGAGATAAATACAACTAAATCTAAACGTAAAACATATATATTTCTTAAATATAGTTTGACAATAATAAGTTTTAGAGGATAGTTATTTATATACTAAATTTTTCTCACATACATTTTTTTTTTTTTTTTTGAACGGCAAAGATGATATATATTGAAAACTAGCAAGAAGCTAGAAAGTTATAAAGGGTTACAAAGCCAATCATTCCAATTAAAAACTAATCTACCTCTATGTTTTAACCAATTAAAAGAAAATAAACGGATAGAATCGTAAATATCACTTTTCCTCAATTGTTGAGAGTTAAAAGTGATGTTGTTTCAGAACTTCCAAATGACCCAAAACATGATGACGAAAAGGCGTTTCTTCTTAATACTCGAACCTGTCACATTCTCGATCCACGAAGACCAATCGGAATAAGATGGCATGGAAGGGTCTATAATGTTGCACCATATACGAACCATGCGCCATACCTCGGAAGCCAGCAGCAGGAGAAGAAGATGTGATCTATAGTTTCCACGTTGCTATTACAAACCGGGCATAAAATAGACTCGATATCAATACCATGCTTAGAAAGATTAAACCGATGCGGGAGCCTATCCAAACCGAATCTCCAAAGGAATATGTTTACCTTTCTTGGGAGGCACGAGTTCCATGTTGTTAAGGATGCCAACGAAGGAAGCATGAGGTGATCAATGTGAGAGCGAGTAGAAGCTACAGCAAATGATCCGTCGTTTCCTAAGAGCCATTTCCAGGAGTCAGGGGAAGAAGAAATGGTTACATCGATAAGCTCAGATTGAAGATTATGAAGCAATGCTTCAGTACGTCCACAAACAGGTCTTTGCCATTGCCAAATCCAGTTTCCTTCATTGTACCGATCACAAATCAAGCAATTCTCGTTGATGTCTAAACGAAACAGGCGGTTATAACGAAAGCATAAAGGCTCGTCACCGAGCCAAAGATCTTTCCAGAATCTAATCGAAGAGCCACAACCAAGATGACATTTCAACGTATCTTTAGGGAGAAGGTTATGAGAATGAAGGTAGTTTGTAGTACCTACGATAGAAGACCAGGTGCCAGATGTAGCACAACTTTTCCCGTCGAATCCCGCTTCGGAACCATGAATAGCTTTGATAAGTTTAACCCATAAAAGTTCTGGATTAGTAGTAAACCTCCAACGCCATTTTTGTAATAACGCGAGGTTAAACGCCTTCAAGCTACCAATACCCAATCCTCCATGTTCAAATGAAGCAAGAACGTTTTCCCATCGAGCCCATGCCATCTTATTATTCCCATCAGACCCTCCCCAGAAAAATCTAGCTCGGAGTCTTTCAAGGGTGTTGATAATAGATTCTGGAGCTTTGAACATGGATAGATAGTAAATTCCCAGGCTTCCTAGAACTGATTTGATTAAGGTGAGACGGCCTCCGATAGAGAGTAGAGAAGCTTTCCAAGTTGACAACTTTGATTTGAACTTGTCAACCAATATATTCCAACTCGACAGGTAATACATACTCTTCCCGATTGGTAATCCGAGGTAAGTAAGAGGGAAAGTGCTAGCTTGACAACCTGTTACCTGAGCCATAGATTGGAGCTCATCATCGGATACCCCTACTCCAAATAAATTAGATTTTGAAATATTAATTTTGAGACCTGATGCCCGATAAAATGAGTTAAGAGAGCTTATGATTTGTTGGAGGTCATTTCTATCCCATTCCGATAGAATCATCACGTCGTCGGCAAAGAAGAAATGAGACAGATTTATACTTGGGTTTCCAACAGTAACGCCTTTGATGTGATGAGAGTTGACTTCCGCTTCCAATTTTAGGTGAAGACCTTCCATAATTAGAATGAATAATAAGGGCGAGAGCGGATCCCCTTGACGAAGCCCACGTTCCAAAGAGAACTCGGGAGTGGGACTACCGTTAACTAATATAGATGTACGAGCCGACTGTAGGCAAGCTCGAATCCATGAACGCCACAGCTCTCCAAAACCCATGTGATATAGAACAAAATCAAGATAATTCCAGCTTACCGAGTCAAAAGCTTTTTCGAAATCAACTTTAAAGATCATAAGGCGTTTGTTTCGTTTCTTGTACCACTCAATAATTTCGCTAACCATAAGAGGCCCGTCAAGGATTTGGCGACCCGATATGAAAGCAGATTGGGTTGGACTAAGAAGCTTGTCAAGAACAGTAGATAGACGATTAGCTAGAAGCTTCGCCACAATTTTGTATTGCATACCGATGAGCGAGATAGGACGGTAGTCTTTAATTAGGATTGGATTCGAAACTTTCGGAATCAAAGTAATAAAAGCAGAATTAGTACCTTTAGGCATTGTACCAGATTCCATGAAGTGGTTTACAAAGGCGGCTACATCGTCTTTGAAGAATTCCCAGTACGTTTTCAGAAATAGGAACGAGAATCCGTCTGGACCCGGGGATTTACTACTGCCACAGTCCCAAACGGCATTACGAATTTCATCGAGAGAGGCCCGTTGTTGGAGCATGTTAACATCAATAGGGCAAAGGGCAGAGAAACCGGGATTAGAGTTAGCATCAAATTCAGAATCGAACGCTTGAAATTTGCTTTTGTAAAACTTGAAGAACTCGTCTTTGATTCGTTGTGGATTGGAGATCCATTCTCCCTCAACAAGGATCCCTTGAACCGATTGTTGGCGACGCTTATGATTGAGAATTCCATGAAAGAACTTGGAATTCTCGTCCCCTTCCACGTCCCAGTGAACCTTAGCTTTTTGCGCTATATCCATAGATAATAATCTATCAAGATCTTCTCGCTCTTTCATCAACTGAATTCGGCAATGTCTTTCTTCATCCGTAGCAGTTGAAGAATCTATTTTCCTATCAAGCTCATTAAGAGAATCCTGAATAACTTGTATGCGAGAGGTATCCATGAGTTTAGAATCATGATGCCAACTTTTTATTTTTAACTTGAAAAATTTGAGTTTTTCCTTTAAAGATGATTGAAGCCCCGGATTTTGAATATGGTATTCCTCGTTAGTCGTCTTGATCATGGTATCAAAGCCTTCACGTTGCATCCATGAATTATAAAGTTTGAAGGGGATGGGGCCAAAGTCCGTTTTATCTACATGAAGAAGGATCGGGTTATGATCAGACCATAGTCTATCTAGGACAGTGGCTTTAAGATCAGGGCAGGCTGTAATGACATCCTCGGACAATAGGAAACGATCAAGTTTGCTTAGTTTTGATCCCGCTTTGTTCATCCAAGTGTAAAGACGACCACCCATTGGGATTTCAGAAAGACCCGACCTGTCAATGAAGGAGTTGAATGCTTGTGCATCAGAGTGAGAAAAGATAGTACCACAACGCTCAGATTCAATTCGGACTTCATTAAAGTCACCACAAATTATATATCTTCCATGGTTATTAGATATGAAATTGTGGAGACGTTGCCATAATAAAGATTTCGCCGTTGAATCTTGTGGCCCGTATACATTTACCATAAAGAATGTGTCATCCAAGTGAGTCCATTTACCTTGCACTACGATAAAGTTATCATCGCACCACAGGTTAGATTTAATGAAAAGAGAAGTGTCCCACATCGTAATGAGACCCCCGGAACGACCTCGAGCCATGCTACATGCAAAATCAAAAGAGTAGTTGCCCCACATAGTTTTCAACTGATACAATTCTAGCCTTGTCATTTTAGATTCTTGCACATTCAGGAAGTGAACATTATGCTTGAAACATAATTCCTTCACCCATCTACGTTTCTTATGTTTTCTCGATCCTCGTATATTAATAGATAAGATATTCATCGATCAATGACAAAATCTCCCGTATCACGAATTATCTTTTTGAGTGCCTTACGACAGGCTTTTACATCAAAACCCATAGCACCTACTATTTCAATGATTCTAGATAGCTCATGAATTAATGAGAAGCCATCAGTAGTAAGATTGGGCTTACGTTGATCAGGCGTTGTGGAACACTTAGGAGACAAACGTCGAGTGGATGAGCCTAGCGTTGGATTTTTAAAATGCTTGAAACCAGGAGGGAAGTAGTGTCAGATGTATTCTTGGGGCTGTGATGATCGTCACTGTCTTGCATAGGAGTTTTGAAATGCTCGAAGCCTGGAGGGCGGCTAGGGTCAGATGTATTAATGGGGCTGTGATGATCGTCCCTAGCTTCTTTGGATGATTCAGGGATTTTAGAGTCATCTCCTACATGGTCACTAACAATATCAGCTTCAAGATCTTCCATAAAGGAAGATTCTGATGCGAAATTATCATCAACCAGCTCCTGATCAGACTCTGAATCGGAAGCATCAATGTCGTTACTAATCTTGGAATTCCATGTACCCAATTCTTGCACATGAATTTCATAAGAAATTCCAAAAATTGAGGCCAGAACCGTTTCAGAAACAAAATGTTTACGTTTGGTTGAGATACAAACACGTCCTGTGCCGACAGGAGGAAGCTGGTCATCCTCGAAAAACATAAATTTTCCAAAGGCTGATGCAACTTTCTTCAATGCTGGTGAGGAGCCCCACGCACATAGCGGAAGGCCCGTAATCTCGATCCATATGAGCCTCTCATCAACAACAAAATTTTGAGAAACAGAGTTGATAGATGCAAATGCTATCTGCATAGTAGCATTGCTTTGGAAAGCAAGGCACGATTTCTCATCCGGGAATTGAATCCAAAGCCATAATCCACCCACATGATGAATTTGGAGATTCAAAAATCCTTCACTTCTGCATAGGTTATAGACGGAGTTTATAGTCCCCACTTCCCTGACTTTCCCCAACAAGATCATTGATGTGTTTTCAACTTGTATCAAATCACAATCATCAATCTTAATAGAGAGAGGATCGCCAAGTTTAGTAGAGTTTGATACCTGATTCGTGCCTTTCGCCACTGATGCATATGAAGCATACGAACGAACTCCCTGGTTTGAGACCGTATTGGTGTCTTTATTAACAAACGACTGGTGATTAGGTTGTTGCTGTTGTGGTGGAATAGGATTGGAGGATGTCCTGTGATTAATTTTCTGATCATGGGATCTCGGAAACCTAGCCACATCGACAAAGAGATGGAAACTACCGATCCAAATGTTTGATAATTTACGTACCATAGCCTCTTCATCCGATACTTCAAGAAAACGAACAAAACCAAAGCGTTTGCCAAGTTTTGAAAGTTTCCTTGAAATAAAGGCATCAGCGATTCGTCCAAAAGATTCACATGCTTTCCAGAGTTGTTTAGCATCAACGTGTTCGGGAAAATTGGTGATAAAGAATGAGGACGCATTATGCTGATGAAACTGTTTGTAGGGATTTTCAATTGGTTTGCGATTCTTTTTGCGAAAGACCCATGTCCAACCATCTTTTGATGTCATGATTGAAAAACACTGGAGAAAATCTCAGATCCGAAGAGAAAAAAAAAGATTGAAAAAATCGTTGCTAGGGTATTAAAACTGGGTTAAAATGATAACATCAATTGGGGGAAATGATGGATAGGTGATTATGGAAGTGGGTTTTGAAGTAATCGAAATTTGGAGGATTAAAAGTGAGTTAATTTGGAGTTGTTACCTGCAATCGCCATGGTGGATGGGAGAGGAGACGCTACTTTAAAACACTGTATATTATAATTAGTTGATGAATTTTTTACGGTTTTGGTGAGCCCCTCACATACATATTAAGAGACATATTCACCCTCTATTTAAAAAGAAATCAATTATTGGGATTAAAATCATTTTATTATTTCACATATTTTTCATAATTTAAATATCTATTAAACCGTTAATCGTTAAGCGAAAATAACTACACCGTCTCGACGAGCATTTACTTATTTTTCTATAGACGGACATTTTGATATATACTTTCGGAAAAAAAATCGTTTTTTTCACCTTTTTTGTCTTTTTTTTTCTTTTCTTTTCCGAATCTGAGATTTACATGCAAAAAATCACAAATGATTAAACACTAATTTGAATATCACATGTGATACTAGTGTTAAATCACATATGATATGTAATATAACATGTGATATTAGTGTTAAATCACATATGATATGTAATATCTCACATCTGATATTAGAGTTAAATCACATATATCTTATGTGATTTAACTATAATATCATATGTGATATTCAAATTAGTTTTTAATCACATGTGATTTTTTTCATGCAAATTTCAGTAACGAAAAAAACTGTAAAATAAACGAGAAAAACATGATTTTTTTTGTCGAAAGTATATTAAAGTGCCTATCTATAGAAATATAATTAAATGCTTGTCGTAATGGTATATTTTTTTGGCTTAACGATTAACGATTTGAAATATATTAATATTTATGAAAGTGAGTGTTTTAAATTGTTCTCATCCATTAGATCAAATAAAAATGAAAAGAAGATGAAAAATGAAAATTAATCCCTTAATATATAAAAAATATTTTGTCCTCAAATAATGTTAAATCTAAATTTTAACATAATATCAAGTTAAACGCTCTACATTATCAAATGCACACATACGAATTTGCAACGCTCAAAAGGTAGCATTAATTCTCTTTGCCTCTAATTGCTTTTGCTATAATGTTTGTTAAACAAACGTATGTACAATCTTATCAAACGTGCCAAAACAATGACTACTCCGTACCACATGATACATGATGTTAATCATATGAAGGATAACCTACAGCTATGTTTAGTAAACCATTAATGGCGATAATCTTCACATCGCGTTTTTTTTGTCGCGATCATGATTTGTGCGTCGTAGTATTGCAGTCTGTTGTAATGCGCGAATTATGATCGTCGTCAAAAGATATGGTGTAAATATCAATTCCCAACAATTAATCCATAAGAAGCGAATGCATTTAGCTAAGTACTTAAATTGACTTTAAATTGTTTGATCAAAAGGGAGTAGACTCGCTTAGTGATAAGCTGAATCACAAGTAAGGATTAAATCCATTTGATCATTTTATAAAAGTATGAATCCTCATATTTTAGGCTTATTTTATAAAATGTTTTGAGTTGGCTAGAGGGCTTTTGAGTTGGATTTTATTAAAGGTTTTTGGGTTGTCGTTTTATAAAACGGGACATGGCATTTTGGCAATCTCTCTAAGACCGAATCTTGTTGCGATAGTATAAAACATCTTAAATACCATATACGAACATGTATTGAAATATTATACTTAGTCGAGTAACAGGAAAGCCGACTTTTGAAAATAGAACGCGGGGGACACAATCTGACGTACTGGTCTTGGCGTGCTGGCATGTCAGACGCAGCATGTCAGCCATGTTCTCGTGCGCATTTGGTTTTAGACCATCGTTAACAATTTGAAAAATATCCTAATATATATTTATCATCATTAAAATAAAAACAAGAAATACGTATAATATTAATAACACACCTTTAACCTTTGCCTGCAATGACCGAGGCATCACTGGTTACAAAGTATATGAAAGATAATAAAAATAGTAGTTGAGCTTAATGAGCATAAGCTCATACAATTTGAGAATGAAACAACTCTATCATCTAATATTTGTATCGTGTTTTGAGTACAAACTTTTTGATTACAATAAAATAGATTACAACTTATGTATGACTAGCCGTGTATTACGATGATAATGTATAGTAGTCTCAATTTATTTACTAAACAACTAGTCATGCATAACGATGATAATGTATAGCAGTCTCAATTTGTTTGCGTGTGTATTTTGTTTTATATAGTTTTCGATTATAAGGGTAAGTGAGAGTGAATAAAGATTGTACGCTAAATTGTAGTTAAGTATTTATATAATTGATAGATTGTATTGTCTTTTATAGGTGAAAATATTTTAGTCAAACAATATTACTTCTAAGTTTTTAAGTAACATAAAAGTTTGACTATTTTTCTCTTTATATGTAGCAAAGATATTATGCCCTTTTCTATGTATACATTCATGTATATGTGTTTGGCGCAAAATGTTTAATAGCATTTAGAAACAATGAGCGTTGAACGTTGTGATTTTTAATGCTCATTTGACAAGCAGCAAGTAGTTTTATCTTTTTCCAGAATGCTCCTTTTTTAACACTCAATGAATTTGCATTTATAAGCGTTTGAACATTTATAAGTTATTTTAGACATTATAGTTACGTCGACAAGTACGTTCTCAAACATTTTCAAGTAAGATCAAAGAATTAAGCCTTTATGGCTTTCATGCAACTTTCTATTCAACAAAACTTGGAATGTACTCAATGAATGATGACTTCTTTTATCTTAAAAAAATAATTTGCAATGTATGTATACCTAAGTTTGACTTCTATAGTTTGTTAGGCTTGGTGCACTCGGGACTGGTGCAATATAATCTGTCGCAACAATTTTAGTTCCACTAAATCAAATTTTCAGTTCGCTAACCTAAGCACGGTTAATCAAACATGAAATTGCTTTTTTTTATTAGAAAGAAAAAAACCGAAAAACTTAAACATACGACGCTAATTCTCTTCAAGTATGTGAAATGTGTTTTTATAACAATTCTTATTAGCCTTTCCTCATTATTTGAGAAAAAGATTCACTAAAGACAAGCATATAATTGATATGGAGTGTTTGTACAAATCAATGACTAAAACAATTAAGAGTAGTGCAGTACTATCTCAATTTGACCATTCTTTCTTGTTAAGAGTGTAACATAAGTTTTAAGGGACAAGTTATCCGCACCTTCTCATAGAGAGGGCATCCAATGATTGGATGCATCGCAGGCTTGTACGGTGTGCATCGCGGATTATACGGTTTGACCAAAACTCTATGATGTGACAACATAAGGAGGGTATCTATATCACATCCCAAGTTTTAGTTCAACGTATATATACGAAAACAATCTCAACTATACTGTAACTATACTATAGTTGACTTTGTTTTCGTATACATACGTTGAATTAGAACTTATGTTCTTTAAAAAGATTCCAATTTAGTCATGAAATACAAATATAGCTCATTGTACCTTATGAACATATTAAAATTTAAAACTACATAATCTTGTATATAATAACCGAAGTCATTTTTGGCTAAATCGAGAGATTCGATTAATCAGTGAGAGTGCTTAATTTTATAATGGAGCCTTCTCATTAGCCAATTAAAAAGTCAAAGCAGAATAAGTAAGGTCAATATTAAGTGTATTTTCGTTTTTTGATTAATATGGTGAAAAAAAGAACATATGTTAAAAATATGAAAAAATAAAACTTTAAAAAGGGCGGAAAAATTATTTTGCAAATTTAGCAGAATCAAGCCCATCAGAACATAAAACACGCCTCTAATAACATAAGAACCTCGCCTCACCCTCTCCAAAAACCCTGCTATCCTTCTTCTCAGCCTTTAGAAAAACCCTAATAAGCTTCTTTTTCATCCATGTATGTAGAATCAATTATTTTATGTTTATAATACAATCTTCAAATCTGTGTAATCATAATATAATTCTTGAATTTTGCAGCTTTCATGTTTTAAATCTCTAATTTTCAATTAGAGATGAATTTTTTATCTCTTTATTGTGGTGCGTCTGAATAATAGTTTTGTTTATTTTTACTGAATATGTAATTTTTGTATATAAAGATTATTACTTTGTAATCTTTTTCTATTTTTCTCTCTTTTTTGCATAAGTTGATAAATTGTTCGTCTTGTGAAAGATAGATCGATTGCAATCTGTATTTTGTTTGTAGAGACTACTGGAAGCCAAAGGATGTCATGTTAAGCCATTAGTAGAAACATGTGTCAAAAGAACATATCCCTAGCCAATCAGAACAACTCCATCCATCAGAATATAAGAAAAGACGTCTAAACCCGCTTATTTCTTCTTCTAGCCTCTCAAAAAGCCCCGATTTGATATGCTTATTTGTTGTCTACATCTACACAACATTAAACCCTAGCTCAACACGCTTATGTAGGGGTGAGCATCGGTGTTAATACAAATAAGCCGTAAAACGTTTATTTATATTTTACGATCTTCTAATGTTTTGTCGATAACAAGCGTAAAATCATTTTAACGAAACAAATAAAATACGTAAATGGTTTGAACTAATAGTTTCTAACATATTCACATTTTCACATAAAACACTAAAACAAGTATAAGTGATTTTATGATTTAATATTACATATGTACAACAACTAGTGTTTACATATTTGGGTAAAATATACACATAACTAGTATGTAGTATATTGGGTAATATAAATGGGTAGAAACTTAAGTATCACAACCCATTGGGCAAATACATTGAATGTAGTTGGGTACAACCCAAAGCCCATGACCCATGGAGCTTGACCCATAACCCATTGCATGACATCATGCTTATATCATACATGGATAATATCTATAACCCATGGATCAACCCATACCCAAGTGACCAAGTGCATTGCACTCAAAAGATACATTGTATCTAGCTAAAGATCCATGGTTCATGACCCATGACCCATAACCAAAATACCCATGGGTAAAGGGGGCGTCCACGGATCCCTAGCTTAACGCTAGACGGATCCCTTGTGGAAGGGATCCGTGGGATCGAGGAACGATAGAGTTTTCCTCTATAAATAGTGAGCCATTTCTTCATTGTTTCTCACCCTTTCTAACAAACTTTCTCCACGAGTTTAAAACTCACTAACCTCGGATCCAAGAGATCTATGTTTGTAGTTTTGTATTTGTGTGATCTTTTAGGTTCCTCTTAAAGGCAAGATCACCACCTTTGAAGTCGAGCAAGCTCAAGTCCATGAGTTGCCATGCTTCCTCATCATCAAGGCTACTGAAGTCTTCTTGTTGATGATTCCTTTCTTTCTTCAAAGAAGTGTAGTGTTGAAGACATTAGTGAAAGATGTCTCAAGAGTCAAGACGAAGATATTAGTGAAGGGTATCTATCGTCTATATCATAAGCACTTGTGGTAGGTGCTTAGAAGTCAAGATTAGAAGCATTAGTGAAAGGTGCTTAGAAGTCACGACTAGAAGCATTAGTGAAAGGTGCTTAGAAGTCAAGACACAAGACATTAGTGAAAGGTGTCTTGTAGATCTAGTCAAAGGCATTAGTGAAAGGTGCCTTAGATGTACATTCGATATGGTGTGTTTCGATGTACAAGATAGACTAGTATTAGATCCAAGGATATTGATATCCTTGATGATGTTGTAAAGGAGTAGATCTCCTTTGGGATTAGTCGTTGGTGTAGTGTGGTAGTAGTTCCTCCATTGCAATGGAACTAGGTGCTTAGCCTAGTACCTAATAAAGGGTAGGCGACGTTGTGAAGGTGTAGTTCACCTTGGGTGAAAGAACTAGGTACTTAGCCTAGTACCTTATAAAGGGTAGGCGACGTTGTGTAGGTGTGGTTCACCTTGGGTGAAAGAACTCGGTGGTTAGCCTAGCACCGGAAAAAGGGTAGGCGACGTTGTGAAGGCTTCTCCGCCATAAGGAGATTGGTGTAGTGATTACGAACTCTCGAGTAGGTGACTCGGGAGTGGAGTAGGGCAAGGAAGGTGTCCTTGTGGCGAACCACTATAAATACTTGCGTTGTGGTTTTGTGCTTCTTACTCTTATCTTTTCATTACTTACCTTTATATGCTTGTTTATCAACATCCAACACTCACACCCAAATAGATTGACATAAGTCGATCTAAATAGATTAAAAGGAAGTTTTAATTGGCAAAACTATTCAACCCCCTTCTAGTTTTCCACAATTGGCATCGAGCTTCGTTACCAAGTTTCTTGAAGTATATTGTACTTTAAAACTTGATACGATCCATGGTTAATTGAAAACTACAAAGAAGGTTTTTATAAAACAAACACCATGTTTTCTTTTAAACTATATGTTTGGATGTTGATTTGATAACAACATTTTTTTTACTTTTTCCTTTAATCGCACTAATCTTCTTTGTCATGATGATTAGTCAAAGCTCATACCCACCAAGCTATAGGAATCGCTTGGTAACAAGAATACCTTCCTTAAGAAGGTATCTTAAGCATAAAGGAGCGGGAATCGTCTAAGTGACATTTGCTGTGTCATTTGTAAAGACATTCCTAAGTGCGCTAGAGGTATGATTTTCTTTTTATTTTTGCTTGATCATTAAGTATGCCTATTTAGGTATTTATATGATTATCCTTTGTGCATATATATGTTTTACATGAAGCTTCATTAGGAAGCCTTTTTTCTCACATACGTGTTATTCTTCTCGTCTAAAGTCGTGGTATATAAAACTTGTGTTTTATTTCTTTTAATCCAATAATAAAACAAAACACAAATTTCAAAATTTTCCTTCCCATAAATAAACCACTCGACGCCCACCTTATCAAATCCTCACTTTTCAAATCTTCCAATTTCAAAATTCCTCTCACTCAAAACTTCATCTTCTTCTCCATTTCATCCCAACCGAAACCAAGAAGGATCATCTTCAACATGGTTTACATCGCCTCGTGCTCATCGTCTTAACACTCATCGCACTTGTGTTCCCTATGATGAAGTTCACATACGGAGACATTTACTTTGTGTTGTTAATCTACATTGGGGTTATATACCCAATCCTTTGTATCATTCTAAGCATTGAAATGAAATATTATTAATAGTCTAGTTTATCTAGGTTATTATTATCATAATGTGTTTGTCATTTCTTTTGTTTCATATGTTTCGTACTCTTTCGTGATACATTAGAAGTCATGTATGCATGCTAAAAGAAAATGTAGGCTAAAACACATATCTTGGGAATAAATTTGTAAAACCTATGTTTTGTAAAATCATTTACGTAATTACGGATCTACGGATCCGGAAGTTATACTAGCGGATCCCATTTGAAAAGGAACCGTGGGATCCGTCCTACTGGAGAACAGTTTTCATGCAAATTAAAACCACTTTTCTTCTAAAAGTAATACTCCACTAGTATGTCAAAACCATAAGTAAGTTAGGTGTCTTTCGTGCTAAAAACCATTGTTAATAAAAATCTAATAAAAACGTTAGATAATCATAGGTTGACCACAAACATCACTCTTTATTAACTCATCATTTCTATAGGTCCAACTATGACGCATGAATATGAGTTTGATTTTTCACTCACTAGCGTCTACACTCGAACATCTCCCTTGAACCCAACACTCCTGGCATTCATGTCCGTGGGTTCAACAACCTCGAAAACCGTCACTTCCATGAAGGACGTATTGTAGACACCTCTCTACAATTCGAAGAAGGTATCAATACCTCCTTCCGAGCCATAGGACTAGAATGTCTTCTTGAAATCAACGAGAAGATATGTCCAAGGTTCATAATGGAATTCTTCCGTCAAGTTGAACTCGTTCGTAACGAGGATCGCTCTCTATCTCTTTGGTTTTATATCAAAAACCAAAAGTTTACTCTAACCCTTGGGCATTTTGCTCACATCCTCCGGATTCCAAATCATGGACAATGTGCCTTCACCGAAGATTGGTCTCTTGATTCTCTCTTCAATTTTCGTGAAGAAAATAGTCCATATTGTTCACACATACCCTCCCCGGAAGATTTAAATCGCATAATATGCAAACCTCGACCATATTACTCCGATCCAAACATTATCTTCACACGGGACATCCGAGAAGAGTACAAGGCTCTTGCACTCATCCCACGTGAGAATGTTTGGAGTCTTAGGGAAATCGAAATCCTTCCGCTTGTTGTGCTCACATGTTGTCTTGTTTGCTAACACAACAACCATACAATCTCGCCTACTTCTTCGCAAGGTGAATTGTAAATCTTCAAGGCTCCAAGAATAAACTCATCCCTTATGGAATGTTCTTGACACGCCTCTATCACAGCGTTATGCACTTCCATCCTCAATTTCAAAGTCCGTTATGCGTGCTTGTGAACAAGATGATGGAACCGCTAAACATATCTCTCATAAAGACTTTCTTCATTCTTGATTCCACTAACACTCATCAATCACGTAATGATCCTCCTAGCGAAGACACTCAAGGAACCTAGTAGTATTTCAAAATAGGATCAATTCTCTTGTACTCGTGCTTTATCAATGTAATCCTATTTCCTCATGAAATAAAAACATCTTACATTTGATATCTTAGTGTTAGAACCCTTTTAAACTAACCTTGGAATATAATGCATTGTCAAGATCATTGCATACCTTTAGTAAAGGTTCTTTGGCGGATGGGCGGATCCCAAAGTTTGTGCTAGGCGGATCCCTACACTTAGGGAACCGTGGGATCCGACAAGCAGAAAATGCAATTGCAAGCATTATATTTCAAACATATCCTTAGAACACCTCACACTAAGCTAAACATAGTGTCTTAAGGCAAATTAAGTCCTTATCAAGATAGGTAGATCCTCCTACTCACACATAACTCACCTAGATCACACTCTGAAGCTTGTAGATCTATCGTTTCATTTTAATCCATTACTCTTCCGCTCTTAAACTCACACTTCATTTTCACTTGATCCTCACTTCTAGTCTTAGAAATCTTTTCGATTATGGCAAAATTGATCATAAATCATCCCTACCTCAAAATTGATCAAAGTTGATCAAACTCTAGTTTTCCCATCTCAAAGCTTCTAGGATATTTTCCAAAACACTATCCTAAATCACAAAGCGATCTCTAGGATCATTTAGCTTCAATTGACACTCTCATCTTTAGTGTCATCCTTGCTCATCCATTGGCACTCATGAAAGTTCCAAATCCTTCCATAAAAGACAATCATTAGCTACATCACTCATTACCTCCAAGTACTTAAGCACCCCTTCATTTAAGACACTTAGGAGGTGAAACACTCAAGATGATATAGATCTTAGATCTTAGAAACATCATTTCCACTCTTTCATAGTTGTTGATAGCGGATCCCTAGGATTAGCCTAGACGGATCCCTCTGATGAGGAACCGTGGGATCCGGATGACAGTTTATGTCAAATCTTGCTAAAACAATCATTTCAACTCATCTTTCTAACTCAAACACTCAATCTCATCTTAAATGAGTTCCTAGATCAGTACAAACTCTGAAGTTGACTCTTGTGCATGTTAATCATCACATTCCAATGAATCTTAGTGGCTTAAGGCTTAAATGCACTTGCCAAATCTCTTGGTTTATAAACCACATTGTTAGGACTTCCATAGTCATCACCTTCATCCTAACTTTCAGCACTTTAGAAACCCTTACAAACCTCTTGAAGTCATCTCATCATGAGGAAAACTCCAAGTAGTAACCTATCCACCAAAGAACCACCCATGAAAAAGGCTCGTGTTATACACGAAATCTCTTCAACCGAATCATCTCGGTCAAGCCAACAAATGATAGGATCTTTCCTCAACCAATCAAACCAATTCCTAAAAGGATAGTACCCACAAAACTACCTATGCCAAACACCACCATACCTCCTAGGCCAAACAATATCATCTCCACTAAACCATCACCATTGGTTCCTAGAGCTATTTCATTTACATCTCCACTATCATCACCACACCTCTACAATTTAGAGGATTTGCCTCTAGGCCGTCTCATCCGCCTCCATGACAACATTCTCCTCATTAGGAGGAATAATGGTACAAAATCAAGGTGTTGAGTCAACACTTGCTCCGGCTTCCTTTTCATCGTTTCCATCATATAATCCTATTTGGATTATGAGAAATCATCAAAGTCAACCACCCGACCATATGGAAGTTGATACCTCTCTACCACCACCATCATTCTTGGTGAGCCATTCTCAAATGCGCCTCCACCAATCCCTCCATCGTTTGAAGCTCCACAAGCCGCTTCACTTGATCCTTCGCATCAAGCCATTTCATTTCTTCCACCACCACTACCTAGCCATGACAAAGATTGCTATCATTGTCAACATGTTGAAAGTTTGATACATGAAGTGCGAGAAGACCAACGTTTCATGTTCTATCATCTCCTCGAGCGTTTCGATGAGATTAAACCTAAACAAAACTTGAGCTAGAAGATTTTAGTGGTGTCCTAGCATCAGCGATAGTTGGTCTAGAAATTCCTAGTCATGTATTTTCTTATTTTCTTAGTTTTAGAGTCATGTATATCATAACTCTAGTTTTATTAAATGAAATTACATGCTACTTGTTATATTTACGAGCATATGATTACATTGTATTCATATCTCATTTTTGTGATAACATTACTTGTTATATCACCTTTGCTGAAACTAATCATCAGCTAATACGGATCCCACTGAATAGCCTATACGGATCCCTACTAGGAGGGAACCGTGGGATCCGTGAGACAGAAAACTATTTCCTACCAACTTGGACCACATTTGCAGGAAATTGTGAATTATACTTGTTGTCTAACCTTTGTTTTGTAGTTATTCAATTTACACATGAAGACTTTGACATCCTAAAGCTAGGGGAGCTTTATGTCAAAGCAATACATTGCAAATTATTTGCAATATTAGGTTTACATTTCGTGACACTCCTTGCAATATTGCAATCATCAAGGGAGCACATTCGTCACTTAGGCGAAATCTTTTGCAAACTTATTTGCAAACAAACTAGATTAGTATTACTTACTTGGCGCCCTTACATAGGGATGGACTCGTCAAGGGGAGTAAAGGCGAGATCCTTTCCGTTACTTGCTCTCTATTTTCTTTTCTTTCACATGTTTTCTTAAAAACAATGTGTTGCTTTCTTCGAAGCTCTTTTGTTTCGACAAAAGGGGAGAAGAAAGTAAAACTACAAATTCAAACTTTTACAATTTTAGCTTTTCCTTAAAATAATTTTATGTTTTGTCATCAACAAAAGGGAGATTGTTAATACAAATAAGCCGTAAAAGCGTTTATTTATATTTTACGATCTTCTAATGTTTTGTCGATAACAAGCGTAAAATCATTTAATGAAACAAATAAAATACGTAAATGGTTTGAACTAATAGTTTCTAACATATTCACATTTTCACATAAAACACTAAAACAAGTATAAGTGATTTTATGATTTAATATTACATATGTACAACAACTAGTGTTTACATATTTGGGTAAAATATACACATAACTAGTATGTAGTATATTGGGTAATATAAATGGGTAGAAACTTAAGTATCACAACCCATTGGGCAAATACATTGAATGTAGTTGGGTACAACCCAAAGCCCATGACCCATGGAGCTTGACCCATAACCCATTGCATGACATCATGCTTATATCATACATGGATAATATCTATAACCCATGGATCAACCCATACCCAAGTGACCAAGTGCATTGCACTCAAAAGATACATTGTATCTAGCTAAAGATCCATGGTTCAACCCATGACCCATGACCCATAACCAAAATACCCATGGGTAAAGGGGCGTCCACGGATCCCTAGCTTAACGCTAGACGGATCCCTTGTGGAAGGATCCGTGGGATCCGAGGAGCGATGAGAGTTTTCCTCTATAAATAGTGAGCCATTTCTTCATTGTTTCTCACCCTTTCTAACAAACTTTCTCCACGAGTTTAAAACTCACTAACCTCGGATCCAAGAGATCTATGTTTGTAGTTTTGTATTTGTGTGATCTTTTAGGTTCCTCTTAAAGGCAAGATCACCACCTTTGAAGTCGAGCAAGCTCAAGTCCATGAGTTGCCATGCTTCCTCATCATCAAGGCTCTTGAAGTCTTCTTGTTGATGATTCCTTTCTTTCTTCAAAGAAGTGTAGTGTTGAAGACATTAGTGAAAGATGTCTCAAGAGTCAAGACGAAGATATTAGTGAAGGGTATCTATCGTCTATATCATAAGCACTTGTGGTAGGTGCTTAGAAGTCAAGATTAGAAGCATTAGTGAAAGGTGCTTAGAAGTCATGACTAGAAGCATTAGTGAAAGGTGCTTAGAAGTCAAGACACAAGACATTAGTGAAAGGTGTCTTGTAGATCTAGTCAAAGGCATTAGTGAAAGGTGCCTTAGATGTACATTCGATATGGTGTGTTTCGATGTACAAGATAGACTAGTATTAGATCCAAGGATATTGATATCCTTGATGATGTTGTAAAGTAGTAGATCTCCTTTGGGATTAGTCGTTGGTGTAGTGTGGTAGTAGTTCCTCCATTGCAATGGAACTAGGTGCTTAGCCTAGTACCTAATAAAGGGTAGACGACGTTGTGAAGGTGTAGTTCACCTTGGGTGAAAGAACTAGGTACTTAGCCTAGTACCTTATAAAGGGTAGGCGACGTTGTGTAGGTGTGGTTCACCTTGGGTGAAAGAACTCGGTGGTTAGCCTAGCACCGGAAAAAGGGTAGGCGACGTTGTGAAGGCTTCTCCGCCATAAGGAGATTGGTGTAGTGATTACGAACTCTCGAGTAGGTGACTCGGGGGTGGAGTAGGGCAAGGAAGGTGTCCTTGTAGCGAACCACTATAAATACTTGCGTTGTGGTTTTGTGCTTCTTACTCTTATCTTTTCATTACTTACCTTTATATGCTTGTTTATCAACATCCAACACTCACACCCAAATAGATTGACATAAGTCGATCTAAATAGATTAAAGGAAGTTTTAATTGGCAAAACTATTCAACCCCCTTCTAGTTTTCCACACCACATCCCAAGACTCGCAAGTGACATTAACTCACCCTAAGATCATTGTTAACAAGTGAGGATAGGAATAGAAACATGTTCAAATGTGGTGAAAACAATTCTCTTCTTGGCATTTTCGAAAATTTTCCGATCACTTCCAATGTAAGCTTACTAAATAGTTCTTTTTCCTTAAAAGTATGAAGTTCTAGCATGTAGAATGTATAAAACTGACTTGGATTATGTGGTACAGTTTCTGTGTGCACTTATAGTACCCACTGCCGGTTAGTTGTTTAGCGTTGTTGTGTTTGTCTTTTCTAAGAAGATATCACATCTTCTGCTACATTAACTTGCTTCTTGTGTGTTTGAAGAACTTTATTAGAAAATGCATGTGAAAGATTTGGCTCATTATTTGAAGCCAAACTGCTTTTGTCAAATACCACAGATTTTTCACTTAAGGTGAGTGTGCTGGTTAATTAAAAAGAATTATAGTTTGTATTTGTAACTGATTTTGATTGTTTTTGTCTTTTAGATCCAAATCAAATACGGAGCTTCTGCTAAACCAAATGTAAGTACTTGTCTACTTCTCATAATTACTAATTTCTATTGCAAGATATTAGATACCTATTTGAAATAACAAGGCGGTGCCTATGTTAATTGTGGCATTTATGATAAACTATTTTGGTAGTCCTTGAAAAGATCTATATCAGAAACAACTTTGGCTGGCTTATTCGAAATAGGATTGTCAACCCAAACCACAAAGAAAAGGTATTTACTTGAATCTCTATGATAACTATAACTTTGCTTATACTCAGATGAGAAATAACTAAATTTTGGAGACATGAAACTACTGGTTCTGATGTTATAGAAACAATTGTTTTCGGTTGGTTTGTCTATTTGACCAGAAATTCATGTACAATTTATGATAAGACATAAATGGTATCTGATAGTAAGAAAGCATTTACTAAACCATGGCCTAGCACGTATCAACTTGGTTTCCTTTACGCCAACTTAGGCTAACAACTGTGACAACGCCTTTCCAAAAAAAAAAAAAAAAAAAAAAAACCACAAAAGGTAATTGACAAACCATGAAAGATTACTTTATTCCTAAATTTGTCGACATGAATCTTCTAAATGCGTATGCATTTTCTGTTACATTATTCTCCTCAAGACGTAGTAAAATGATTGAATTCAAGATGAATTTTGAATGGCAAATATGGTAAAACAAATTTTCCAATTTATCAAGAGTGTCGGTTAGTTAAAAAAAAAAAAAGATTGGCAAGATTCATTTGGGTAGGGCATACCACACATGATAAGAATTACAAAATAAAGTGAAAAAAAAATTGTTTTTATCTTGTTTGCCATTTAATTCATACTCTTATAGTAAGGTGTAATCATATCACGCCGATTTCATAACAATAGCAATCACGTTTATCGCCTTCCTTACTCATCGAAAATTTCGTTATGAGACAACATAAAATTGAGAGGATAGTTAATCCATACAACCTGGATTTTTGTCATGTATAGATAGTTCGAATTCAATTATAGTTACCATTAGTAAGCAAATATATTTACAAAAGGTCTTTCTTTGGCATTTCTTAAGAGTTTTGTCGTATCAATTTGAGTGTTCTAAATTATCGCTAAACCGCAAGAAAATATTAGTTGAGAAAGTATTAGTTATGTACTCTTTGATTGATTAATGTAATTTACCAAACTATTATTAATGGTTTCGTCACGCAAGTTTAATTAACCGATATCCTCATGTTTGGATTTCCTTCAACTTTTGTCTTTTAGCGAAAAATCTAGTCTAATCAGATAAAATGGTGTACCACAATAAAATATTTGATTTGACTATACGCGCCCATACAAAGATAGAATGTGTTGACATACCACGCGTCACCACCGAGATGGTTCATTTTTTGACTTCTTTTTCCAAATCATTTTCATCAACATACAAAGATACAAACAAAGAAAGCGTACAAAATACCCCTCAGACTTACAATATTGTCCCATATTTTTATTAATGTATGTATTCAATTAATAATTTACAATTTTATTTTAGATTTGCTTCGAATGTGTAAAAGAGGGGTTGGTTAATAGTTGAAGGACTCATATTGGAACATTGAAATAGTGTAGGGTTTGTTTTGTAATTTTCTCGTTATTCTTTTCTCCTTCCTCCCATCTCCTTCCTCCCATCTCGCTTCTTCGCCAGATAAAACGTTTGTATCTTTCATTTTGAAGTAATAAGGAGAATCATTTTCACCGTGCGAACTGTGTTTCTCTCACTCATTATCACAACATGGTATCGAGCTCAAGAATGAGTTCTTGATCAATTACAACCGTTACAACCACCGTAACTAACTTTTCCGATCACCATAAACCACCGTAACTAACTTTTTCCGATCATTATCAAATCATCATTTCTCCATCATTTCTATCATTCTCATCACAATTTTTTCATCAATAACTATCAATTTTTCATCTACATTACGGTAAAGTGATTCGTTCAAGTGTCTTATTCAAGACCGAATTTGTTGAATCAACTGTTGTTATAACGGTTCTTTCAAGATTGTTGAAGCTTCGCAACGCAGTTAACAATGGCAAGATCATCTTCTTCAACTCGATGCTACTAGCCAAAACAATCAATCTCTTTTGTTCCAAAATCCATCAGATTTGCATCCTCCGATGGCCCCTGGTACTCTTGTGGTGAATGAAAAATTGTTAGGAGCACAAAACTATCGTTCTTGGAGAAGATCGGTTGAAATTATGCTTTCACAAAAAGAAAGTTAGGTTTCATCGGAGGAGCAGTTCCAAGATCACAAGATGATGGGAATTTACAAGAACAATGGGATACATGTAATAATCGGTGATTAGTTGGTTAATGAACTCAAGATTCTGAATCAATTGCAAAGTCTATTATGTTCATTGAACCGCTTATGCAATTTGGATTCAACTTGAGAAAGATTTGCTCAAAGAATGGGTCACATAAGTATAAGTTGAACAGAGAAACTTATGAGACTATGCAATCGGGAAGATCCGTGAGTGAGTACTATACAAGTATGAAGTGTGTTTGGGAAGAATTGATTCAATGAATGAATTGCCAAGAATAGTCAATATTACTCCGTAAATTGTCGTTTTCTAACCGCTTTGAGTACTCGAAAGAAGAACAAAGATTGTTTCAGTTCTTGAATGGTTTGGATGAAAATTTTCTCATCAAAGGAGTCATTGTTGTTAAACTCTCCTTTACCAAGTGTTGAACCGCTTGTGCTTTGCTGCAAGAAGAGTCTCAAAGGGAGTATTTGGATCGTGACATCAATTGTTGAATCTACTCTCTATAGCAAAGGTGAGGTCAAAGAAGTGTAACATATGTGGCTACAAGTGGCATCCACCGATAAATGTTGGGAGAAAGTTGGTTACCCTACATGGCATTACAAGTATAAGCAATCACGTAAAGGTAAAGCTCCTCGTATATGGTCCAAAGTTATGTGAAAAGACAACGCAATGGTTGAAATCGGTGGTCATGTGGTCTTCACTTCAAAGAAATTTGAACAACTAATGAAGAGTATTCCTCATTTCAATCGGACCATCGATGAGACCAATGCATTGGAACATCCTTTTCGAGAAGGTACACTTTCTCGCTTTTTCTTGTGTGAATGGGGTTATAGAAGGATGGATAATTGATAGGGCAAGTGATCATATGTCACCAGATAGCAATGATTTGAATGATGTTGAGGCTCTTAAGTGTAAACAGTTATTAATTTGCCAAATGGACATACTTGACTATTTCCAAAGTAGGCAATGTTGCTTTACAAAATGGACTTAAGCTAAACAATGTTCTCATAGTTCCTTCCTTCAAATTCAAGCTTTTGTCGCCTCTAAACTAACAAAAGATTCTCATTGCTTTGTTACATTTATGAGAAATTCGTTATCCGGGACTTGAAAACCGTGAAGGTGTTGGGCTTGGGTAAAAAGCAAGTCGGCCTCTATCATCTACTCAATCTTCCTCTCGATCAAATTCATTCTCAACTTTCTTCAATGGTTGTGTCGCCTCTTGAAGATTGTAGTCTATTTTCATTTTCTCAAACTGCTCGCTCCAATAAACTATGCTTTTAGTGTTTTCAATAATTTTACAGCTTGTGGCATCATAGACTTGGTCACATTTCGATTCTACTTTCAAACATATTACTTCGTTCTCGAAAGTGTATCTCATTCTAATGAGAATTTTGTTTGACTTGTCCAATGGCAAAATTCACAAAACTTCCATATTCTCGCTAGTAAATCTCATTCCAAAGTTCCATTTCACTCATTCATATAGACATTTGGGGACCCTATAAAGTTCCAAACCATAGGGAATCATAAGTATTTTCTCACTATAGTTGATGATTGTAGTAGAGCCGTTTTGACATATTTACTAGTCGAAAGTCGATGCCTTGCTACTTTCAAGTCATTTGTTACTTTGTGAAGAAACAGCTTGAAAAGATATAAAAGTGGTGAGATCGATAATGCCTTAGAATTTCTCAAAGGATCTATAGGCCCTTTTATGGACTCACTGGGAATAGAGCATCAAACTTCATGTGTTGATAGACCTCAAAGAAATGGGAGGGTAGAAAGGAAACATAGAAACATATGGAGATAGCTAGAGCCCTAAGATTGCATGCTCATTTGCTCAGACATTATTGGGGTGATGTGTTATCACCGCAACATATCTCATTAATGATTTCCCACTCTTTGTGTTGAAATTTAAGACACCTTATGAAGTTTTGTTGCAATCTACACCGAGTATAGTCATCTAAGGGTGTTTGGTTGTTTAGCAATGGCTAGTAATCCTTCCGAGTTGTCGACAAATTTGATTCCAGTGTACCTTGTTTATTTTCGGGTTATCCACAACATCGCGGGTACAAACTTCAATTCTTTGAATCATACAAGGTTTGTGTCAAGAGATGTTGTCTTCTATGAACATATATTTCCTACTCTAAAACAAGTATGTTGCAAGTTCTTCAACCGTGCTCGCACCCATTTCTTCACCATTGTGGTATGAAGATTTTGTGTCTACAACACAACCTGCTCATGAGCCCTTTGTTATCGCCAAGTTGTTCATGATTCTGCTGAAGTTGTTCATGAATCGATGTTGTTCATGATTCTCACCGATGTTGTTCATGAATCACGATGTTGTTCACACCGCACCATCTTTCATTCCAACCACTAGTGTTCAAGATGCGTGAATCAAGATCCACTAGAGTGTCAAGTGCTCCAAGTGGCTAAAAGATTATGTAACACCAATTCATCAACCAAAGGCTAATCAAGTGTCGGCCATCTCTTCGCCTCAATTTCATGCTTTTCTATGTGCTTTGGTGGCTCATCAAGACCTACTTACTTCAAAGAAGCGATTAAAGAAGAAGACCGTGTAATGCAATGAATTCGGAGCTAAGAGCATTAGAGGAGAATGATACATGGAAGCGATTGTTTACCTAAAGGGAAGAAAGCTATTGCTTGTCATTGGATCTACAAAATCAAACTCAAAGTGATGGTACACTTGACAAGAAGAAAGCTAGACTTGTAGTGAATGGAATAGCAAAGAAAAGGTGTTGACTATGAAGAAACTTTTGCTCAAAGTGGCAAAATGGTGATCATTAGAGCTTTACTTGCAGTGGCGACCATGAAAGGTTGGGAAATTTGTCAAATGGATATGTCTAATGCATTTCTCCATGGTGATCTCTTTGAAGAAGTGTATATGCAAATGCCTCATGGTATATTGGAAAGGGGAGAGTGTGAGAATGTTCCTGCGATTCAAGTTTAGTATGCAAACTCAAGAAGTCCTTGTATGGCCTCAAACAAGCACCTAGACAAAGTGGTTTGCCAAACTCTTCAAAGATTGTTGTCCTTTGGCTATACTCAATCTAAGGTCGACACTCATTGTTCATCAAGACAGATGTTGAATCCTTTACTAGGTTCTTGTTTATGTTGATGATCTTCTAATCACCGGTTCTAGCAACACTCGATTCAAGCTCTTAAAACACAATTAAGTACTCATTTTCACATGAAGGATTTGGGTCGATGAATTATTTCTTAGGACCTGGAGGTGTGCAAAAGTGACCAAGGCATTTTCATCTCTCAAAAGAAGTACACTCATCGATTTACTTCAAGAAGTCGGTTTGACTAATGCAAGACCATACAAGTTGCCTATGGATTCTCATATCAAGTTGCAAGCGCATATGGAACTCCTTTACCGATCCAAGTATACAGAAGATACATAGGCAAACTCATATATCTCACAATAACAAGACCGATATTTGCTATATCGTGCGGTTGTTGAGCAGCTTTATGCAAAATCCTACATCGATGCATATGCAAGCGGTGAAACATTTGATGAGATATTTGTTGAATTCACCAGTCAAGGTATATTATTAGCTAATGGTTCATTTGTTCATTTGATCGCCTATTGTGACAAATGATTGGGCTAGTTGTCCTATGACAAGAAGGTCCACTCACCGGCTATTGTATTTTGTTGGGTCAATCACCTATTTCATGGAAATCTAAGAAGCAACAAGTGGTGTCTAGATCATCATTTGAAGTCGAATACGAGCTATGGCCCTAACATGTTGTGAAGTTACTTGGTCGGTGACATTGTTGAAAGATTTGGGGCTCAAAGATCTTGGTCCCAGAGATTTGAAATGTGATAATCAAGTCGCCATATATATAGTCGCCAATCCGGTCTTCCATGCCGTAACAAAGCATATAGAAGTGGATTGCCATTATGTAAGGGATCAAGTCAAGAATGGGAAGTCCTACCTTCTCATGTTTCCACTAAAGACCGGTGGTCGATGTGTTTACTAAAGTTCTTCCAAAGATCAAGATTCTAAATTAATGTCCAAGTTGGGAGCTTGCGGTCCTTCCACCTCTCAACTTGAGGGGGTGTAAAAGAGGGTTGGTTAATAGTTGAAGGACTCATATTGGAACATTGAAATAGTGTAGGTTTGTTTTGTAATTTTCTCGTTATTCTTTTCTCCTTCCTCCCATCTCCTTCCTCCCATCCGCTTTCTGTCAGATAAAACGTTTGTATCTTTCATTTTGAAGTAATAAGGAGAATCATTTTCACTGTGTGAACTGTGTGTTTCTCTCTACTCATTACTGTCAACAGAATGTTTCTTTCATTATTACGGAGTATAAACAACATTGGCTAAATATAATACTACACCATATATCCGTAATTGTAATCGATATTTAAAAAATCGGGTTTTTAATCGATCAGGTCGAGTTATTGGACATCAGTTTGACCGGTTCAACTCGGTTTTTCATTTATTATTATTTTTTTTCGACCGGGTCAACCGGTTCGACTGCTGGGTCAACCCGTTTTTTATAAAAAAATTGAAAAAGATCAAACCCGGCCAGGTTTCAAGACCTGGTTGACTCGGGTCACTCAAAACCCGACGGGTCTAACCGGTTAACTTGGTGTTAGAAACCTGGGGTTTTTTTGACTCGTTTTTGTGGTCGAGCACCGGTCCGACCGATTGAACGGGCCAGATCAACCCAGGTTTGAAAAAATCGATTGTAATCATGCGTGTCGTTGACAAGTTCATGACCAAAAATTAGTACTTATTCCTATCTTTAAGACCCTAATGACTTATCTTCACGAGTGAGGACTTATTTGTTGGAAAAATAGTTTGCAAAGTGAGTTTTACAAATTTTTTGACACTATTTAATATATGTATATGTTATATATATTTATATTTTTTGGTAGCTTTGCTTTCTCCTTGACGAGAGCTTCGCAACGAGCTAAAGCGTATCCAAAATGGAGGTAATATGAATGAGATATCGTGTCTCAAAGAGAGTCAATTGAAGCACAAAAAATTAGAAAGTGGGAGTATCCCACATCGCCCAAAACAAGAAATGAAAGCTTGTTTATATAGAAATCTTGATATGAACCTTCAAATTGATTTGTTGATTTTACTCCAACACCTATGTCTTGCTGCAGGGGTTGCGATTTCGTGATTTACGGGCCAAATGGGTTCAAAGCTTCGAACTCATGCGAGCCCGCGACCATGGACACGAATGCAGCTCGAAACCTTGCATACCGCGTATCTTTTGTCGCAGATTGGTCTGAATTTCCAATTCTGTATCAATCTATTTCAGGAATAGATTGAAACTTAGCAAAGAAGTTGAACAGAATATTTTGTGTTAATAATAAAAGATATCAAATCGTGTTATTTTTTAACAGATTTGCGTATCTGTTTATTTTTCAGCTAATATCTTGTCTTGGTGACCAAGACAGGTTTAGCCTATAAAATAAACTCCCGCTATTCGATTTTCAACACACGTAAAACGATCTCCTTACCGCATTTATTTCCAAGAATCCTTCGATCGTAAACCCATACGCTTCATGATTTTCAAGCAAGTTGTCAAGTCCTACTGCAAATGACTTTGGACGTTGTAGACTTGGGAAATGCAGACGGCTAACTGCTTTTAAGGGAATCGTGTTTAACACGAGCCTCGCTCCACGACTTTTACTGCTTTTGTTTATTTATCGTTATATAGTGTCTCATCTCTCGCTTCTACACCTTTACCGTCGTATTTAATTTTCTCGTTATTTACTTCTTGTTATTTATTATTTGTAATATGATTATATTAATTGTTGGAATCACTCCTAAACTATTTCTCAAGTGTTAGTAATCATTATGTAATACTTAGCTTAATTAGGCTTTTAAGTTAGTTTTAATGGCAAGGCTTATGTAGAAAGCCCATAAGCCTTGGACCAAGCCTATTATGGAAACGAAGGGAACTTATGTGTTGCCCTAGTTCCTTTCCCTATATAAAGCATTGTAAACCATCCTTAGATGGTTGGTTATTCACTCTCAATATCACTCTACGCATATCCTTTCTATATTATCATATCGTGTGTATTGTTAAGTGTTCATCCAATCATCTCATCTATATTTCTTACTCATTGATGCTTGTGTTACAATATGGTGACCTAACAGTGGTATCATTCGCCATCTAGTTGGATGAAACATTTTGTTTTTGAAGTTTTAAGATATACGCGTGGGTTTCTCTTACATAAACATTCATACGCTTTAAAAACTCAATTTTTACACTTTAAAACTCAAGATTCTTGTACTTTAAGGTTTATTTGGTGTAAAAGTTCTAGTTTTTAGCATAAAGTTTGAAACTTTACGTGTAGAAGTGTTTTGAGCTTGTTTTCATTCGTATTCATTGTTACGCTGTGAAGGTGAAAAAGTGGGTTGGATCATCAAGTTTCATACTTTTGTGATATTTTGGTGATATTGAAGCTTTGTCATCATAAAATCGTGTTTCTAAACATTTTTGTGCTTAAAATCGCTTTGGTTAAGATTGAAATTCCTACGCATAGTAAAACCCTAGTTTTACTCAGATGCATTCAAAGTCTACACATAAGCTCCTCAACGCTTGATCTTCAAGCTATTGGTTTACTCGGTGTTTTCTTGCTTGGGTAAGCCCGAAAACACTTCGACTTTAGATATCTTTTACACTAGTATAAGTGTAAAGGATTTTTGGGCAAACCCCGCTTTTACGCCTAAGCTAATCACTTACGCCAGAGAATTCTTTACGCCTAAGCATTTTCTTACGCCTAAGCCTGCCTTACGATAAGCTAATCTTACGATAATCATCATCGATTCTCGACATCACAATGACTTGGAAAACATAACATCATTATGCCAAGAATTGTCACAACACAAAGTTCCCGAGTAGTCTTGGTCCCGATTGGGAAAAGTATGTCATTTTCATCCGCTGCGAAGAATCTTCATCATGCTATATACGGATTGTTGTACGACTATTTGAAGCCCCATGATAAGGATTTAAAGGTACCTTTTTAGGGTCATTTAAGCCCTTAATTGATCACTTTTGTATCCGTTACTACTTAATTTCGCCTTTTCACTTTTTAGGTCTCTTGAAGGCAAATTGTCGGAATGACACTTATTCGGATGAAAAGGCGCGAATATAATGAAGAAAATGGCCAAAGTAAAGAATCGAGACACTCAGTCATTGAATCAGAAGGGGACGGCGTCAGTTCTACTTGTGACGCCGTTTAACAAGTTTTGTGAAGACTCAGAGCTAAATTGCTTATTTACAAGTGACGCATCACGGGCATAAGGTGACACCGTCACAATGCTAACGTGGCCAAGACGAAACCCTAATGACGACGACCGACTGGCCACAATTAAAGAGTGACGCCGCAGCTTGTAACACTATATATAGAATCCGAATTTTTCGCTGTGGTGTAGTTTTGTGGAGTAAAACCTAAACCGAACCAAGGTCGTCTTGTACAAGATTTTAGGTTCCATACCCTATCTTACATCAAGATAAGTGTTTTACTTCATTAATTTAATTTTGTCTTCAATTGATTGTGTATATGCTTGCATGTTCTCCATGTCCCGCTAATTTATTTGTGTGTTTGCTTAGGTAATATGAAACTTAGTTATTGAATATTTATTGGTTGTCTCTTATCTTAATTGTGATTGACATAGTATTGCGATAGGTCATTCGTTGTGCTATTAATGCTTGATTAATCTTTGTTGAACCTTAGCATATAGTTACTAGTGGAATTGTAGGCTAAACATTCAAAGAATACCATAGTGTTAAGTTTATGAATCCTAGAGATTTCGTAGTCATTAACCTTTGGTAGCTTCAAAGAGTTAGGGATAAACGCATACCCTACGACCTTAGAAACACAACGCGTTAAGAATAAGGACGTGACAATTCAAACATCAATAGGAGATAACTAGGGAGTAATAAAACCTAAGTAAACACATTTTTAATCATCATGCGAGCACACAACAATAGACATAGACTACCCCTAGCTTAGTTAATTAGAATAGATAATAGTAGAGTAATCAGAGAAATACCAACCCCAAATCCAAACCTCGAGATTCGACCTTTCCATTTGCTAAAAATATAAAAAGATAAAAATAATCTTCCTCAACCCCAATCTTAGCGTAGTAACTTCTCACCAGCATTCCTATTCCCCAGAGAACGATATCAATACCCGTGGTTTACCCTAATACTACACTACAACGACAGGTTCACCGCCTAGGTGTTGAAAACTTGCTCGACGAAAAGGAAGTTCCTTTGACCCCGAACGCCGTGTAAGCGTATCACCCCACCAAAAGGAAGTTGATAGAAAAGAGTCATCCGTGGAGCTCCCTGCCTCACCTTCACCGGATAATTAAACTCTTGCTTGTGGGCTCAAACTTGTTATCCTCAATTTCCCACTTTGCAAATTGTCTTCACAAATCATCCACAACCAATCGCTACAATTACCCCATATGATCCGTCACAGCAACAATCCCAAGAAACTCAATTGGTTCCATACAACAACAATGATCAAGCACTTTACAATGAATCTAATGAGGATGCATAAGCTTCGATGCATTGCAACAAGGGTTTGTCATGATTGTTAGAGCCTTCGGCCGATATTCCAACAACCAACAATCGCATTCGCACCTCATCAAACACAAGGAATTAAGTCGTTGTTAACAATGGACATGTTGAAGTTCGTAATCGTGGTAATGTTCGCCGATGGGTAGTGGTCAAGGGTTTAATGCTAATGGAAGGAATAACATGGGTGCTCCACAACAACGAGCTCAAGTGGTTGATCATGGAAATGCTCGACCGGGATTAATGGTCTTCATTGTTATAATCAGAATGAGAAGGGTCATCCGCTAATGCATGCCCAAAGCCGAGGACAAGAGGGCGCGCTTATCACAAAGAGGCTTTACTCTTGGCTCAAGGATGAAGTCAGTGGAACTCTTACCAACAAGGAACAAAGCTTCATGGCTAATGCAGATTCGATGATGACATGGAGGACTTGCAAGCTAATGTTGTTGTGATGTTAATGGCAAACATGCAAGAACTCCATATGAGTGACACATGCCCAGTGTATGACATCGACGGCTTGTCTCGTGTACCGGATCAAACTATACTCATCTCGACCGATATCTCCGCCAACATCTCGATCCGACGAGGATCGAGTGTTCAACATGAGCCATCTACATCTCATTCCGATGATAATCAAATAGATCCCGTAGTTATATTTGACGATCAAGATGACCTTATGGTTAATATTGATAATCAAGTTGACTCCGTGGTTATATTTGAGGATCTAAATAATGATCATGTTGAGACTCACGTTGAACAAGTCGAACTCGTGTCTAATCCAGATATTGAGCTCACGACCTTAATTAGGACCAAAATCTCGAATGGAAAAGTGCCAAGTCATCAATAAAAATTACACGAAAAATTGCATCGTTGACTAAGGATAATGAATGCTTAAAGTTTCAACTCAACATTTTTCAAACAAAAGAAAACGTGAAAAAGGTTTTGAAGTCGATTTGCTAAATCATACCAAAATGAAAAATCTTTGGAAAACAGATATGTGATCTAGTTGCATCCAAGAATGCTTTTTGTCTCAAATAGAACAACCAAATATGATCATAAACAACAACTTAACGCCTCACTTCGGAAACTCAAAAGCCAAGTCCAAGTTGTTAACTTGTCAAAACAGCTTTGTGAATACAAAAGCATTCAAGGAAACAAATAGATGACTATCTTGAAGAAATTGTCGACTTACAAAACAAAATCAAAGAGTTTCAAATGTTGTTTACAAACATGGTGAGTCAATCACAACTATTCAAAAGTTTACTTTTAAACCAAATCCAAATGGATATGGACCGAATCTTGCCGACATAAACCTAAGTTTTCACATAGAGCATTCAAACCAAATCCTCAAGTTTACAAGGCGTAACATAGAATTGATGATTCCATTATGAGTGTTGTTGAATATAATCGCATGGAGGAATTAGATGCGTATGACGAGAGTCGGTCAAAATTGGAAAATGTTGTTTATAACAAACCATTTAACTATTCAAAAGCCATAACTTTCACACACAACAGATAATTCTAACACACCTTGGGTTATCACACCTACTTTCGAGTCTTCTAATGTTGGTCCCCAACCCAACATCGCACAAATTAATGGTCCTTTACCTTCACTCAATGAAGTAAAACATTACCCGAACAATGTCAAATTCTTAAATATTTTGAAACATTCATTTCGGACATCAAACTTTTGAACGTGAAATTGAAATCAATTCAAATAAAAGTTGAACATTTTCAATCGCCTCATGCGCGAAAGCACAAAGAGATATTTTTCGTAAAAGAATTTTACCTCATGTCCGAAATTTGAAAATGTGTGCAATATATTGGGAAAGGGATTTTCACAAGGAGCTTGGACTTATGAAAAGAGTTTTCGAAGAAAATGAAACATCGATTTCAAATACTAAACATAAAAAGAAAATGTTAAGAAAAGATGTTGATCGACTCTTGAAGATGTTATATGTGCCGATACCATAAATGTTGTGTTATTACATTCTGCTGCATATGCATTTGATTATATTATCACGATTCTATTGATATCGTTGAAAATGTTGAGAATACCGATAATGTGTCACAAATCAAGTCTTTAAAAGTTGAAAATGAGCGATTGTTAAACGAGCTTTCAAATGCAAAACGCCTTCTTCAATGGTGTCAAAAGATTGTCAAAATCGAGAACTCGCTTTGCAAAACAAAATCAACCGCTTGCATACCAAAACTCTTAATCCAAAACTTGAGCAACTGGATGATGAAAACGTGTCTTTGAAGTGTCAAATTTCAAAATATGAACAAGAAATTTCAAAAGTTAAAAGGAATATGGTGTCATATTTGATTTACTCAAAAGACTCGTGCTCAAGCGCCAAAAGATCTTGATGATCATCTTGCATATACCAAAGATGTTTTACGACAAAATGGAAACACTCGCTCAAAATCAAGATTTGTTACACACTATCCATGATCTAAAAGCGAGTTGGTAAACTTAAGCAAGATAGGAATAGTAACACAAACATAATTGCACCAGAATTCTTAGATCGCCTAATGACACATCACAAGAAACTAATGTGCTTCCTCATCGAAACAGAATAGTTGCCTCTTTTCCCAACGCTAGCACTTCATAGCCTTAAGAGCACCACAAGGAAGAATAGGAAGTTGCGACGTAAGAAAAGAACAATAAAGACCTCTCAAGTAGAAGAACACCTTAGGACTTTGAATAAAACTCAAGTTACACCCACTTTAGATATTGCGCCCGACAAATGTAATGGAAAAGTGATGTAACGAATGTCAATCTTTAAGTACTTTAAATGTTATGTTTGAAGCTTCTTGTGTTGGTTGTCGAAAAGCATGTTTTCTCGTTGTCATGATAAATGTGTTGCTAACGCTATCTTATCTCGTAAGCGGAATAATAGAAAACGGAATACCTCTAGGCCCACTAATGCTTCTAAGTCCGTGCTAGGTAAACCACCCTCTAGTGTTCCGCCACGATCATTGATGTACCCATAGAAACCCCTTCACCTCCTAGGAAGAACTTATCACCTAGTGCATTTACTAAGACCAAAGCTAAGACTAGTTGGAGATGGCGTAAATGGTTACATAATACACTTGGCTTTAAATGGATACCTAAAATCATAAACATGTGTGTTTCAACTATAATCGCATCGGAACCTCTAACTCTTCGGGTTCCACATCTACTTCTATTCCATCCGTGTCGTCTGTGTAATGCAGTGATATGATCATCCTCCGGATTGTTGATAGCGGATGTTCCCGACACATGACAGTAATCTCAAACTGTTATCAAACTTTGTTTCAAAGTTCATTGGCACCGCTGTTTGGGAATGATCACTTCAGCTATCATGGGCTACGGAGATTACATCAATGGTAACATCGAAATTAGCAGTGGTTTATTATGTGGAAGGTCTCGGTCACAATCTCTTCTCGCTTGGTCAATTTTGTGATGGAGATTGGAAGTTGCTTTTGGGAGAAAACTTGTTTCATTCGTGATCTACAAGGAAACGATCTTATGTCCGGTACCGCACATCAAGTCTTTATACAATCTCAATGCAAGACATGATTGCTTCATCTCCCATCCGCTCACTTTCAAAGGCAACATCTACAAAATCTTGGCTATGGCACCGCCGACTCTCACACTTAAACTTTCAAACCATAACCAATCTTGCACGATACAAACTTGTTGAAGGTCTCCCAAGATTTCGGTATTCTAAAGATCATCTATGCTCACTTGTGAACAAGGGAAAAGCACTCGTGCTCACTTTCCTTCAAAGGTGGAACACACCACAAGATGTGCTTCATCTTCTTCACATGGATTTGTGTGGTCCAATGCGTGTGCAAGACGATTAATGGCAAACGCTACATCTTGGTAATTGTGGATGACTACTCAAGATGGACTTGGGTTTATTTTCTTCAAGTAAAGATCAAGCTCCACAGATGATCATCACCTTCTCACGAAAATTCAAGTTCAGCCCAAACACAATGACAAATCGTAATGCATAAAGGAACGAATTTGTGAATCAAACTCTTCGTGCATATTATGAGAAAGTGGGAATTGAGCATCAAACATCCATTGCACGAACACCGTAACAAAACGGAGTTGTTGAAAGACTAAACCAGACGTTAGTGGAAGTCGCAAGAACGATGTTGATAAATGCTAAACTTCCAGACACTTGTGGGTCAAGCCGTGTCAATCGCATGCTACACTCGTAACCGCTCAATGATTACTAAACGCCACAACAAAACACCTTATGAGCTTATCCACAACCGTAAACCGAATCTCAAACACTTTCATGTATTTGGATCCCTTTGTTACCCAAATAATGATCGTGATGACTTTGGTAAGCTCAAAGCCAAAGTCGACATTGGAGTCTTTGTTGGATACCGTGAAAACTCTAAAGGTTACCGGATCCGAATCGTCCGACAAGCGGAGATTATGGAAACGATTCATGCAAATTTCGATGAGCTTACGTAAATGGCTTCGAGCAAAACAACTTGGAACCCGGACATAACCGCCTAAACTTCCCCAAACCCCATCATCACCGAACCAAGCTTACAACTTACTCACAACAAATGGAACATCTATTTGCTCCTCCGCTTAGTGATGATATTGATCAACGTGCTCCGATGTATCAACTATTTCACCGCTCAACCCGATAATAATCCAATACCGATACACCGAAACAACAACAACTCGCTGAGGAAGCACCACCAATTGATTCTACAACAACAAATTAACAAACCGCATCCAATGACGCCGAACCACCGATGATCTTCTCAACAATGAAGTACCCCACCGCAGATTATGATCCAAATGCGTTCTTCAACCTTTGCTAATGAAACCGCCACACCGATGTTGCGGAATCATCTACAAGCCATTTGAATCCTCCTAATCTGCAGTAATGTATATCAACATCAACCTCCACACATCGTTGGACTAAAGACCATCCTCTTGTGAACATTATTGGAAACCCGAATCAACCAACAGAATTAGACAACGCCTTCAGATCGACGGTGAACATTGCATTTATGCACTTACCGTCCGCCAAGTCGAACCCAAAATATTAAGGAAGCCATGACATATGACAACCGGATTGAATCCATGCAAGAAGAACTTAATCGCTTTAAACGTCTTGAAGTATGGGAATTGGTTGAAAACCAACTGGGTCTATGTTATTGGTCCGAAATGGATTTGGAAAACAAATTGATGTCAAGGTACGGTTATCGTAAATAAGTCACGTCCGTGGCTAAGGGTTATAGACAAGAAGAAGGGATTGACTACGAGGAATCATTCGCACCGGTTGCTAGACTTGAGGTCGCTCGATCTTTCTCGCATTCGCGCTCACATGAACATCACGGTCTTTCGATGGACGCCAAAACCGCTTTTTAAATGGAAAACCAAAGAAACGGTCTATGTTAGTCACCGTAGGATTTGTTGATCCGTAGTTCCCTAATCACGCCTACAAACCGAACAAGGCTCTCTACGGTCTCAAACAAGCCCCCAAGCGTGGTATGATAAGTTGTCATCCTTTCTTATCTCTCATAATTTCGTCAAAGGATCGGTCGACCCAACACTATTCATACAATATCACGGGCACACATTTTAATCGCTCAAATTTATGGATGACATCATTTTGGGTCAACACATCTAAAGTACTCAAACGCTTTTTCAAAACTTATGAAAAACATTTTGAAATGTCCATGATGGGTGAACTTACGCTCTTTCTAGGACCGCAAGTTCATCAATCACCCCGTGGTATTTTCTCGAGTCACCCAAATATGCTCTTGAAATTTTAAACAAAATGGAATGCAAACTGTGATACCTATGCCACACCAATGGCACATACCAAGAAACGGACGCCGATTTGCATGGGAAATTGGTTGACCCTACCAAATACCAAGTATTATTGGGTCTCTCATGTATCTAACAACCAAGAGACCCGACATTGTCTTTGTTGATATCTTTGTTCTGCTATCGTCGCGACCAATCGAAACTCACCTCTCGAGGCTAAAAGAATCCTCCGATACATCAAGGGAACCATTAACTTGGGAATCCGTATCCAAGGATTCGGTTTTGAACTAATAGCTTTTTCGACGCCGATCACGCAGTTGCTTAGATTCTCGGAAAAGTACTTCAGAGCTCTACAATTTCTTGGTGATAAACCGTGTCATGGCAATCAAGAAGCAGGATTGTACATCGTCGTCCTCAACCAAAGTAGTAATATGTAGCCATGTCGGCGTGTTGTGCTCAAGTCATTTGGATGAGAACACAACTCAAAGACTATGGTTACGATTTGATGTAATCCCGATGTATCGCGACAATCAAAGTGCTATTGCGATCTCGCAACTCGCTCAACATTCAAGTCCAAGCACATCGATCTTCGATATCATTTCATCAAGGAGCATGTGGAAAAGGGTACCGTTGAATTATATTTTATGGTATCGAATACCAACCGCGCACCTTCTCACCAAAGCCTTAGCTCCTCGCTAGGTTTACCGAGTTGGTCCACCGGATTGGTATGAGGTGTTTGACTCAGAGGAACCGGACGAACTTTTAAAACAATCTTAAAACCAACAAACACCAAAACCTCTTTTGTAAATATTTTTCAAAACAAAATACAAAATATAAAATTTATAAAATACAAAAATATTCTTCTATCCAAATTTCTTTCAACATGGCAAGTACAAATCTTCCGTCAACACTTCACTCTTTCAAAATTTCAATATTTTCACGAACAAGTGTTGAGGGGAGAAAGTAAATATTTTATGTTTCATAAAACCTTGTACTTGCATGTTACCCTATATTGGTTGTATCTTTGATAATGGTGGACACGTTTCTTGTTTCTTGACACCCGGACCCAAATTTGTAAAATTTCTATTTTCAAAAGTCGAGGGGAGTGTCGTCAAGTTTCTTTCCAAACTTACACTTTGTACTTAACCTAAATGGAAGTTATGGGCTATGGATGAAAATGGTTGAGTGGAGGGACCAAAGTTGTCAAAAGTTTAAACTTATTTTAACAAAACCACTCCACCTAATAATTCTAACACATTTATTACATACATTTAAATTTTCCAACTACTCATCCCACGCCTAAGATTCAATCTTCAAACCGTGCTTTAAACTTCAAATTTGTAAGTGGTTTATGATTCTAGGTGATATTCTAAACATAGGTTTTGATTTATACATAAAACCAACGGTTAGATTTGTCCCTAGGAGATGATTTCATGTTCTACGCATATGCGTATGAACATGCAATCATGTTTTGGGTGTTTGTTGTTGAAATAAGTGTGTTAAAACATTGTTAACATCATTCTAAAACTATTTCAACATTAAAATCCACCCGTAAACATCAATTAATCATTTTCAAAATTAGGTTTATGCGTATGATTTGGGGTTTTCTATTGAGAGTGTTCGTGTAATTAGTTGCTTGAGAGATGTTTGTTACATGTTTAATTAACCAAAACCAACCTTGAATCATACCCGTAAACATGAATTTGTGATAATTGAACTTTAGGGTTTATAACTCGTTGAAATTGGGTATTTTTGATTCTTGAGGTTTTTGATGTTAAAACTTGTTGCAAACAATTCAATAGGCTCTAAGACATCCCGTAATGAATTTGGTGCAATTCCTATGGTTGGATTTCTTATTCGTAAGAATTGAAACCTTAGGGTTTAAGTTTACGATAAGGAAATCCTACGCAGAATCGTATGATTGTGATTCCATGTGAAAATGAAAGGGATTGAATAATGTGTTAATGAATATGTTATGATGAATTTATTTCGTGTTATTACGCGTGCAAAATCGTAATCAAGGTTAAAATGGAACTCTACGCATAAGGATCATCTTACGCGCGAGAAAGTTACACGAAGAGAAATCTTACGCGTAACTCTTACGCCGAAGGTTCTACATGGGGACCACGCGCGTATCCCGTGAAGGATATGCGAACTTGAGTTCACGATAAGGTTCACTCTTACGAGTAAACCTTACGCATAAGCTCCCACATACGCCACGCTGAAGCCTTATGCCAAGGGCTCTTTTCCCACGCTGTAATATTTCACGCAGAAGAGGAGTTCCTACGCATAAGCTTATGTTTACGCCGTATGGTCACAACTGTTTACGCATAAGCTTGTAACTTTACGCTTAAGCCTTATTTTAACCATAATTATGAATTGTTACGCGTACAAACTTGTAAATAAATAAATCATAACGTCACAAAACCAAAATGTCACTAATAAGCTATAATGGTTAATATGTTGTGTGAATGAGTGAAAATTTGGACTTTAAAATTCAAAATTAATAAACTCACGAAACTTATCACGACTACTTTGGACTATTGGACAAACAAGTGACGTTGGACTCAGAATATTCATCAACATAACATATTCAATAATTGGACAATAAAATCAACTTTGACTAACGTAATGTCTTTCGATATGTTGGTTCTTTTGGCTCAATATCTTCGATCACAATATGGACGCCACAATGGAAAACGTTAACGCACCAAATGTACTCACAATGGAAGACATTTTCCCACCGGTTACAAGATGAAGATTGGAAAGAACAACCTCAAAGTGGACTTTGATAACTTCACATGCTCGAGTCTTCATGTCATATTGTCGTGGATATTCAAGACTCATCCATACAAGAACATGCTCACAAATTCGCAACTGTATCGAGATCTACATTCATCAATTCCGCACACTATGAAGAAAGTCGATGGTCAAGATGTTGTTATGGTGACACTCAACAACAAACAAGTCACCATCATCGCAGGACTTAAGAGCAATTCTCCTTCTTCCCGCCATCCACCGCCGATTATGTTGCTACTCCTTCTAAGAGGCTACTCCAATTCATGGTCAATATTGGCTATGATGAAGTCGTTGGGATCATCACTAAACATTCTTCGCTTGATCTAAAGAACATCCCTCACCATGGAGAACATTATACATCATGATTGCCAACTATTTCTCGACGTGATAGTGGTTATGAGCATCCTAAGCTCATGGAACTACAGATATTTTGGGGCATGGTCAACATGATGCATATTGACTTCGCAACTCGATCCGGGAAGACATGATGTCTTACCTCAAGAAGCCCGCACCAAGATCCCCTACATCGATACACTAAGTTGTTGATCCAAAGGATACCGGAATAACTGGACATTCCTTGAGACTTGATGACCCCAACCATCACTCCGCGTTGTTTGAGCCTACACTAAATGTTGTCGATTCAAAGACTCAACAACAAAGAAACAAGGTGTTGTTTTGCTCGATCGCCTTCTCACCGATGATATCAAGCAACTTCAATCATACTTACGATATCAAGAAGCAAGAGCATCGTGCAAAGTTGGCTTCATTGATGAAAAGTCTTCCGCAATCACCGCCAAGAAGACCAGAGATCGGCAAGGCCGAAGTGTAGCAAGCAATCGAGTACCCAAAGTATCCAAAGAGAACTCATACTCTCAAAAGGAAAGTTCCATCAAAGGTTGCTATTCCTAATCCTCAAACGACACCAAAATTAGAGGACGAGGACCCGAGGATACCGACACGGATGAAGAGGTTCACTACTCGTAAACTGTTATGCACGATACGACAACAAGAGAAACACCTCCTAGTTCCAAACCGACAAGGCAAAACTCCAAAGGAAGAGCATGAAGAGGAAGAAAGTTAGAAGAAGAGCCACAGGATGAAGAAAAGAATACCGCAAGAAATCAAGAATCTCAAAGCTACAACATGTTGCTAAGGAGTTTAATCTTCAATGCACTCGTGGCCCTCGAGGTTCAAGTGGTGGCTCACAAACAACACCAGCTCGATGCGGTTAATCAACCCGATAAGGAACCGTACCACCACCCATGAATCAACAACAAAGAAGAAGAGGATGAAATTATCTTCGACTTTGAGGAACCGTAAAAGGAGAAGAATGAAAAGATAATCGATGAAGATGTTGAGGAAGTCGCTAAAGAAAGAGTCAAGAGGAAGCTCGAGCTAAAGAAGAAGAGGCTAGGAAAAGGTCAAGAAAAGGCTAAAGTCAAAAAGAAGCCGATGATTATCTTCTAGATAGTCCCGAACATAACCCAGAACAAACTTCGAGCCACCAAATGATCCGAGCCTTCTCATGACTCATCTTCGTCCGACTCATCTTCTCATTCATCACCACCACCATCCAAAGACACCACCACCGATCCGCATCCAAATCGGTCAAGAAACCAACCAATACTTGGGCATCACGCAAAGACAAAGATTGTCAAAGTTGTCGTGCAAGTAAGGAAGAAAAACGTGGTCAACAAGAAACTTAATCAACTCGGCCGATGTAATCAATCTTCTTCGTGATGTGATAAACGAAGTTTTTGGAAGAAAGGGAACAAATTCAACAGCTTCTAAATAGAGATATCCAAGGGAAATGGACAAGACGATCGAGAATATACTCACAAGTTTCTTCTCGACACCGTCCCTTGAGTGACAAGAGAGATGTTCACCAGACAACTTTATCCTAATCTCATGCAATTGGTCAAGCAAACAATGCAATCTACTCCTGTAGAAATGCAAATCAATCCAATTGAGCCTACGGTTGTCTCCGATGCAGAATTGATTTCCAAGCTTGTTTTACAAATGTCTAAACGATCCGCAACATTTACTTCTGACGAAGCTAAACTATTTGAGGCATTGCTCGAATATCAACTCAAAACTTCATGCAAAGAGTCAGCTGTAAGGGCTAAGCGTCCAAGAGACGATGATGATGCGGATAAGGATTCTGAGCCGAAACGTAAGAAGAAAAATGACGATTCATCATCTATGCCTCCCCCACCCCAACGGACCTCCACCTCTAGAAGATCTCCTCAACGTCCTCCCGCTAAAGACAAACCTCAGACTCGAGTCTCCACCACCAACGGAGAAAACGGTGATCACTTTGAATACACCGGTGGTGACGATGAAGAGATTCCCGAGCCCCAACAACAACCTCCTTCTTCTACATCAACTAAGCAACCAAGATCATCATCAAAGCCAAAGAAGAAAAAGTCAACATCGCTTGTATCATGGCTAGATGAAGATGAAATCAAGAGTATGAATGGTTTTCAAAGCTTGTTGATGCAACCCTCGCCATCGGAAGGCCAAGAACCGTAGATGGTAGAACTATGGAGCATGTCAAGATTATTCAAGAAAAGTTCAAGGTGAAGAAGATGATGAAAGCGAGTTGAAACGAATCAAGAACGACGCTTTTCAACCGCTAAAGGACAGCCCGACAAGGCAATTGAAGTCGAATATCATCTCGACAACATAGCACGAGCCATGTCCAACAACATTGATTGGCTCAACCTCGAATCCAATATCGACTTCACCGACCGACAAGGCTCCATACTACACCGATCGGACTAAGCCACTACCTACCATTGGCCGATTCGATCAACCAAAGATTCCTACCGTTATTTCTTCAACAATGACCTGAATTTCTTCAAGACGGTAGCGATGTTAGCAAGAAATACGCTACCTCACTCACCTTCCCTTTCCGCAAAGAATCTACTCAAACAACATAGCCATCGAGGAAGAAGCACACACATGTTTGTTGACAATGTGGAAAAGTATGACTCGATGCATCGTATGGGATTCATCATTGGCCCGAACGAAGAAGAATCTACTACGTGTCGCCAGTACTAAAATCGAAAAAGGAGGTGTTCAAGGAAGAACGGATCATTGCCATAATGCATGTTACCCCGTGTTTCACCAAGTGGGACTACTCATTCCTCAAGAAAATAGTAGTCAAACGCCAAGACGAACAGAATATGACTTTTTCAAGCGGATTTTCCGAGATTGTCACTCAATGACATTGAAGATATGTATCTTGCCAAGGTACAAGGACGAATGCGACACTTCTCCACAAACATCCAGCCAAAGACATCAAGTCATTGCTAATATTCATCGAAGCATCGTTATCCAGAACGTGTTGAAGATATTCAACTTGCCGTGGAATCATACCGTAAACGTGTTAATCTCACCAAACCACAACTAGACCTTCCCGATATCAACCATCTTGCTCAAGACACCATTCTTAAGAAACCATTTGGGGTAGTTTACCGCAGTGAACTTCACCGAAATTGCTTCATGGCATGCAAGGAGCTTCACAAGTTTTGTGATCATACTTTGAAGAAGGTTCGGATGGGATGGCTTATAGGTTAAAGGAGATTCATGAAGGCATAGGGTCAAGAAGAGGTGGAATTCTAGGAAAAGAGGATGCGAAGAAGATCATTACCGGATTGATGAAAGGTTGTTTCGTCGGATCGATAAGGACATTGAGAGTTTCGTGGGTGGACGCCAAAGCATATCTCTAATCAGCTACCAACGCCCGTAAAGAACTCCCGTGTTATTGACGGACTTCCGGTACTCCTTGATTTGTTTCTTTCGTTAAATATTTGGATGTGTGATCTATATTTGACTATGGCTTGTGCACACATAACAGTGTACAACCCGTACTTGTAATGAAAGGACCTTGTGGTACGCTTCAATGCCACAATCCTTATAAAAGGAGCGAAAGCTTCTTACTTTTGAGTAAAACTTATCAAAACTTTCACTTTCAAAGTTTTGCTCAAAAGAACAAGTACTTCCCTTATGATTTTCAAAACCTCAAAAGTTAATATCACTTGTCGAGGGGAGTATTTGATTAAAACTTTGTTCACAAATTGTTCTTCGTGGAAATCTTCCCACAAAACTCAAAATGGACATATTCGATATCAAAATTTCATCAAAATAACATTTATATGCCATTTTTGAGGGGAGAAAATTATGTGATAAGAAATATGTTGTGAATTGCTATTGAATCTTCGTGCTAAAGACTTAACCAATGAATTGACGAGCTCTTAAATGTTAGTAACTCGAAAAGACTTGTCCGGACGGTAATAATTTCAAGCTAGTTCGCTAGTGATGTAAACGTGTCTCGCAAAGGACTTGTCCTAGTAGAATGTACCATTCGAGAAACTCTTGGTAGACATGAACCTTGACGGTCAAACCTCCTCACCAAGGAGTGTTTACAACTTCAAGTCGACCTAGTCGTTGATGTAACCGTGTCTCATGGGAATTGTCTATCTTGAGTTGATCAATCAAAAAAAGTGCTTTTTCTCTCACCGTGCAGATTTCTGTCAAAATACTTAAGCACGTGTGGAGGGGGAGTATTTCTGCAAAATATAAAACTCTTTCAGTGGTACAAAATGTTTTTACTCATAACCACTTTGAGAGATTTTTCATGAAAATGGTTTTATGGCAACATAGGTTAGTCATGGAGTTATAAGGTGACTAAGGTTAGGAATAACCGTCCTATGATCCGCCAGAGCCGGAGGGATCTACCCAAGGACACCACCAATAGTTAGAATTTAGAAGTCCTTAGGTATGATTATAAAAAGGAGAAAATGAGAATCGAGAAAGAAGGAGTTGAAGAATTAAAAGAAAAGTAAAGAAAAGGGTGAAAAGAAATAGCCTCCAAATTATTCAACTTAGGCGCATAACCGGTTCAATTCATATGCTATTGGTTGTCACTAGATGACACCGTATTGAAGATCAAAGTCGTCATGGACCCAAAGGACGCATGCACTAAACCTTCTTAGCCACTCAAGTTTCTCTCAATGTAAGCTTGTTTCATTCTCACAGGAACCCTACGTAAACTATCGGCTTTCTTAGAGATTGCCGGTATTGAAGAAGGAGACCTCTCCTAGTCTCCGCTCAGAAAACCAAAGCGCACTATTGAGTCTAGAGCCACGAGATTCATCAAAAGATCTCTTAGGAACACTTGACATTTCATCACTTGTCGCTCAACAATAAGGACGCAAGTGATACATTCTAGAGTCCTTCATGATCTTAGCAACTGTCGAGAACATTTATGAGGGTTCACAACCGTGATCCTCGTGATTGAATGGAAACTCCCGCCGTGGTCAACATCAAACAACCTCGACAAGCAGTCACTTTGGTAACTCCTTGTGGGTTACGCTTAGTGTTGTCTCAAACGGTCTACAATCGTGGGTGATGCTTCGTGTACCTCAACGACTCACCGAACCGTAGATGTACTTTGTATATCGTGTTAGCCTTCTTGAGGGCATCCGTTTCGTGAATGCCTTTGCTAGAATTAGAGATGTGTCTTCACATTATGTTGTTGACACTCAAGTTCGAACTTGTAAGGCCGGAAATCCCGCTAAGGAGATTCCTTTCAAGAATCGAGTCCCGAATATGCGGGTCATTACTTGAACTTGTTCAATGTAATGCCAACTGTCCCTTACGGATTCGGACTACCGATTCGCCCGACCAAGGTGAATGGAATCAAGACATTCATCAAGAGAACAATTGTAGTAATCAATTCTTTATGAAAAGATTACAATGATCAATTGGTGTTCGCGATCGCACTCGAGATGTCGCCGATGGATGCTCATGGAGGAAGAGATCGTGCCGATTCTCCACATGCTCATACCAACAACATCACAAAAGAAGTTCTCTCAAAATCAAAGGCAACACAAAGTCATAATGATTCTTCATCTAATCAAAGAATCTACAAAGTTATAAAGACTCGAGAACTACTTCACATCCGAATTCATTGTCAAATGAGCATGTGAGCATGTTGGAGAAAGACGGAGACGCTGGAGCAATGAAGTCGACCAGAGTCGACAACAACATACTATCACAACCACCACAAAGAACAAAGAATTAAAGAACAAAGAAATCAAAGACGCCAAAGGTAATACTTCAAAAGAAACAAGATCCCTACACTGGGAGATTGTTGAATCAAGGCACTTCTTCTCACAAGAAAGAAGAATGTCAAGACGCCAAAGCAACTATTACATCTCGCACCAACAACTGCTCAATATTACGAAGACATCAATTACTAACACTTAGGGGAGATTGTTGGAATCACTCCTAAACTACTTCTCAAGTGTTAGTAATCAATATGTAATAGTTAGCTTAATTAGGCTTTTATGTTAGTATTAATGGCAAGGCTTATGTAGAAAGCCCATAAGCCTTGGCCCAAGCCCAATAAGGAAAGGAAGGAACTAGATGTGTTGCCCTAGTTCCTTTCCCTATAAATAATCTTGTAAACTCATCATTTGAGAGTTGGTTGTTCATTTCATATCAAATCCTACGCCTAACCTTTCTATATCATCATTCGTGTGTGTGTGTTAAGTGTTCATCCGATCACTTTTCATCTATATTTCTAACATATTGATGCTTGTGTTACAACATGGTGACCTAACAGAATGTAACCTGTGCGCCAGCATTACTAACACAGCTTGCTAATCATGCCGAGAAACAAGAGAAATTCAATGGGCGTAATTTTAAGAGGTGGCAATGTAAGATGTTCTTCAATCTCACTACTTGAACCTTGCACGGTTCTTAAAAGAGAACCCACCTAACGTGGAACCTCCTTCGTAAGGTCAATCCTCTAATCAACAGTCGCTCAAGCCATGGAAGCATGGAAACATTCGACTTTTTGTGTCACAACTATGTTCAATGGTTTGCGGATTCTTTGTACAACGTAATCGCAAGACCAAGATCGCCAAAGAATTATAGGAGTCATTAGAACGCAAGTACAAAACTGAGGATGCTGGTACAAAGAAGTTCGTGGTAGCTCATTTTTTGGATTACAAGATGGTTGATTCAAAGAATGTGATGAGTCAGGTTCAAGATCTGCAGGTTTTGCTACACAACATTCATGATGAGGAAATGTGTAACACCCCCAAATTTGTTTAGCGGAAGCATACGAGTTATTGGGAATGTTACGAAATTGGAGATCATAACACAAGTAATAAAGAACGGAATACATACTCCGTTTGATTTCATAAAATAGTTTTAAAACATCGTCTTACAACATAGTTTAGATAAATAGGCACATCCCATAAAATCAGTGGTCCCAATTTAAAAACATCATATGTGTAAAAACACTTTGGATATTACTACGACCCTTTACCCGCCTTCTGCCTTGCCTCCATGAACATAACTTAAGCACCGAGAAAATATGCTAAAAGGTCGTAAAAGTCGTGAGTTCATAGGTTTAAATTAAAGTAGTAAGTTGGACCATAATCAAAGTCATATAATCATTACAACGAATATAATGATATATGGATGAATGTCTATTACGTTAGCTCTAAGTTCATGCAACCGATACTACGACGTCAGATGCTAAAAGATATCATACAACATAGGTTCATAGCGAGTGTTTTGTCCCTCAACACTGATTCGACATGGTATACGCTTCACTTGGCCTAAGCATGGCCAACCGAACTGAGGAGTTACCTCAATAGATCTATTTATAACATTCGCTTCCCAATGGGAACCGACTGCTCATGAAAAGTGGGCATTCTCTAGGGACATAAGGGCTTAGCTAAACCACGTAATAGTAATCATGCAATAGTTTAGGTCCATACAAAGGTTTTGCATATTTTCTCACCCCAAAATGTATAAAACAGCTTTATTAAGTAAAGAGGGCTATGAAAACTCACCTTAGCAAATGTGAATTTCAAAAGTGGAATTTAGTGATTGTTGTGGAGCGGCACCGACACGCGACCTAGATAAGGAGGGCAATGTTTTAGTTCATCGTTTTAAGTATCACTTACTGAAAATAGTTCATTTGTTTTTATAATTGCAATAAAACTAAATTTTAGTTTGTAAAAATTATTAATATGGTTTTACTAGTAAGTATACGAGGACATATACTTTTCACGTTGACATTATAACGGTGTTATCGACATTAGAGTTGTTCCAAAATAATCATAGTGTTTTGTTGGTAAGTATATAAAATGTATACACACTCATTTGGGTTGCACTTAATAGTATTGTCAAAAGTATATATTAGTTTATTTATTTTCTAATAGTATTTAGAAAATATGTGAATTAAATTTGAAGTCTATCAAATTTATAAAACTATATAATGATATTGTGGTCTTTATTTTGTTCAACAAAATTTTGGGTTCTTCATATTTATAAATTTGACTAGTGAATTACTTGACATATACATGTTTATCCGAGTACGCTTGACGAACAACTTTGATGTAACTTTATTCGAGTAGTTTACGCTCACACTAGTTTCGTAGTCATGATTTTGCACTTGTTCACTTGTTGACTTATGCGATATGAGGTAGAATGGTCCAATGGATGACACTTTAATTCGGCTTTATGGTCGATTTCTAGTTTCATGTTTCTCGCTTATTTTGTGAACCCGATAAATTTCTAACAAATACTCATGAGTATATGGGATGTGGCCCGTGTTTATGGTGGTGGAACCCAGATCGGGCCTAGGCCCAAGTGGATTATATGTGAGAAATGGGCCTTTGACTAATTGGTGACTCATGAGAAAGAAAAGATTTGCGAGAACGGGTTGGCCCGCGGAATATGTAAACATAGTTTGATGTTTGTTATCTTTACAATGTTCCATCTCATCTCTCGATAACGGACACTTGATTTGACGTATGGAAAAGGTCCATGCGCCATTTTAGTTTCTTAGATGGACTTAAGTCTAGTTTTAAATGAGCATGTTACAACAAGGAAATAGAATGCTAGTATGGTTGTTTTTGACGCGGAAAGCTCAACTTAACCGGTTTTGACTTCAAGATTTTGTTCGACTTTAGCATGACTTAGACTCGAAATGCCTAGATCACTTGATCAAAGTTTAGACGCACAAGACCCGTGTTAACATATCCAAAACGGTAAACTATACGCCGATGTATTTAACGAAGTAGATAGGGTTAGGAAGGGTCTAGTACTACTCGACTCTCGCTTTTACTACATTATGCAAGAATAGTGTTTACCACTAGTAGTCTTACACACCTAACCCTTCCTAAGTCTTTCTTCTCGATGTAAACCCATCCGACCCATATGAAATTCGACAACAACCAAGTGGACTAACGCTTAAGAAATGGTCTTAAGCAAGAATAAAGTTTTGGTTATGTTTACCTTTTCACAGCCTTCTACGCCGACAAGAACATGTGACCAAATCAAATTCTAACATCCAAATTAATTACTAAATTTCTACAAGTCGCTAAGAACCATTCACTACTTGAGTACTACTCAAAGACATTGTGACTAACCTTGGTTTCCTTAACTTGTACTAACTTGTTATTAGCAATACTTTTACCAACTTAACTCTTCTATGTTTATTTCGCCGCGCCTCTATGTGAAGTTCAAACACACAACTCAAATGAATGACCAAATTCAAGATTCACACAAGAACCAAGAACAAATAAAATCGATATGACCAAGTATTTAACAATTTCTTAGTTACAATTTACCAAACTTGATATCATAAAACAATATAAAACATTACATCAAGAAGAATGAATAACCTCAATTCGAAAGTGATGGGTGAGGGACGGTGGCTTTCGGTTCGAACCAAACGAACTTGATTTAGCTCCATACACTCCCAATTGCAAAACCCCTAATTCAATTTTTGAAAACCCTAAGTTTCACTAACCCTAAATTTTGGTACAAATGAGGAAGAAACTGGTCAGCATTTCACATATCTACTAGAGATAAAGGGAGTAGTTGGGAAGAGCTTGACCTTCTTTCTCTCCTTGGTGACTTGGTTTGAAGTCGAAAAGATCAAAGTCCCTATAACCTAGGGGAGTCTTGAGTTTGACTCTAGGTAGATTGATGTTGATACATGCTTCCCTTTGGGTGGCTTTGTCTTGATGTGCTTGGACCCATTTGAAAGGATGTCAATGCCTCAAAGGGGTGAATTTGAGAGACAAAAGGTTTCATTGTTTTGATGAGAGAGAAGAGAGGATGATGAAAGAAATGTGTTGGCTTACTTCTTTGGGGAGATTCGACCTACAAGAGGTTGAAGATGGAGAGTAGGTCTTCTTTTTCCTGCTTGGTGCTTTTGTCGTGTGTGGGAGCGAAGACATAGAGATATACTCTCAAATTTTTAAGAAAGGTTTTCCTTTATAAAACAAAAGTGTATGTATATATATTTTATACTTATGGTATTAATTGTGTTTGAGTCTTATAAAAGTCTTTATTTAAGTGCAAGGTGTTAAATACTTTGTGTCCCATGATATTAAATTGTGACCGTAGTATCATTGTTTGATAACTTTATAACGAGTATCTTATAGTTACGTGTCGGAAATATTATTTTCTTTGTAACATTCTTTATTACGACGCTTGTCATTTGTTTTATCAAGCCCTTATCATAGTATCGGCACGCTGCAAAGGTCGGTCATCGGGGAAAACGAGATAACCTCTCGCCTTACAATTTAATCATAAGACAAAATTGAAATATTCATGAAATGAAATGAATGAAAAAATGATGCAATAGCTATCAGATATGAAGTTAACTACTCAAATGATCGTGCAAAGCTTATGCATGCTTAATGACTAGGTTTAGGAAAATAAACTATCATTTATTAGTTAAATTTGAGTGAAAATTTACCGTGTCACATCCTCCCCGCTTAGAAGTGGAAAACCGCCCCTCGGTTTTCGCTAGAATTACTTGTCAAGTTGAGAAAGATGTGGTATTTACGCTGAATTGGTCTTCACGCTCCCACGGTATTCGTGGACCTCTTTGAGAATCCCAATGACCTTGACGATAGGAATGCGGCTTTGCTTAAGCCATTTGATTTCTCGATCCATAATCTCAATGGGTTCCTCAACGAAATTCAACCTTTCGTCAACTGGATTTCTTCCAAGGAATAGCAAGAGTTTCACAGAGACATTTCTTCAAGTTGCATACGGAACACGTTGTGTACAGAGATGAGTTCTGTGGTAATTCGAGTCGGATGCTACCGTCCGATTCTTATAGAATTTTGAAAGATCCAATGTAACGAGGATTTAACTTTTCACGCTTTCCAAACGGATTATGCCTTTCCATGGCGCAACTTTTAGCATAACTTTATCTCCTACTTGAAATTTAGTGGTTTCTTCTTTATCCGCTGCAGCCTTTTTTTACGGTCACGAGTCGCTTGCAATGGTCTTTGATTTGTACAATCTTCTCAAGAGTTTCTGGATTAGCTCCGACCAAGAAGTCGACTTTCTCTCGACTTCGCCCAACACACGGTGATCTACACTTTCAACCATAGAGTGCTTCATATGGTGCAACTTTGATGCTTGTGTGATAGTCGTTGTTGTAAGAAAACTCGCTAATGGCAAGTGCTTATCCCACCATTTCAAAATCTATCACACATGCTCTTAGCATATCTTCCGTAGTTTGAATGGTTCTCTCGCTTGTCCATCGCTTGAGGATGGTAAGCGGTGCTCATGTCGAGGTTTGATCCTAAAGTATCTTGAAGCGATTTTAAATTTGAGGTGAAACGCTATCTCGTCCGAGATGATGGAGATTGGTACACCATGACGCCGATGATTTCCTTCGTACAAACGCGAGTTTGTCCATTCTGCCGCTTTTCATCGGTAACAAATGTGCCGATTTGGTGAGATGGTCAACTATTACCCAAATAGTGTCGAGCCATTAGTGGTCTTTGGTAGCTTGGTGATAAAGTCCATTGTTATGCTGCCCATTTCCATTCGGAATTTCGGTTGTATTTAGTAGACCCGAGGGTCTCGTGTTCGGCTTTGACTTTGAGCAGTGTTAAACATCGGCCGATATATGTTGCAATGTCGGCCATGTTTGGCTACCAAGACAATTTCTTCAGATCGAGATACATCTTGTCGGATCCTCGTGGATGGAGTATTTAGATTTATGGGATTCAGCATAATGATATCGTGAATTCCTCCGAAGTGGAATCCAACTTCGCCCTTGAAACACAAGATTCCGTCCGACATTTTTACGAATCCATTTTCACCTTCCGCATCCCGTAGCGTTCTCATTCGACGGTTTTCCTTGAGCGCTTCGATCAGGCTCCGTAATCTTGGATGGAAGCGTGAACCGATTGTCATACCCAAAGATCTCGAATCTAAGAGGTTTTGGTCGCTTTTTTCATCGAGAGCATCAAGAATCACATTCGCTTACCCGGATGGTAACGAATCTCGCAATGAATCATCGAGCAATTCCAACCATCGGCGTTGTCTCATGTTTAGTTCTTTTTTTTATCTAAAATGTGTTGTAGGCTTTTGTGATCGGTGTATACGACACACTTCGTGCCATATAAATAATGTCTCCAACTGAAAAGCGAACACAACCGATCCTAATTCCAAATCGCAATGCTGTGTATTTTTTCTCACTGGTTTTCAATCAAGAGAGGCGATGCTATCACCTTCTCTTTGCATCAACACCGCCCTAGCCCTTGTGAAGCGCCAATAAACAACAAAGTCTTCACTACCCTCGTAAGGCCAAGATAGGTGCACTACACAACTTTTCTTTAAGGAGTTGAAAAGCTTCTTCTTCTTTTCTCCCTAGTCAAACTTGGTGTTTTTCTCGGTTAGTTTGATTAAAGATTTGGCAATCTTTAAGAAACCTTCAATGAATCTTCTCAGAGTACCCAAATGAGTCCTAAGAATTGGCGATTTCAAGAGGAGTCAGTGTGTCGCCCAATCCTTTATTGACTCGATCTTAGCGGATCTCGCATGAATACCCCGTCTCACAATTACATGACCTTGAATTACACAATGATATCCAAAACTCACACTTCGAGAACTTAGCATACGCCTCCTTCTTCAAAGAATTCCTGTGATTAATCTAAGATGTTCCTCGTGTTCCTTCACACCTTGGAATAAATTAGATATCGCCAATGAAAACGATCACAAATTTGTCCGTAGGTTTACACACTCTGGCTCATGAGGTCCATGAACACACCAGCAAGTTAGTCAACCCAAAAGGCATTACTTGAAACTCGTAATGTCCATAACGAGTTCAAGGCGGTTTTGGGAATATCTTCTTCCGACTCTTAGTTGATGGTATCCGACCTTAAGTCAATTTTTGAATAAACACTTGAACCTTGAAGTTGGTCGAATAAGTCATCGATCCTGGAGTGGGTAACGGTTCTAATGGTTAGTTTATTCAACTCACGATAGTCGATGCACATTATGAAAGTTCCGCCCTTTTCTTGACGCATCAGGATCGTGCTCCTGTGGTGATGAGCTTGGCCTATCGAACTTTTTCCGCAAGTTCGGATAACCGGTTTGATAACCGGAGTTCCGGGAGCTAATCGATAAGGTGCTTGCTATCGGTTCGCACCGTGCACTAAATCGACCGAAATTGAACCTCGCTGGTCAAGTGAAGTCCCGCAAGTCTTCGTGAAAGACTTCGTGAAATTCTCTCACTATTGGCACGCCCTCCGACGCTTTTTCTTCCTTTTTTTTTCGTCCTTTCCGGTGACTTGTGCTAGGAAGATGTGACATCCTTCCTCGATACACCTCAACACCTTGGTACAGAAATGACATGCGCCTTGAAGCGCTTTATATCACTCTCTCCTTCTACGCTAGGACTTCATCTCCATAGGCACTGGACGAGCTTCGTCACAAATGATGGCAAGATGGTATTTTGATAACTAATCCATCCCGATGATGACATCGAAACTATCCAATTCCTATCGGTATCAAGTCGATATTGAATGGGTGGTTTAACAGATCTGTGGTGCAACCTCTTATGATGGTATCTACTTTTCTATGTTACCGTTAGCTAGTTCCACATTGTACGATTTCTAATGCAATGGGGCAATATCGAGTAGTGGACTAGATGCATTAGAAACAAAACTCCTATCGGCCCCGTGATCAAACAATATGGATGCATAACGGTTATTTATATGAACGCACTGGCCACAACATTCGGTCTTCCTAAGCTTCCACTTTGGTCACAAAGATAGACTCTTCCACGAGCTCCTTCGCCATTTCCCGTTACTCGTTGTCCAACATTTCCGCTGATCTTGCCATTTCCTTGGCTTCCCGGATTTCGGCTTCCTTGATTTCTCCATTGCCTTGGTTTCCGTCTTTCGCATTCGCTCTTATAATGCCCTTTTTCACCACAACCAAAGCATGTTATGGCGCTTTTGGGTCCCGAAATGATGTTGTTTGAACTGCCGCCAATGACTGACCTCGCAGCTTCGGGTCAAGTGTCCGATTTTTTGACAAGCACAAGACTGATCAGACATCGTCCTCGTGATGCAAGGTGCATCGCCATACACAAAGTGAAGTCCTCGCAGACGGCTTCCTTTCTCCGATCCCAACCGCATAAGCTCTAGCAACATTTTGCCTTTGTTTTGATTGTTGTCGTTGTTTCCATCGTTGTTGCCACGGTATCCATTGTTGTTGTAGCTTCAGAGTGGTCGTCCCATTTCCTCTTATTGTCAACCACTTTGTCCATGAAATTCTCAATCACTGATCCATGAGTTTGTTGGCTACTCGATGGTTTCATGAAGATCGGCAATTTTAGAAGTGGTGACATTGCCCTTGATAGATTGGGGCGTCCGATGTACCTCTCCAACAATCGGGTCTCGCTTGAACCATTTCGTGGCACAAGAAGGCTAGTTCTTGAAAACGCCGGTTATAAGCGTACCATATTGGTGCCTTGAACTTTGAGGTTCCAAAACTCATGCTCGAGTTTCTTGATCTCATTACGAGGATAGTACTTTCGAAGTACCATCTCCTTGAAGCTTTCCCATGGCATGGCATAGGCAACATCAATACTTGCAGATTTCAGAAAATTGTTCCACCAGGTCAAGGCAGCATATGTGAAAGTGAACGATGCGTACTTAACCTTAGCTTCTTCCTCACGCACATGATTCGAACACGCCTCGAGCTTCTCGATCCATCTAGTTAGACCGAGAGCTCCTTCTGCCCACTAAAGCTCCACCATGGTCTTATGAAAGTCCCGATAGTACAAGTGTGGTCGTGGGTGGATGGTCTCAAGTTCCAAAGATCGAGATCTAGTGGTTCACCGCAGCCTAAAGCGGCGCTCACTCGCTCATTGACCGCTTGGTCTATCATGGCTTGATCTCATGGTGGGTTGAATCGAGTAGCCCCAGCAGGAGTAGTGGCTTCGGCAACCGATCGCTGCAAGACTGCTTGGAATAGCAAGTTTGCAGTTTGGTCATGAGTAACCTCACCGAATAGGAGCATTGGAAGCCCCACCATGGTTGGTACGGTTTGATCTTCGCTTCAGGCATTTCGCAAAGAAGAAAGGTGATGAGATATGGAACCTTTAAACAAGGTAAGTGCCAAGTAGTAGTGTAAATATCGCAGATAGATCATACGAGTAATCTATAAAAGAAAGGACAATTGGATAGGAAGAATAAGTTTGACATAGATAGAACTTCTTGTTACAAGGTTCCTAAAGTACATGATGAGATACTAGATGGAGTACAACCGAAATACAACTAAAATACAACGGTAATACAAACCTAAGTACAAGAGTAATAACTAACACTAATCGTTATAATCCGCTTTAGTGTGATACATCATGCAATAAGATCAAGGATGTCCACGCTGCACGTAGTCGCCAATGCTAGCAACCAACTCTCGCTATGTAGCCTCTAAACTCGTGATGCGCCTCATCCGAGAGGCCAGATGGACTCCAAACTTGTGGTCCTCTCGCCACTCTTCTCCGGCAAGATTCTAGCAATCCACCGATGCGCCTAGCCTCAAGTCGGCCGTGCATCCGGCCCCGACCTCCGCCCAACGCCTGCTTTACTGCCCAACTCTAACATCCTCAACCCGAGCCTCAAACCAAACCCAACCAATCCTCTCATGCCTCTCTAGCTCCATACTCTCAAACAACACATCTCAGGACGCTGTTCAGACCCTCAACACGCCACAAGCTCGCAAGCGTGGCTGGTCGACTCTTCCAACTAGTCAAGATGGACCCCTAGCAAGGTCTCATGAGAATCCAACCAATAAGTACTCAAGAAGAGTCGCCTCATCATCTCGAGATGGGTCCCAAGACAAAGTGCCTCACCCGGCAACACCTCAATGGTCTCGAGTCGCCTAGTAGTGCGAGCAAGGCGCCCATGTCCGATGCGATGGTATGAATGAAGGTGATGATGGATCGAGTTCGACTCGCTGATATGTGGTATGTAATCGACCAAACAACCAATATCCTCCAAGCAACCTCATCACTCTCCTCCCGGCCGCAGAGGAAAGTGTATCTCTGCCCTAACCCATATCCATGTCCTCGCCAATCTCTCGAGCCATCCCGGAGCTCGCCCTATCTCCTCAATACTCGACAATCTCCAAACCCAGCAGTATCCATATCTCATTGCAGCTAACATGTCCAGAACACTCTCAATCGGCAAGATAGGCTCTTAGAGCTCCTCCTCGTGATCCTCTTCCTGATCTTCTTCCGTGTCTTCCTCCGAGTAGAATCAAGAGCTCTCCTAAGCCTCCGTGAGGGGTGACTCAGCGGATGATGGTGTCGTGACTCAAGCAGCGGGAGGACCCATGTAGCGCGCGGGTCATCCGAGAAGCTAGTGCAGTGTATGAATGAATACCGCCTCTATATCCGTGTACTCACAATCATGCGGGTTTTCTCCGCGTGTCATCAGAGTCAATGGAGTGGTGGTGAGGGTCAGACAGATGAAGGTGCAATGATCGGCCGAGCTGCTAGTGTGGCTCGAATGTATGGATCAGGGCCATGTGTGCAAGTCGATGGATGGTAAAGTAGTAGCAAGCAGGATGTTCTCTCAACATCGTGGTGGAAGGTCAGCGAAGGCATGGTCTCGTGACAAGACGGTGCATATGTGTAAGTACGTGGAAAAATACTCATGATGAATATGAAATAGTGCACTAGTAAACAGGAAATAAAACATGCAATCCTATTTAAATGAACTCTAAGTAAAATGGCAAGTAAGGCAAGCGCAACCGACGGTCGTAGTATGGTGTTTTGTAAAAGTAGTTATAGTTTAGGTTTATATGTACCTAGTTCTCTATAATCTGCTCGATGCCAATCAGAACACCCCAAATTTGTTTAGCGAAGCATACGAAGTTATTGGGAATGTTACTTAAATTGGAGATCATAACACAAGTAATAAAGAACTAATACATACTCCGCTTGATTTCATAAAATAGTTTTAAAACATCGCCTTACAACATAGTTTAGATAAATGGGCACATCCCATAAGTTCAATGGTCCCAATTTAAAACATCATATGTGTAAAACACTTTGATATTACTACGACCCTTTTACCCGCCTCTTGCCTTGCCTCCATGAACATAACTTACACCAAAAATATGTTAAAAGGTCACTAAAAGTCGGTGAGTTCATATTTTTAAATTAAAGTAGTAAGTTTGGACCATAATCAAAGTCATATAATCATTACAACGAATATAATGATATATGGATGAATTTCTATTACGTTAGCTCTAAGTTCATGCAACCGATACTACGACAGCTTCAGATGCTAAAAGATATACAATATAGGGTCCATAGCGAGTGTTTTGTCCTCAACACTCGATTCTCGACATGGTATACGCTTCGCCTAGCCTAAGCATGGCCAACCGAACGGAGGAGTCACCTCAATAGATCTATTTATAACATTCGCGCTCCCAACGGGAACCGACGGTTCATGAAAAAGGGCATTCTCTAGGGACATAAGGGCTTAGGCTAAACCACGAATAGTAATCATGCAATAGTTTAGGTCCATAAAAGGTTTTGCATATTTTCTCACCCCAAATGTATAAAACAATTTATTAAGTAAAGAGGGCTATGAAAACTCACCTTAGCAAATGTGAATTTTCAAAAGTGGATTTAGTGATCATGTGGGAGCTGCACCGACACGCGACCTAGATAAGGAGGGCAATGTTTTAGTTCATCGCTTTAAGTATCACTTACTTAAAATAGTTCATTTGTTTTTATAATTGCAATAAAACTAAATTTTAGTTTGTAAAAATTATTAAAATGGTTTTACTAGTAAGTATACGAGGTACATATACTTATCACGTTGACATTATAACGGTGTTATCGACATTAGAGTTGTTCCAAAATAATCATAGTGTTTTGTTGGTAAGTATATAAAATGTATACACACTCATTTGGGTTGTCACTTAATACTATTGTCAAAAGTATATATTAGTTTATTTATTTTCTAATAGTATTTAGAAAATATGTGAATTAAATTGAAGTCTATCAAATTTATAAAACCGTATAATGATATTGTGGTCTTTATTTTGTTCAAAAGAATTTTGGGTTCTTCATATTTATAAATTTGACTAGTGAATTACTTGACATATACATGTTTATCCGAGCACGCTTGATTTAACAACTTTGATGTAACTTTATTCGAGTAGTTTACTGCTCACACTAGTTTCGTAGTCATGATTTTGCACTTGTTCACTTGTTGACTTATGCGATATGAGGTAGAAGGGTCCAATGGATGACACTTAATTCGGCTTTATGGTCGATTTCTAGTTTCATGTTTCTCGCTTTATTTTGTGAACCCGATAAATTTCTCGAACAAATACTTCATGGGTGATATGGGTCATGGCCCGTGTTTATGGTAAGGTGGAACCCAGATTGGGCCTAGGCCCAAGTGGATTATATGTGAGAAATGGGCCTTTGACTAATTGGTGACTCATGAGAAAGAAAAGATTGGTGTGTGAGAATGGGTCAGGCTGGGGGAACATGTAAACATAGTTTGATGTTTGTTATCTTTACAATGTTCCATCTCATCTCTTGATATCGGACACTGGATTTGACGAAGGGAAAAGGTGTCCATGCGCCATTTTAGTTTCTCAGATGGACTTAAGTCTAGTTTTAAATGAGCATGTTACAACAAGGAAATAGAATGCTAGTATGGTTGTTTTTTACGCGGAAAGCTCAACTTAACCGGTTTTGACTTCAAGATTTTGTTCGACTTTAGCATGACTTAGACTCAAAATGCCTAGATCACTTGATCAAAGTTTAGACGCACAAGACCCGTGTTAACATATCCAAAACGGTAAACTATACGCGATGTATTTAACGAAGTAGATAGGACTAGGGAAGGGTCGAGTACTACTCGACTCGGCTTTACTACATTATGCAAGAAATGTGTTTACCACTAGTAGTCTTACACACCTAACCCTTCCTAAGTCTTTCTTCTCGACAGAAACCCATCCAACCCATATGAAATTCGACAACAACCAAGTGGACTAACAATTAATAAATGGTCTTAAGCAAGAATAAAGTTTTGGTTATGTTTACCTTTTCACAGCTTCTACGTCGACAAGAACATGTGACCAAATCAAATTCTAACATCCAAATTAATTACCAAAATTTTACAAGTTGCCAAAAACCATTCACTACTTCGAGTACTACTCAAAGACATTGTGACTAACCTTGGTTTTAACTTGTACTAACTTGTTATTAGCAATACTTTTAACAACTTAACTTCTTCTATGTTTATTTCCGCTTCGCGCTCTCGACAGAAGTTCAAACACACAACTCAAATGAATGACCAAATTCAAGATTCGTCACGGCAACCAAGAACAAATAAAATCGACATGACCAAGTATTTAACAATTTCTTAGTTACAATTTACCAAACTTGATATCATAAAACAATATAAAACATTACATCAAGAAGAATGAATAACCACAATTCGAAGTGATGAAGTGAGGGACGGCGCGGCTTTCTGGTTCGAACCAAACGAAACTTGATTTAGCTCCAATACACTCCCAATTGCAAAACCCCAATTCAATTTTTGAAAACCCTAAGTTTCACTAACCCTAATTTTGGTACAAATGAGGAAGAAACTGGTCATGCTTCACATATCTACTAGAGATAAAGGGAGTAGTTTGGGAAGAGCTTGACCTTCTTTCTCTCCTTGGTGACTTGGTTTGAAGGCTAAAAGATCAAAGTCCCTATAACCTAGGGAGTCTTGAGTTTGACTCTAGGTAGATTGATGTTGATACATGCTTCCCTTTGGGTGGCTTTGTCTTGATGTGCTTGGACCCATTCGAAAGGATGTCAACGCCTCAAAGGGAGAATTTGGAGACAAAAGGTTTCATTGTTTTGATGAGGAGAGAGAGGATGATGAAAGAAATGTGTTGGCTACTACTTTGGGGAGATTCGACCTACAAGAGGTTGAAGATGGAGAGTAGGTCTTCTTTTTCCGCTTGGTGCTTTTGTCGTATGGGAGAGAAGATGCAGAGATATACTCTCAAATTTTTAAGAAAGGTTTTCCTTTATAAAACAAAAGTTTATGTATATATATTTTATACTTATGGTATTAATTGTGTTTGAGTCTTATAGAAGTCTTTATTTAAGTGCAAGTGTGTTAAATACTTTGTGTCCGCGATATTAAATTGTGACCGTAGTATCATTGTTTGATAACTTTTATAACGTAGTATCTTATGGTTACGTGTCGGAAATATTATTATCTTTGTAATATTCTTTATTACGGACGCTTGTCATTTGTTTTATCAAGCCCTTATCATAGTGTTTGCACGCTGCGCAAAGTAGCCGGCCACTGGGGAAAACGAGATAACCTCTCGCCTTACAATTTAATCATAAGACAAAATTGAAATATTCATGAAATGAAATGAATGAAAAAAATGATGCAATAGCCATCAGATGCAGTTAACTACTCAAATGATCAGCAAAGCTTATGCATGCTTAATGACTAGGTTTAGCAAAAATAAACTATCATTTATTAGTTAAATTTGAGTGAAAATTTACCGTGTGTCACGAATGACCTTGAGTGAAACTTTTCAAGTCACGCTATTATTGAAAAGTTACCACCAAGCCGGGTAGAATTCAAGAACCACCAAGCAAGCGAAAGGAGATGAGTGTCAAGACTTGGTTGTTCGCCTCGATTGAATAGGACAAAAGTCGCTCGAGAAAAACACGATACCGATTCAAGAAAGGAAAATATGGTTGAGCATGCTTCATCATCTTCAAAGTCCAATGTCAAAGGTAAAGGCAAAGGAAAAGGAAGAATGAAAGAAGATCAAAGGGAAGTCCGAGTACCTTGCTCCTAAAGTCGCAATTGTGAAACATAAGTTTCAAGGGTATGTTTCAACTGTGACCACCTGTGTCACCCGTCGCTAATCAGAAGATGCCGAATCGGGTGACTCCACGCCAGCGTAATATGGTGAATGAAGATGGACATGATTGCTATGGTGTCCGATGTCATTGCCATGATCTCGGGTTAACTTGGTAGGTTCCAACAATGTGGAATGGTGGGTGGATACCGGGCTACCCGTCATGTGTGTGCTTATAAGAGTATGTTTCACTCTTTCAGAGCGGTTGATAGTGGAGAGAAGTTGTACATGGGAAACTCAGAATCGCCGATATCAGGGCAAAGGAGATGTAATCTTGAAGATGACATCCGAGAAAGAGCTAAAGTGACTAATGTCTTGTATGTTCCGTAGATTCGCAAAATCTTGTGTCCGTGGGTCGTTGAACAAGTTTGGTTTTCGCCTTGTTTTTTAGTCTAATAAGTTTGTTTCGCCTAAGAATCAAATGTATGTTGGCAGGGATATGCCCCGAATGGTATGTTTAAGCTCAATGTAATGGTTGTTAAGAATGATATCAATAATATGAATTCTTTCGCTTACTTGATCGAGTCTTCTAATATGTGGTATGGTCGTCTTCGACATGTAAATTTTAATTCAATGCGCCATTTGATTAAATTTAATTGCATACCCATTTCCATATTGACTCAAAATATAAATGTGAAACTTGTGTGAAGCCAAACTTACAAAATCATCTTTCAAATCGGTTGAACAAAAGTCAACCACTTGATATGATACACAATCGACATATGTGATTTGAAATTAGTACCCACAAAAGGTGGCAATAAGTACTTTATCACGCTTATTGATGATTGTACAAACTATTGCTATATTTACTTATCGAAAAGTAAAGATGAAGCTATAGACAAGTTTGTTCTATACAAAAACGAAGTTGAGAATCAACTTAGTAAGAAAATCAAAGTGGTACGAAGTGATAGAGAGGTGAATATGTGTCTCCATTCATCGATCTATGTGCAAAACATGGAATTAGACACAGTTCACCGCTCCCTATTCACCTCAGCAGAACGGTATTGCCGAAAGCAAGAACCGTACCTTGAAAGAAATGGTTAATGCCATGTTGATAAGTTATGGTCTAAGTCGACATGTGGGGAAGCCATTCTAACGGCTACTTATCTTTTAAATAAGATACCTCGTAAGGAAAAGAAGAGACCCTTATGAATTATGGATGGGAAGAAAACCATCATATCAAGACTTACGAAAGTGGGGTGTCTAGCAAAGGTAGCTATACTACCCCAAGGCCCAAAAGATTGGACCTAAATCGTGGATTGTATTATCATCGAATATGCTAAGAATAGTAGTGCTTATCGCTTCATTGTACATGATTCGAAAAATCCGGATATATAAAAGGGTACATTAATGGAATCAAGGAATGCTTCATTATTTGAAACTATATTTCCTTGTTTAACGAAGGAAACTAGAAATTCATCTAGATTAGATGACGAAGTTGTCCATGATAGGAGACAACGAGCTGATAATGATCTCCAAGATGAGAGACAAGATCCAACTGAGGAAGAAGAGGTTGAACCTAGAAGAAGCAAAAGGGCAAGAACCGAGAAATCGTTTGGACCCGATTTTGTTTCTATGGTTGAAAACGAACCTACTTCATACCGAGAAGTGGTTACTTCCTCAGAAGGGCCTCAATGGAAAGAAGCCATTAAAAGTGAAATAGATTCTATTTTACAAAATCATACTGGGAGCTCGTGGATTTACCTCCGTTGTAAACTACTAGGCTATAAATGGATCTTCAAGAAGAAGATGAAAGCCGATGGCACCATTGACAAGTATAAAGCAAGATTAGTAATCAAAGGATTTAGACAACGAGAAGGTCTTGATTACTTTGATACATATTCGCCTGTTACGCGAATAACCTCGATTAGGATGATACTTGCTATTGCCGCTTTAAGAAATTTGGAAGTTCACCAAATGGATGTGAAAATGGCATTTCTAAATGGAGATTTAGAAGAAGAAATCTACATGAACCAACCTGAGGGTTTCATGGATCCTGGACAAGAGAACAAAGTTTGTAGGTATGTTAAGTCATTATATGGCTTAAAGCAAGCTCCCGAACAATGGCATCAAAAATTTGACCACGCCATGCTAGAGAGTGGATTCAAAATTAATGAATGCGACAAGTATGTTTATGTCAAAGATACAAATAGTGGATATGTAATCTTGTGTTTATATGTTGATGATATGCTTATTGTTGGCAGTAACGACAAGATGATAAAATCTACTAAAGACATGTTGAAATCAAAGTTTGACATGAAGGATATGGGTTTGGCTGATGTGATCCTTGGAATAAATATCATACGAACTCAAAATGGACTTGTGTTAAGTCAAGCACATTATGTGGACAAAATCTTAATACTCACAATGTCAGATTCCGTTTAGCTAGAACTCCAATTGACACCAAGAAGCATCTATCTAAAAATAGAGGCATAGGTGTTGCCCAATTAGAGTATTCAAGAATTATTGGCATGTTAATGTACTTAATGATAGGTACCCAACCGACTTAGCATATGTTGTTAGTGTGCTAAGTGGTATACTAGTAACCCAAGCTATACACATGGGCGCCTATGACTAGGTACTTCATTATTTGAGATACAATCGCGATTATGGGTCTGATTATGATCGATATCCGTTGTTATCGAAGGATACGTTGATGCAAATTGATATCCGATATAAAAGATTCTAGATCGACGATCGGATATGTGTTTACACTAGAGGGCGCTATATCTGGAAGTCTTCCAAGCAAACCTGTTATAGCTAAGTCCACGATGGAATCGTAATTTATCGCGTTAGATAAATGCGACAAGAGGCGGAATGGCTACGTCAATTCGTAGAGGACATACCAAGGTGGTCTAAACCGGTAACGGCCATTAGTATACATTGTGATAGTCAATCGGCCATTGGCAGAGCTCATAGCATAATGTATAATGGAAAGTCTAGACATATCCGTCGTCGACATAATTCGATACGACAACTACTCTCAACATGAGTTATCTCAATTGACTATGTAAAGTCAAAGGATAACATCGCGGATCCGCTTACGAAAGGCTTAAGCAGAGAGTTAGTTTGTAAGTTGTCTAAAGGAATGAGACTAAAGCCCTTGAAGGAATGAGTTTCTATGAAGGAAAACCTAACCCAGTTGACTGGAGATCCCAAGATCTGGGTTCAATAGGACAACCTAATCATAGAAATGTGGGGGAGTTACTAAATATTGTAACTTCCTAGTCCATTCCTATAACAAATGTGACTTGATGAGAGGTTAAACACATGGCTTTAATGATTCAGGATGAAATCACAAAGCATAATGATTCAAGATGAAATCACAAAACATATGTTTTTAATGATTCAAGATGAAATCACCTATGTGAGAGAGAAGGGTCGCTCAAGGGAATTTTGGGGGCGAAATCTTAAGAGCTCTTGCAGAACTGTGCTAGTGTTCATGACCATAACGAACACGACTATGAGGACTTGACGATGTCGTGAGATTCTTGTGAAGTGTAATGCCGCTCACGAAATGGATGATGAGTTCATGACGCCGCCTACTCGCATCTAGTAGACTAAGTGCATCTCACAAGGGAAGGTTCAAAGGGTTACACCTACTTATCCTATGCAAGACTTAACCGCAGTAAATTTCACCAAACTTATGTGTGTTTTCGAACGATCTCCATTCATGTGGGGATTGTTGGAAAATAGTTTGCAAAGTGAGTTTTGCAAATTTTTGACACTATTTAATATATCTATATGTTATATATATATATTTATATTTCTTGGTAGCTTTATGCTCTCCTTGACGAGAGTTTCGCAACGAGCCAAAGCGTGTCCAAAATGGAGGTAATATGAATGAGATATTGATCTCGCAGAAACCGCCAAGTCTAATCACTTAAACCGGTCACTTGTGAATGACCACCGTAATGCACTTAAAACAGCTCGTACACAAATGCAATGAAGATCCGAGGAGTATAGGTCTCCCCGTCGTTATGTCCCAAATGAGCTATGCGTTGATTTATCAAACGCATAAATGATCGAGAGTTTGAATCTAAAAAGGATTAGATTATGATTATAACTACAACAAAAGCCAATAAGTTAAAACGGCTTAAATGCAAATTAAAGAAAGTTAAAAAGATAAAATCTATTAAATAAACGCTATCACTATTATTAAAATGATGTTTTTGTTTTTATGTTTTTATAAAACTGAAATTAAAATCTACGCGACGTACAAATTAAAAAGTGAAACTAAAGCAATATTAACCCTAAAAATATGAAAATGATATTTTTACAAACCTAATGATAAAAGAAACTTTTTAGAAAAAGAAAACTATTTTTACAACTATTTATCTAATTATTATTAATTAAAAACTATTTTTAACTATTTAATAATTACCTAAAATACAAGAAATTAGGAAACAAAGCTAGAAAAATAAAATTATGAAATGGAAAAGTCTAAAATATCAAATTAGAATTTTCAAAACTATTTTTGTATTTTTCATATTAATATTCTATTTTCTACAAATTTAAAACTATTTTAATCTAATTAAAATTGTGAAAATACCAAATAAAAGAGGAAAAATAAGGAAAATCTTTTTTATGCTTTTATATTTATCTTAAACTAAGAAAATTGAAAAATTATTTTTTGAACTTTTCTCAATTATTTTCAATAAAAGCTAATTAAAATTGATTAAAACTATTTTAAATTGAGAAAATAGCAAATAAAGACCAAAATTATGAAATCTTCAGAAAAATTCTAAATGATATTAAGATTCTATGAAAAATGAAAAACAAGCAGGTTATGTGACAGAAATGCAAGCTATAGTGTAAACTGCTACTAGAATAAGCTAGGAAAATAAGCAAATAAGCTAAATGGCTAACCAAACAGTGACAGTAGCTAAAGAGTGATCAAATAAGCTAAAAGCAACTAGTTCTAACTACTCCTAACAAGCCTAAAACTCAAATCAAAGGAATAAGCAAACTGCTGATATTATCCAAACAAATGTTCAGTCCATCGCTTAAGCTTAAGCACAAGCTTATTTAATAAGCTAAACAGAAACTACTTATGCAGCCCTATAAAGCACCGCCACCACAAATAACCAAAATACCAGACCCTAACTCTTAGAAATGAACTTGATGCAACCACTGAAAGATTGCCTGATTCACACTCAGGTGTGAACAGGGCAGATAGTAGCTAATGTATTAGCTTATTTGAAGCTTAAAATGACCAAACCAGTTGAAGCAAAAAGCAGTTATCAGATTAAGACCAGTTGAAAATTTAATATCCAAAGTTTCAAACACTAACACTTAGTAATGAATCAATGAGATATAATCAAAGTTTGTTGAAAAACTGTTTGACAGATTTGACTTTTGAAGAACAAAACTAAACTTTGACCAAACTCAGTTTTAATCCAAACTTATGAACTGATTATGAAGATTAAAGTCTAATATTTATTACCAAAAGCTAGATCTAGTAGTTTTGAACCAATTAGCAAATTACTACTTACTGATTTAGACAGAAACAGATCCTAGATCATTAACAAAGAGATTTTGACTTTAATGATGTTGCAGACCCAAACTAAGGTCCAAATGAGTTCAAGAGAACTAAACAAGCATGAAGCAATAAAAACCAACACTGCCTAAGCCTAAAAAAACAGATAGATTGACTGATCCAAACACCCCTATATAACCCGACGGTAACTAAAACAGATTTAAACAATGATTAAACTTATTTTTATGATCAAACCAACTTATTATCATCGAATTACTACTATAAGAACAGTTTAAACAGATTTAAACTTCAAATACAGATTATGCATGAAACCTTAAATTTGACTTACAAATAGTCCAAACCACAATGGCTAGCAAATGAGAACCATGGACCACTACCCTAATACAAACCAACCCATAGCTTCCATTTCAACCCACATTCATGCCTCGAATCACCCCATCCTGCTCGCATCATTTTCTTACCCATGTTGACTTTTGTTGACCAAGGTTCTAAATCGCTTATATTTTGATAACAAGCTTACGTGAAGCTATTGTAAGCTTTTTATGTTTGTTCGAGATCGAGATCGAGTCGCTTAAAGCTTCGACAATCGAGTTTGAAACTTAAAATTTTATCAAGGACATAAATGATGGAAATGGCACATTAACCCAAATTATCACTTAAATAGATTTGCAAAGTACTTGAACACTTTTGTTCGAGACAAAATGAGATGGAAATAACAACTACAAATTATTTAATACATGCTAATAAGAAAAACGACATACATTTGATAAAAATTAAAAACTAACTTCTTTCTTCTTGCTTCTCTTGGCTTTTTATACATCCAAAGCTGTCTCTCTCCTCCTTCTGAATAGTTCCCAGCATGAATCTTGACCCTAGGATGTCTCAAAGCAATCTTGGCAATTTAAAGTATTTTGGCGCCAAAATGGGTTTAACAGCTGGGGAGGCATGGGTAGGTACAAAGGTTGCATTAAATGATCCTTGCATCTTGTGTTTGGAGGGGAGGATAGGGTGATGATGGTCGAGTGTGAGCGTATGTGTTTGCAGGAAATGGTATGATGAAGAAGGTTGTAACCCGTGAGTGAGAGAGGGAAAAGTGGTCAAACGGGCTCGACCGGCATTTTAATAACAGGGGTCCAAAAGGCAATCAGGTGGTCACAAAGGTATTGGTGGTCAAACGGGTTAGTGACAATGGTCTAAGGTGTAGGAAAGGTTTAATATTCAATGGTTTATCTTGCCATTTCAAACCGTAGGGACTAGAGTCGCCAAATCGCAAAGTTGATGCAAGGGCTGAAATTGACAAGTAACAATAGTTCAAGGACCAAAGTTGCCACTTTCACATTTTCCAGGACCAATTTCGCCAAATTTCAAACTCGAGGACCATTTTGTAATTTTCAAACTTTTGATATTTTTCACCAAAGGACTAAATTTGACAAGTTATGATTTTAAAAGGACCTTTGGTGACTTTACTTTTGAAATTATGTGCTCGTGGACTATTTTAACAACTTTTGAAACTGGGGACTAAAACCGCAATTTTGCAAATTTGATATGTTTTTCATCCGATTTGATATTTTGTATTTAAAACACATAAAACACCGATTTGTGATATTTTGATCATTTTGATGTGTTTCGAGTGTTTTCGATGATTTTGCAGCTTATATCAGATAAAACGATGAGATTTACACACTCATCAATCCCCCATATCGAGATATTGCTAGTCCCTAGCAATGATTTGAGAAAACATAATGGATTTTAATCTCTTTACCAAAAGCCATTACTCGAGTAGCCAAATGTTTCAGCTCAAGTAAGAACCATGGTACACCGATAACCATGTGATTTTGAGCAAACCACCGCTTCCAACGGATTTGATTTGTCTTTACCAAGCCGCACTCTTCCTCGACTAGCCAACTCTTAGATAAATTATCAATATTATCTTTGGTGAGCTGATTACCAATTATGGTTTTTCCATCGCCTTTACCACAAGCCATAATCTTCAGGCTAGCCAACTCTTCACTTTTTAGGATATGGCGAATGAAAACCATACAATTTTGGGCAAATTGCAAGCCTTATAAACGGATTTGAGAAATCTTTACCAAGAGCCGCTTGCTCTGGATTAGCTAATCCTTTTGTCTTACGTACATGGCGATCGATAATCAATTGAGTAAGTGTAAAACACTTACTCCAAAAAAAAATTTTGGCCAAAAACGGGAATTGGTATAATTATATGATAAAATTCGTGAGAATTCCCCACACTTAGAAATGAATATTGCCCTCAATATTCAAAGTACCGCGGTTATGCCAAACATAGAACGAAAGGGAAATATTACGCAAACCGTCAAGTCTAAAATTTGATCTCGCGAAACCGTCAAGTCTAATCACATAAACCGTCACTGTGAATGACCAAACCGTAATGCACTTAAAACAGCCTTCGATACACAAATGCAATGAAGATCCGAGGAGTATAGGGTCTCCCGGTCGTTATGTCCCAATGAGCTATGCAAATGATTTATCAAACGTCACAATGATCGGGAGTTTGAACGGAAAAGGATTAGATTATGATTATAACTACAACAAAAGCCAATAAGTTAAAACGGCTTAAATGCAAATTAAAGAAAGTTAAAAGATAAAATCTATTAAATAAACGCTATCACTATTATTAAAATGATGTTTTGTTTTTATGTTTTATAAAACCGAAATTAAAATCTACGACGCATAAATTAAAAAGTGAAACTAAAGCAATATTAACCCTAAAAATATGAAAATGATATTTTACAAACCTAATGATAAAAGAAACTTTTAGAAAAGAAAACTATTTTACAACTATTTATCTAATTATTATTAATTAAAACTATTTTAACTATTTAATAATTACCTAAAATACAAGAAATTAGGAAACAAAGCTAGAAAAATAAAATTATGAAATGGAAAAGTCTAAAATATCAAATTAGAATTTTCAAAACTATTTTTGTATTTTTCAGATTAATATTCTATTTTCTACAAATTTAAAACTATTTTAATCTAATTAAAATTGTGAAAAATACCAAATAAAAGAGGAAAAATAAGGAAAAATCTTTTTTATGCTTTTTATATTTATCTTAAACTAAGAAAATTGAAAAATTTATTTTTTTGAACTTTTTCTCAATTATTTTCAATAAAAGCTAATTAAAATTGATTAAAAACTATTTTAAATTGAGAAAAATAGCAAATAAAGACCAAAAATTATGAAATCTTCAGGAAAATTCTAAAATGATATTAAGATTCTATGAAAAATGAAAAACAAGCAGGTTATGTGACAGAAATGCAAGCTATAGTGTAAACTGCTACTAGAATAAGCTAGGAAAATAAGCAAATAAGCTAAATGGCTAACCAAACAGTGACAGTAGCTAAAGAGTGATCAAATAAGCTAAAAGCAACTAGTTCTAACTACTCCTAACAAGCCTAAAACTCAAATCAAAGGAATAAGCAAACTGCTTATATTATCCAAACAGTGGTTCAGGTCCACTGTTTAAGCCTAAGCACAAGCTTATTTAATAAGCTAAACAGAAAACTACTTATGCAGTCCTATAAAGCACCGCCACCACAATAACCAAAATACTGCACCGACTCTTAGAAATGAACTTGATGCAACCATCGAAGATTGCCTCGATCTACACTCAGTGTGAACATGTATAGAGCTAATGTATTAGCTTATTTGAAGCTTAAAATGACCAAACCGGTTGAAGCAAAAAGCGCTTATCGATTAAGACCATTGAAAATTTAATATCCAAAGTTTCAAACACTAACACTTAGTAATGAATCAATGAGATATAATCAAAGTTTGTTGAAAACTGCTTGATGATTCGACTTTTGAAGAACAAAACTAAACTTTGACCAAACTCGCTTTTAATCCAAACTTATGAACTGATTATGAAGATTAAAGTCTAATATTTATTACCAAAAGCTAGATCTAGTAGTTTTGAACCAATTAGCAAATTACTACTTATCGATTTAGATGTAAATGATCCTAGATCATTAACAAAGAGATTTTGACTTTAATGATGTTGCGCACCCAAACTAAGGTCCAAATGAGTTCAAGAGAACTAAACAAGCATGAAGCAATAAAACCAACACCTTAAGCCTAAAAAACAGATAGATCGACAGATCCAACACCCCTATATAACCCGACGGTAACTAAAACAGATTTAAACAATGATTAAACTTATTTTATGATCAAACCAACTTATTATCACTGAATTACTACTATAAGAACAGGTTTAAACAGATTTAAACTTCAAATACAGATTATGCATGAAACCTTAAATTTGACTTACAAATAGTCCAAACCACAATGGCTAGCAAAATGAGAACCATGGACCACTACCCTAATACAAACCAACCCATAGCTTCCATTTCAACCCACATTCATGCCTCGAATCACCCCATCCTGCTCGCATCATTTTCTTACCCATGTTGACTTTTGTTGACCAAGGTTCTAAATCATGATACTTTGATAACAAGCTTACTGAAGCTATTGTAAGCTTTTATGTTTGTTCGAGATCGAGATTGAGTGCTTAAAGCTTTGACAATCGAGTTTGAAACTTAAAATTTTATCAGTGGACATAAATGATGGAAATGGCACATTAACTGAAATTATCACTTAAATAGATTTGCAAAGTACTTGAACACTTTTGTTTGAGACAAAATGAGATGGAAATAACAACTACAAATTATTTAATACATGCTAATAAGAAAAACGACATACATTTGATAAAAATTAAAAACTAACTTCTTTCTTCTTGCTTCTCTTGGCTTTTTATACATCCAAAGCTGTCTCTCTCCTCCTTCTGAATAGTTCCCAGCATGAATCTTGACCCTAGGATGTCTCAAAGCAATCTTGGCCATTTAAAGTATTTTGGCGCCAAAATGGGTTTAATAAATTGGGAGGTAATGGTAGTACAAAGGTTGCATTAAATGATCCTTGGCATCTTGTGTTCGAGGGGGGGGATAGGGGTGATGATGGTTGAGTGGAGCGGATGTGTTTGCAGGAAATGGTATGATGAAGAAGGTTGCAACCTGAGGAGAGGAGAAAGTGGTCAAACGGGTTTGACCGGCATTTTAATAATGGGGTCCAAAAAGGCAATTGGCGGTGGTCACAAAGGTATCGGTGGTCAACGGGTTAGTGACAAGTGGTCTAAGGTGTAGGAAAGGTTTAATATTCATGGTTTATCTTGCCATTTCAAACCGTAGGACTAGAGTCGCCAACCGCAGTTGATGCAAGGGCTGAAATTGACAAGTAACAATAGTTCAAGGACCAAAGTTGCCACTTTCACATTTTCCGTGGACCAATTACGCCAAATTTCAAACTCGAGGACCATTTTGTAATTTTCTCAAACTTTTGATATTTTTCACCAAAGGACTAAATTTGACAAGTTATGATTTTAAAAGGACCTTCGTGACTTTACTTTGAAATTATGTGCTCAGAACTATTTTTGACAACTTTTGAAACTGGGGACTAAACCGCAATTTTGCAAATTTGATATGTTTTTCATCCGATTTTGATATTTTGTATTTAAAACACATAAAACACCGATTTGTGATATTTTGATCATTTGATGTGTTTCGAGTGTTTTCGATGATTTTGCGCTTTATATTGTACAAAATGATGAGTATTTACACTCATCGACATCGTGTCTCAAAGAGAGGCACTTGAAGCACAAAAATTGAAAGTGTGGGTATCCCACATCGCCCAAAACAAGAAATGAAAGCTTGTTTATATAGAAATCTTGATATGAACCTTCAAATTGATTTGTTGGTTTTACTTCAACACCTATGTGCGCGCACAAGATAGGAGGTTGCGATTCGAGATTTCGGGCCAAATGGGTTCAAGCTTCAAATCATGCGAGCCCGCGACCGCGAACACGAATGCAACTCGAAACCTCGTGATACTTGCGTATCTTTTGCCGCAGATTCCGTATGAGTTTCAATTCGTATCAATCTAATTCCTAATAGATTGAAACTTAGCAAAGAAGTTGAACATAATATTTTGTGTTAATAATAAAAGATATCAAATCGTGTTATTTTTAACAGATTTATGATCTGCTTATTTTTCGCCTAATATCTTGTCTTGGTGACCAAGACAGTTTAGCCTATAAAATAAACTCCGCTATTCGATTTTCAACACACGTAAAACGATCTCCTTACGGGCGATTTCAAGAATCCTTCGATCGTAAACCGCATACGTTAAATGAATTTTAGGGCAAGTTGTCATACGGTACTACAGGCAATGACTTTGGACGTTGTACCGGAAATGACGGAGAATCTGTTTTAACGGAATCGTGTTTAACACGAGCCTCGTTCCACGACTTTTACTGTTTTTTTATTTATCGTTATATAGTGTCTGTCTTCTGCTTCTACACCGTTCTGTCTGTATTTAATTTTCTATTATTTACTTCTTGTTATTTATTATTTGTAATCTGATTATATTAATAAAAGTGTACACCGTTTCCCACATTATTTTCACACTTCGATCACCACCCATGTGAATATGTATCCGCACGCATTAGGATCGAATTTGTGCATCTCAAGGACGAGGTGTCACCAGAGTGGCGGTCCCGTAAAGAAAACCAAAGTGATTCCTCCTTTAGTTGAGTTTACAAACGATTTAATCGCGCCGACAAAATGAACATGTCAACGGATCGGGTCACTTCAATAACATGCAAACATCAAATATATAAAAGCTTATTGATATGTACATCGTGATTTCTAATATGTTAAAGTTAAAGTTATTCATGATACCCTGCATTACGGTCGGATAATTTACTTTGGAAAGTGATTACACAATTTTAAGTGATATCCAGAACCATTCATTAGTAATTAGTTAGGCTATTGATTATCTTCACCATGTTTTGGGCAAATAACCACCAACATTCAAAGATATTTTGACATGTTAACAAGTATTTGTAGTTTCTAATGTTCGCTTTTATTGTCATCACCAATTTCGATGTTAAATAAGTTATCACCACTTTTGACCGTTATAGTCATCACCGATCAAATCTCTATATTATATATATAATAGAGGCATTTGCATTAATGTCACCTCAATGCCAAATAATCAAATTCAATGCCACGTAATCATAATTTGTCCACCTAAGCACTAATTTTTAATTTAATTAGATTTTATATAAATTTCGGATTTTTAATAATTTTTTTTGTAAATTTCGGATTTTCAATAATTATTTTTAATAAATTTCGGAATTTTATTTATTTATTAAAATTTCATTTTTTTTTCTTCAAAAAATCATGCATGCAGCTGGATTTGAACCTGGGTCTGTTAATCTACAAACAAACATAATTACCACTAGACCAACACATTTTTTGATTATAACTTGGAAAGGAATGTATTTATCTACAAAAATATAATTATAAGAATCCCTACAACAACATAAATCCATTATTATTAAGAATGTTCGGATTAAACTATCTCTATTTTTTTCTCAAAACCCTAATATGTTCAAGTTCACACAATTAACTAATAATGTTTTGTTTTTATGCAGATTCGCTAATGTTTGTTCTTTGCATTCATTTATCTTGCTTTTTCATGATGTAAGCGAAGATTATGGGCAAAGACATATTATCCATGTTTTTTTAAGGTTAATATATATCATTTTTTATGTTCATACTTAGAACTCGATCTTGCTTTCATTACATTATCGGTTTGATTTTGTTTTTATTTAAAAATATAAATCGTATAGAATTCATGTTGGTTATGCGTTTATGTTTTTGATTAATGTGTTTATGTATGTATTAATTAAACTACACTATGCTAATTTGTAACAATTTTTTTATTAATTTAGGTGTGCAACCTTTTGGAACTACAAATGCATCTATTTTGTTTCTTCTTGTCGCTTACTTTTGCTCGTGCGGAAAGTGCTATAGGGTCGATTCTCGATGCGATGCAATTCGAGCTTATTTTATTCACTTAAACGCTATCTCATTTGTTTATGTATTTCGGTGTTGAAGTGTTCAATGTGACATTGTATTGTAGTCGCTTGAATGTTTGATTATTTTATTGTTTTCACCTTTAGGCATTTTAAGTTGACTATGCCGAGTCGACGTGTTAGTAGTATAAAATAGTCGGTGCCCAAAACCTAATATCATATTTTTCTCAAGAATATCCTCTAATGATCGATTTATTTATGGTCTAAGACCTTTATCGTGAATGCTACAAAGTTGAAGAAGAATATTTTTCTTATTCATTTAGGTGTGCAACTTTCGGAATTGTTTTGGAGCAACAGACGCCTCACGAGTCGAGATGATGGTGGCGATATGGAGCTCATTGGAACCGATTTCTCTTGACTAATCGCCTCAACTAGCCTTTTTAAGGTTAAAATTTATCCTCTATAAGTTAGTATCAATTTCTTTTCTTCTTAAAAGATACAATTTCAAGGATATATTTTATTTTCCTCAAATTAGAATATACTGTCATTGTTGTTTCTTTTTAGTAAATGAAAGACTATTTTAATTGTTGCATGTAAGTTTGTTTATATGTTTGTTTGAATGTGTTATGTCAAAGTTAAAATGCCTATCAAGTGTATTCTTATCCAAGGCTTTACAGTCTCCCGAATTATTAGCAGTAATCATCAGCCTCATATTTCCAATGAAATATATTTTCTCCATAGATCACATAATGTTGATTATTGCTCATTCATAGGTTCAAACGCTATCGAGTATCTCAAGACCATTGGTGCTTTAGATGAGACGAAAACTTGATCAGATTTCAGATGTCGATTTTTATTTACTCCATTTTAATATAATAGTCGTGATTATACTTAACGTAATTAAATTTTCTATATGAACCTTTGATGTGTCTTTTTTAACAATGCTTCCGATGGAGCCAAAGCTTGAAAAATTCTTATACTTGGTGCAATCCTTAATTGCCTAAACCACGATACTCACGATTCTTCTTGGCCTTAGTGTCGAGATCCTTTTGGCACCTTTAGACAAAAAGGATGTAAGAAGTTTATTTGAACATTCTTATTATTCTTTAAGAAGTGTTGTGGCTTGATTTATTGACTGTTCTTATTATTTTTACAGTTAGTAAAGGCATTATTTGACAAAATGAAGGAATTGCACGTGAAACCCGATTCATCACTTTATTGCAATTTTATCCGCTTTAAATTACATGGGTGGTTTGGTCAATGAGGGTAAATTCTACTTTAACACGATGCAAGAAACTTACGGTATCACACCCAATGTTTAACATGTTGCTTTATAGTTGACTTATTAGGCCAAGCCCAAGAGTAAAAGAAGTGTAAGAGTATATGGAAAAGTATTATCTTGAACAAGATCCCGTTGTTCTCGGATGCTTACCGCCTTCGTGTTCCAAATTGATTGAATTGTTGCTTGAATTAACGTTAATAGAGTAAGTGATTTAGTTGTTTAATCGAGCTCATTAGCGCCTTCCCGCCTTTAAAGGAGTTACTTATAGTGAGATTACATATTTATAGCATCTTTTTGTGGACATATATAATAGTTTATCACCATTATCGCATTTGTAAAGTTCTGCAATTCATAGAGTAGGAAAACTTTGTTACGAATCAGAGAATCAATGGTAGATTTTTGTTTCTTATTCAAAATTAGCTGGGTTATTTAGGTAGTGGAATGAAGTTTGTCCTCCTTTGCACGGCAAGAGGAGACCGTGGTTATTTATATAATCTTTATGAAGTTAATAGGGCCATGAAGAACTTTACAGCTAAGATAACTGATATTTCTTTTTGTAATGGTTTGTGTTAAAATCCACATCTGAACTTCCGGTTAATATTGATGGGCATGAAACCAGTAAATATAAATTAAACAGTAAGGTTACGAGAAAATAGAAGAGGAAAAACTTGGGCTTCTAAAATAGAGATGATAATAACCTGACTTTTGCAAAAATTAAATCTGAAGGAAATGTATACAACCACAATCATCTGTTTTACTGTGTTATTTTCCTTACAAAAAATTTCTCTCATTCTTCATAATGTATAATGTTTTTGCGGTGCTAGCTCAACCTCGTGCATGTTTCACCAAGACAAATACCGTGATCGACATGGAAGAGCTCCCCACATGTAGAGAAGCGGTCTTGGGATGATGGTGGAGATAATCGTGACTTTAACCGCTCGATAATGTGCAAGAACCAAACTCACAGTATGGTAGAGTAAAAGAGGCTAACCAAGGGATAAGTTATTCATTAACATATTCTATAATTTTCTAATTGTTTATGAATTGTGATTGAATATCCTTATTTTATATTCCTAATTTACTGAAACAGAATGGTGGGCCGACTCCCGCTATTGTGAAAGCTGAGGTGCCATGGTTAGATCAAGAGGACTCTCTTTGACAAGGATCACGCCTTGAAGAATTATTTGTTGATATCTTGGCTTAAAATGCTTCAATGGTAGAGTTGTTTCACATATTAAAGTAGTCTAATCATATATTTCAGCTTTTATGAGTACTAAGTTTTGTGCGATTATCTTCTTATGTTCATATTATGTGAAATTAGTTTTCTTATATATATTTTTTAACAAAACTTTAGTTCATCATGTTTAAAACGCATCCGTTAGATGATTTTCACTTTCTTATAATAAAATCAAGATCTTTATCGAAGTTCACCGCTAAATCATGGTTATTTTGTCATTGTAAAGGTGAAAGCCAAGAATATTACAGATTCATATTTAAGATTTTTTAGTATGGATCTATGTTGACTCTTGAGATGTTTTCTCAAAATATCCCGATTTAGATTGTTATAATGTGATTGTGTAAAGTTTGTATATGAAAGTGTGGCTTATCGCAAAGGCTACATGTAAATTTAAGCACTGAATGGGGAGCTTCTACTCTGTCTTATGCATTTAAAATTTGTGATTTATAGGTTTGTGTGGAGCTGCAATTTTAAAGTCAATGGCGCTAAAGAAAGTATGGAACATAGCAGCTATTATATCAACGTAATTGATTCGGGTGGAACAAGTGTATTTGGCCTCATTTGAAGTATTTAAAGGGTATTTTAGGCCCTTTCATGCTGGTAAGAATTAAATATTTGGTAGCCAACTTATAGTACAGTGAGCACTAACTTAATGATGAATTTTCATAACGTCTATTTTTAGGAATCTGTAATTGAAGACCGAGTTGCAATTGCTGAGTTGCATGATCTACAAAGTAAGGTTAAAGTTATCGAAAAGGCGGTGATCAAGCTACTGATGCTTATAGTGCAGGAAAAACTAGGCACATATGCAAGGCTTGAATATGCAATAAAGCATGTAGAAGCATTAGTTAATCATAAGAATTCCAGAATACCAAATAGTAAACCAAAATCAACATCTTCTATCTACGTCACTGTATAGCTTAGAGGTTGCAAATAGTAAACCAAAATCAACCTTTTCTTTGATTTAAATTTCTTTTTATCTCAGAGAAGGAGCAAAGAAAATCTAAGCCATAGGTTCATTGCTCTCTCGGCTATGCTCCTTAACCTCAGAAAGGTAGAAGTTTGTCCTTCTTCTAGATTAGGTATGCATCTTTAGTGTCGGAAACTTATAGGGTATTCGCATTTCGATGATTTAGATGTCATCGCAACAAAATGAGTTACTTACTACTCAAGAAAGAGAAAAGTTGTTGGCGAGCAAGATAGAAAAGCGGAGAAACTTAAGGAACAAAGAAAACCCTCAAGTCTTTTGTTTATGACACTCAAAGCACCAGACATCTTTCAATAAAATAATCGAAAAAATTGTGTTCATGCTTAGTTATATTAAAGTTAGACTAAAACACGATCAAGTAGATCAAACTCGCAAATTTCTACCCATCATCAATATTATTATATATCCAGACACGTAAACTCTTACAACGATTAATTTTTTTGTTTAATTTAGCTTTTACAATTCACAGCTTGTCTTTCGATAATAGGTATTAAGGCAAACCAATGGGAAAGCGAGAAATCTAGCATTACTCATTAATTGGATTTTTTGTTTTCTTTGAGACAGCCCAAGTGAAACTGAATAAATAAATGTGTTCAAGAAATCTTCATATTGCCCATAACTAGCATTCTTTGTTTTCAAGAGTGTTTTCCTTTAACCTTTATCAAACTTGAAGTACATAGGACTATACGTTGGTCATGATCAGCTTAACCCCTCATCCTGAAGATAAAAATCAAAATTACAACCTGGAAGAATTAACTAGCCAAAAACGTCAATGGGTGCAGGCGTTGGTATTACTTCAATTCTAGATTTCACCGACTTTGTGGCGTGTTTTAGTTAACCCTTATAAATCAGATATGTTTCAAAGATCAACGGATACTAAAAGAACCATAGAGAATCTTTGAGAGCATGGTAGTGGTTGGATTACATCCAAATTGTAACATTCAGGACCTAAAGCGACAGTATTTTGGTATGAGACCTGAAGGTCCAGGGTGGCTACAAAGTGCACTTACATATAGAAAACAAAGGCTACTTAAGGCAACAATTGTTTCACTTCTTTGATTATTAGTTTTGATTTTTGGAAAGATGGGGAAGAAGATATCCAAATTTTTTCTATTAACCCATGGTATCTAATGTTGCGATGCGCTTCTAATGTAAAAACAAGATTTGGGTGATGCAGAAGAATACTAAAAAGCTTGGAGAGTGACTTTGAGATGGTGTAGGTAACTCAAACATGTTTCTCATGGAAGCACTTCATGATCACTACAAAACCTTGAGGATATAGTTGCTTCTTGACAACTCCCGGAGGTGCTTTGCAAAGACCTTGGTAAGTAGATTTTGAGGTATCAAATTATGCTAGAGATTTAGGTAAGTAGGTAATAGGTAAACAATATAACATATCAAAATTTGAAGCTTTTACAAGAGAAATTCATGTGGATATGTTATAAACCGTAGCCACTATCGAATCGATATATGGACCCATATATGAGTAGAAAATCAAATTAGTATCACTATATCCACACACTAGAACTCATCTTTAGCTAGAAACCACAATGCCAAACAACCCTCATTATACTTTAACCTTTGTTCTTTTCCTAAATCCAAATATCAATAGGAAATGGTAACTTTGCACACTTATTCAACAAGTTTTATTTTTCTTCCTTAAAATGCGATAGAGTTGGTTTATCTGCAGAATTTGAGGAGTCACCGATTGTCGCTAGATCGTGCCTATCTCGTGGTAATTTTAGCTCACTTGGATATGTATGGGTCTAATCGGGTTATTTTATATCTCTAACGGTAACTATAGGTTCACTAATAATAAAACGACATGTTGGACCAAAAACGAAGTTAGGTAAACTTGACTCATTTTGACCCACCCATTTTGTAACCTCTATGAATTACCAACCTTAAATATAGGAATGAATTACCATGGAGCTATTAGAGATGTATATCCATGAATCAAGTGTTTTAATGGCCTTCCTTATTCTAACGCCTCACGGCCACAACCACCCTCTCCCAGTCGCTCACGCATCCACCAACCAATAGGGTCACGAATATTTAGAACCTGAAAACAACTTTTAGTTAAGAGATACTCAAAAGTAAAAGTTGATTTTTTATCAGATGTAGGTGGTATAGTGGTATAAAGAAAGAAGTCGATCCTTCTTTGAAATGAAAGGTAGTTTTAAGTATGTATGCATTAGCTTAAGCTTAGTGTTAAGGTAGGATAATGAAACATAATACCCATTGAACCTTTCGGGCCACAAACCCTAAAAACACACTAAAGAACTTCAATCTAGGTTGGGTGATTTTCAGATGTAATTTCTTGAAGTATCCTCACTAGGTACACATTTGGGGGTGGCCAAAGAAGTGTCGGAAACGGTCAAGAGGATACCCTATTTAGGCCGCTTACATCTAAGCTAAATACTCGCTTTCCCCAGGTAACCTGAAAACCTCATATGGTTGTGATTTGTATTGAAAGCATTGTGATATGTCCCCAAATATTAAGTATAAGTTTTAACCTTTATCACTTGAGAGCAACACATCTAATGTTTAAGCTTCACAATCAAATGACTTACAAATGCGTCCGAAATAGATCCTTTTTCTCCCGCTAACACACTCCTTAGAACTTCTGCATTATATTTAGAATCAGCACCACACAAGTCATCCACGTACAACGTGGCATCCCAAATCCACCGTCGAAAGAAGATCTCAAGCTCATTAAAACATGGGAGAACATATACACTTGCTTTTGCATAGCCCGCCATCCAATAAAGTTCGATAAAATGTTAAGAGACTTACGAGGGTCGAATGAGAACTTTAATCAATCTTGGGTTACATCAAGGACTAAGCCAGCCCTCAAATTGGCTAAAGATTAGAAAATCAAGATACGCCTCGAAAAATATATATGAATGACTACGCGATGATAAACTAGAGGTGGCAAATGGATGGTTCGGCACTTGGCCACATCAAAAGAATCAACATGGGTCGGATTGGGTTGGTATAATGGCATGTCACCGCTTTTGTACAAGGATAAAAGATTTCATAAAGTAATAGCGAGTCAATATGATTACAAAAGATAAAGTTTTAAACAACTGCTTTAATAGACAAAATTATTTCGAGATTCTATTATTACTATGCTTGACATGTTAAACATGACTCATATCACCATTTATGAGTGAATGGGCCTCTACTTCAAACCAATGTACGATGATTTTAATGGAGCACACCGAAAGTTGTTTGTAGTAGAATTCGGTATGCTAGCTTTTCGACGACGATGCCACCGAGGTACTAATGTTCACCCATATATCGCTTTTAATCTAGAGTGTGAAGTCGAGAGGAATGAGATTGTGATAAAAGATAGAATCACTATAATTTTGAGGAAAAATGTTTAATTCAACTTTTTCAAAATCAAAAAGGCAAGAATGACTTAATTGAAACACGCTAAAATTGTGAAACTCTAATTTTATTATCATGTATATTTTCGTGTTCGTGGTTGTTGCATCTTTGGGATTTGATCATGAGCTTAGTGACGGTCAAGCGTAAATGGAAGCGGAGGAAGAACGCCTCAAGAGCCTTGGATGAAAACGGAAAGGATTGATTCAAAGTGCATTAAATGTGAAGATGATGAAATTCCTCAATCAAAGACTTCGATGTTATTTTACATTCTCGCAAATGAATTCTCGCTTATGCATATATATTTTCTTTAAAGGCATGCAACTTGACACAGTCGGGTGGTGGATAATGGTAAAATGGGTACCGGGTCAAAAGGATCATCTTAACACAGACTAAATCAGTCAAGTTGGATGACCGGAGAGATTTTGTGGTTTTCTTATGTCGCATTAAATTATTTACAAAGAAAAAAACAATTTTATAATAATGCTACTTTGGGGTCGATGCATGAGAAATGCACTAAATGCGACTTTCAATATTGATGTAATCATATCAACCATACCAAAGAAACTCTTCGTAATCGTGTTTTGAATCGAAACAATGGCCTTGAAGTTGCTCATTCGCCATGTTTTGCCCCGCACTGAAGTAATCAATCCATATCAGCTTATTCTACTATGTTTTTAGCTTATTCTAAGTGATGTTAGAGCTTAATTTTTGTTTCCATTTGTAGATTAGAATATAGATAATCATGTTTTCCCTTTAGAAGCCCTTTAGGAGCTTAATGGTAGCTTAATTAGACTGCTAAAATCCCCTATCTGCTCACTGTTCTACTGCTTTTTTCTTTCAAACTTTGAGTTTAGTTGCATGTTGAATGGGAATTTGTCCCACAATCTTTGCAGACATGATATTACGACTAAATTATTCTCTTATTAGGTAAAGTCTCTTAACATCGGATTTCTTTAATTCGTTGATCCTTATTGTCAATTCGGTTATAATAGATGAAAACCGAACTTGCAACCAAAAAGACCGAACCGACAAGAATTAAAACCGATTTAGATGGTTTGGGTTTCGTTTCGATTTTGCTAAAACCGATTTTTTTTTCTGATTCAAACCGACCCAAACCGAATCGCGAACACCTCTATTCAAAATTATTTAAGCAATAGGAGCTATCATGTAGTGTGAATTACTTCACGCCAATGCTTTAAAGGCATAAGTGATCCAGCTTTCTCCCACCAAATGCCCGACTACTTTTTCATTTTTATTTTGTCTATACTAGATATGGTTTATAACTTTTTCATTTTTATTTTGTCTATACTAGATATGGTTTATAACTTTTTTATATTTTTTCCTTATCAGGTTCTCATATACTATCTGAAACTCCGGTGCACTAAACAATTGAACCCAGGGTCTCGGTATGTAAATTTGCACTGGATAATCATGTTTTAGTGGTGCGGTTAATGGTAGGCTCATTGCATCCTCCTTTATTCATAATTATCTTCCTATGCACTCGCATTTTGAATTTTTAATATTAAAAGAAACCATATAAGGTTTTAAATGTTAAACATCATGTAAAAAGTTTTGAATCTTTAAGCTACCAATAAAAAGTTTTAATAGTAAAGAAATTGTATTGATTTTCTCATCTTAAAGGACGTCGCTTATATTAGGTCATGCTCCTTTTTCTGCTATTAAGCTTATAACCACATTATGCTTATTCAGATTACCTTATTTCGTTTTCTAGTTTTTCCTAGCTTAGTAGTATTATAAAGTAGTTTTCATAAATTTTTCATAATTTTCGGAATAGTTTTAATATTTTAATAATTTATTTAGTTAAATTTAGTTTTTAATTTATAATAAATAAATAAAACTCAAAAATATATTTCGCTATTTCCTAAAATCTTATTTTATCGATTCTTCGAGGAAAAATAAATTTACATTTCTAGGGCCGTTATTTTAAATAGTTTACGTTTTATTCAAATAAGTGTACATATCAAGTTGATAGGCATTTACAAAATCAGTTTGAAACACCCTCTTACAATTGTTGTATAATTTTTAATTGTTAATTGTTAATTGTCATATAACGATTATTTATCACCCTTCTTTCTATAGTTGAAATGTTGTGTTTAAAAGCTTTATTTCACATTTGAGTTAAAATCATATACTAAGTTCGATCGAACAAATGTGTAACTTATAATTGTTAATGTTCATATAACGATTATTCATCACTCTTCTTTCTATAGAAAAATATGACAACGATATTCATAGATATTCACAAGTTCAGCCCGCCAATCGCTACCGGTGTGATGTAATGCGGTTCGTCAAGATGGATACGAGCCAATTGTGTTGTTAATGGTCCTGCTTCATACGTAATAAAGTTTTGAGATTTATTCATAGTAAATTGCATGTAATATGAAAATCGACCCACCAATAAAGCACTACAAATAATTTAAACCCATTAACACAACGATACTCATCATGTATTTCAACGAAACTTTTCTTTCAACATGTACGCTTCCAACCATTTTTACCATTGTAAAATTATATATGTTGTGTTATTAACAATCCACGCAAACCATACAATTATTTATAATTCTTAACAAAATAAAAAAAATTAAAAAATATATACCAACAACTAAAAACTAAAGAAACAATTGTTTTATAATATTGTTTGACAATTTTAAAAAATGTATTTCAAATAACAAAAAACAACAAACAAATAATTATAGACAATGCTACCTATCGAAGGGCTCTAAATCTAAGATATATATATATATATATATATATATATATATATATATATATATATATATATATATATATATATATATATATATATATATATATATATATATATATATATATATATATATATATAATAATAATAATAATAATAATAATAATAATAATAATAATAATCGGCCACACTTTCATGATCAAGACTGTCACATTACCACCGAATAGGCCAAGAGTGGAGCTTTTATTTTTCATGACTTACCAGATTCAGAACGAGTGAGCTCAACTGTAGTCCCCTGCTTCCCACCAATTTCTCAATTTTCTTGGTTTAATGAAGTTGATGGTTACATAGTAAAAAATAAAAATAATAATAATAATCACTTTATAGTTTATACAAACATACCCGACAAATATATCTCACACATTCACAAACAAAAAATAAAATAAAGGTTGTAGAAACTAAAGACCGCCATTATTTGCAAAATTGAAAGTATGATGCGAGTGATGCTTTTTGAGGATCACGTGTATCATCATCAGGTGCTATCTTGTATAAAGACATCCACTATTTTAAACTCAGATAAAGTATTATTATTTACGCACTATATTAATCATTTTTCGACTTTTTTTGTTTTTCTTTCTTAATTTCGACCTTAAATATTTTTTTGTCAGATTATATAATATTTAATAAAATTTATACTAACGAAAAATACATTTAAACTCAATCTATTCATATATTCAGATCAAGATCATATAATACAATTAAAAATATTTGGCCAAAATGAAACGAAAGACTTTAAAATCAAAGTAGATTAATATGATTTTGATGAGATAATTTAACCATGTCATTAACTCATAAATATTTTGGTTGTATAAACTTATTTCTACTACACATAAACTTTTAAAACTTTATAAACATCAAATAGAGCTTAAATGCTTAAATTACGAAAGGTCATGATATTATATATTTTGACGTCACGTAAGTATGAAATAGATTTCAACTATAATAGACAAAAGTTTAGATCTCTTTTATCATTTTATAAACTTTTTTTTTAGACTATCATAAGATGCTCTAAGGTTACAACACATAAGCAAAAAAAACATATCGAAACATTTTTCTGAAAATTCTGACATATAATACAACAGTTTCTATCGATTTATTAACAAAACTACAAAAGTAAAGAAAAGGAAGTCACTATTTTGTGGCCTAATTTTAAGTTACAAAAGGTGTTTAACTTTTTGGGTATATAAGCAAAATGTATCCCATAAGTTGAAAAATGGTGGGGTGAAGTGGTGGCTACCACTTGTTTCACGTTGAACGGTCATGATCACGTCTTATTTTCATTTTCGTTCGTTGGATGTCACGTGCATAGGTGTGATCCTGTACCTGCCCACCACTACTACTAGAAGTAATTTTATAGCTTATTAATTTGGTCCTAATCCACCAACCAATCAAGCCATTCAAACCTCGTACCCCACAGTAAGTTTCTGACCTGCGTTACACTTTATATATACTCCATATCAAGTACCCGTATAACCTTTACATCCTCTTTACTCTATCCAGCACCAGCCGCTATCACTTAATACTAGGTGCTCATCGGTCGAAACCGGACGGATCGAGATCGAATCCCAAAAACCCTAGTCAGACCGGACCACCGATCCATCTGGTCCGGCTGGTTTTTCTATCCGATCGGTTTTTACTCGGTCCGATCCATCCGATCCATTCGCTTCACCCCTACTTAATACAGGATATCAATTTCTTAAAGTAATATACATGTACATGCTAATTTGGTACTCATCACTCATCTGATTTGTCATAAATCTTCCAAAAATAAAATTAAGAAGTTGCAGATATACACCTTCTAAAGCATTAATAACAGATATATATTTTTTGTGATAAGTTTTTAAAGGATTTTTTTTAAACGGCAATTTTTTCACACCTATATCACATATCTCACAAATGACTCCAACGAAGCTTAAACTCACAACCCCTAAGTTGATGATGAACTCACATACGAACATATATATAATGTCTTTCAAAAAGAAGAGTTGCAAATGAACAAGAAAATAAATTATAATGAGTATGTCACTAGATAAGGCCTGGACGAAGAATAAGTGGGATCGACATAGTCGATCGATCATGTCTCGATCGCATTCATGCGGGGAATCGATCGCCCAAATATTTTCACCCATTTTGGTCGAGGTCACGATCGAAATACATTTCAACTTTTGAATCAATATATTACCGTATTAGCATGCAACGGTAAAAAAATAAAAATTAACCCTATAAATACACAATACAAAACACACTTCAATCCACAAATCTATTTCACACAATTCAAACTCAAAATACTTCTCAACACAAGATTTATTACAATCATTGCCCCCATTCCGCTTAAGCTATGAAATGTATGTTAACAAACAATGCCAAGAAGATGATGTTGCGAAAAACGCTATTATAGACGTATCCATCCGCTTGAAAGGCGCAAGGCAGGTTAGAAAAAATGATGAGAGAAACTAAAAGAGTTGCAACGACATTACGCCCGAACGAAAAGTCGCGATCGACAAATTTTGAAGATAAAGTTCGCAAAACGACGATCATGGACAAGTTTTGCGGTGTGTTCAAAAGGTATCGGATAACGCAAAGACCAAAATCAATCGAGCTAACGGAGAACGAAAAAAGATGGTGTAGGTGCATCAACTCGACTACCAATTGTTTCTGGGAACCTCGCTAGACGAGGAAGATTTTACCGCGATCGAAGCAATTTGCCGTTATCTGACTCCTCGTATGACTCGCACGCTTGAGCACCTTGATTGTAATTACGATTAACGATTTCGATCGCTTTTATATTTAATATATTATTGTTTTATTTAGATTGTAACATTTTAATTATTAATGAAATTTTAGTTTATGTTAAAAAAAAAAAAAAAAAGTTGATCATAGTCGCCTATCGCACCCAATCACCGAACGCCGGAGAGAAAGTTTAACGCAGAAACGAGGGATTGAGTACTTTACTGAGGGACACCTAAGTAAAGGGTACATCATGGTTCTCAATTCATCACAACTTCTTTTTATACTCCTTCCGCTTTTAATTGTCATCCATTATTAACTTTTAATAGTAGCTTATTTTACATACCAAACTTTTTACATACCAAGGACTCATCTTCACCATCCATCTAAAAAGAAATCAATTCAATGAGACAAGAAAGATTTTATTATTTCACATATTTTAATAATTTAAATATCTCTTAAACTGTTAATCGTTACAAAATAATTATACAATCATGACGAGAAGATTTAATTATCTTTCTATGACGGCACTTTGATATATTTTCAAAAAGAAAAAAAAATCGATTTTTTACCTTTTTCGCCTCTTTTTCGCTTTTCTTCAAACCGAAATTGTATTTAAATATCATATACGATTTAACACTAATTCAAGATCACACGCGATATTAATGTTAAATCACATACGATATGTAATATCATACGTGATACTAGTGTTAAATCATATAAGATAAATCACATCCGTATATATTATATATACGATTTAACACTAATATCACACGTAGATTCAAATTAGTGTTAAATCATATACGATTTTTTCACGCAAATTTCAAAGAACGTAAAAACGAAAAACTTAAAAAACGGAAAACACGGAATTTTTTTTTTTTGTCGAAAGTATATCAAAGTGAACGTCTATGTAAAGATAATTAAACGCTCGTCAGAATTGATATATTTTTTTTCGCTTACGATTAACGCTTGAAAGATATTTATATTTGAAAAATGGATGAAAGATTTTTTTTAATCGTTTCGATTAATCTCATCCATTGATCTAACGAAACGGTCGTGAGATCGATCCCCAGATGAAATATCTTTTATTATCAAACGATCTTAAATCAACTTTTAAAGTCTTTATTTTTAACTTTGTCATTAAATTATTTTATCAGTATGTAATATTCACTTAAAATATATTATCAGATTGGTTTTAAATGTATTTTCTTTAGATAATTTTCATCAAATATTACATAACACAAACGAAATAATTTAATGTAAAAGTTGAATAAAAAGACTATAAAAGCTCAATACCGAACACTTATTTAGGAAAGATGAGCATTCATATCTATACTACTTATAAATGGAGGACGACCTCTCTCCTAAATTTTTTAAGATGTCATTAATGTGTTTTTAAGATTACAAATTTTAACGCATAATGTGTACAATAAATAGCTTTTAATAATTTATCTTCACAACATTTTAACGCTTCATTTATTATTTCTTTTGAATTTGTTTAGCTTTTAATGCAAAACGCATATATAAACGAATACGATTTTAAATGCAAGCAAACTACAAAGTTCCAAAACTAATATTATATCGAAGAGTGTTTTTTTAAACAATCTAAATAAATTTGAATTATTTTAAATAAAATTAATCACAAAAGTAAAAACGGTTTTTTCAGAAAAGTCGGACAATTTTTTAAGACAAATGATGCAAATGTGCAAATTGCTAGTGCTAATTCAATGATTAATATATTAGTATATTATTTATTATACTTTTCATTGATAACTCTAAACGATCGCTAAACACGTAAGTTTTCTTTACATTATAAGATTCTTTATTTATATTTTCTATCTACGTGACAAGTGTTATAAACAATATTAACGATTCAAACATTTTTTCATAAATATATACTTTACAAGATAGACATTATAAGACTTTTATTTATATCTTTTATCTATATTTTATAAACGTAATAAATAATATTAACGATACAAACACGTTCAAAATATATATATATTTCAAAAAAAATGTTTAGACTTACGCGAATACTGATCACTATCAACTAATCGACCATAACTCCATAACATTATCACCACCGCAACCCAAAATCACGCCACTTTCAATTTTTTATATGAATTAGTTTGATATTATCCATCACTTTTTAAAGTTACTCAAACTCATTATATTTTCGCTATTGGTGAAAGTTTATCAGAAGAGAAACCATAAAATTGAAAACATTTTTGTTAAAATTTATTACTCGATACCCGCCATCGCAACGCTGCGGCATCTTACTATAATATTCTAAAGAGTTGAATACGCGATACGAAACTTTGCAGATCCGCAATTTATCACACATAAAACATTTTGGATTATAAAGCATAGCTTATCGAAAATTTTATTTCGCAGATCCGCCACAAGATCGAAATGGCAGACCTACTAGTTAGATATAACAAAGTCTACATTTATTTTAGGTATATTTGTAGTTCATCAATCCCTTCATGTTTTCCAATCAAATAGTTATGTATGCAAGTATTAATGTTGATAATATGTGAATTTAAATAGTACGGAGTATGTGTTTTGCTTAAATATAGTCACACACATATATTCTGTCGGAAGTATTTCGGAAAGTAGTATTTTATCCTCGGTAATGGTAGTATGACTAATCTATATCATATTTCCTTTATATGCAGTTTTGTGCGATTGATTATGTTGCCGTTGTTCTGCATGCTTAAAAGAGGGTGAAGGTACATTTTCTTTTATAAAGAGATTGTCTAACAAGCGACTTTAGGGCAAAATAATGATATAATATACTTGACTTTATTTTCAGTTTAATTTACGTTAAGGCCAAAGATCTATATTTCGCGTAGTCAAAATCTTCATATTCGGATACATGTACATATAACTTATGCTTCCTAAGTTCTTTCAAAACTTTCTTAGATTTTACTGATGTTGCTCATACTCACCGAGTAAACTTGATTATGATAAAAGTGATCACCAAGCAAGGGCTAATTAACCTGCCTAAGAACGGTCAACAGATCGATCTGGTTTGTTTTTGATCCATAGGCATGGTTGATGATTTTATAACCAAATGCATCACAGAGTCCTGTTAGTAACTGATATTTGGCATACATCGTTATCGAACATAGAGAGTTGTTGTGTCATTGGTAATTTATATGTGTTGTTAACTTATCCTATTAATTACCATGGCCAACTCCTTGTACTTTATGCACCTTCATAAATAAAACCAAACTTATATTTAAATGAGCATCGATGCTACCAAAGGTGTTGGTTTGGACTCGTGAATTCCACGTTATGAGTTTGATTCTTGAAGTTAATGCACTAGCTCTTGCATATTAGATGGGGAAGAGAGAGGGAGTTCATGCCATTTACGCAACCCTGATTACTAGGTTATTTTGAAGTCTAACCTCTGATTATATATCTATAAGCGAAAACTCGAATGTCCTGTTACTTTCAAACAACTGGTTATTGATCAAGGGTCTCTAGCTTCTTGTTACTACCTACGACGACGATAGCCTATATCAAGGTCGCGACCGACTAAAGCCCAATACTAACTCGCCAAGACAAATTGGGCTATAGATTAAACGTCAGCTCATGAAGGCTCAAACCCGAATCTATTGATGGAATAGATATCCGATGTCTTCTAAATAGGAAGATAATCATTCCCAACCGACATAGCGGATACGCCGGTAGTTGAGGAACACTAACCAACAAGGATTCCGCAGATATAAAGGAATCACATCCATCGCTTAAGGTACGATCTCGTAACCCTAATTCTCCTTAAACCCTAAACCGATTACTTACTCTCACGCGGAGGATAATCGGGAAACAATCCCACGGTAAGTTTAACGGTCTTTTGTCTTTGTGCGCAGTGTCTCAAGCAACAATTCAATCAATCGCACGAGCCGAGCTCCAAACCAGAACGCCCAACTTTGTATCAACAAGTGGCGCCATCCGTGGGACCCTACACTAAGAACCAAAGACTAGAATGACGAAGCATGGAAATCAACGATCGCAATGACCTTACGGGAGAAGTCGCAAAGCGACTAACTCCCTAAGCGCACTCCCAGGACAACCAGTCGCTAAAAATAAAGGATCGTGCCAAGACTTGATCTTCCTCCAGTGGAACCGCTCGGGAACAACCCAAGCCACTACAACCATCACGAGTGGAGTAGACCCATCACAAGACCGTCCTTACTACTCCCTTTCAATCGTGCTAGAAACCGACCGACAAAGGTACCAGACGACCGACCGAAATAAGAGTGTAGTAATAGAAACAAACACACTCGCTTCGGGGGTTGCACCAGTCGGCACCAAGATTTCGTATCCCAAAACTACGAACATTAACCGCCTCATGCAGAGAAGAAGAGAAGAGATCAGTCGAACTTGAAAGCCCGACTCAATTTCGATTCAATACGAGACTTCCCAACCACGCTGGCCGAAAGAGAGGCGGGAGAGACGATCACCGACCCCAAGATTCAATGTAATCGGAGGAGAATAGAGGAGGATGAGACATCTCACCGCATCATCCGAGAGAGTGATGAAGATGAAAAGGTGTACTCAACGCGATGATATGGCTAAATACTCATCATTTTTGACAATCTAAATCGCAAAATCATCCGAAAACACTCAAAATGCATCAAAATGATGAAAATATCACAAATCGTTGTTTTATGTGTTTTAAATGCAAAATATCAAAATCGATGAAAACGATTAAGTTTGTAAATTGGCGCTTTAGTCCCCCAAGTTTCACAAGTTGTCAAAAATAAATTCATGGTATATCAAAATAAAGAAAATGTCATTTAAGGTCCATGGGATTCAAAAGTTGTTAAAACAAACCCTTCAAAGTTTAAAATTTGCAAAATTACAACTTCGTCCTCAAGTTTGAAAATTGTCATAAATAGTCCTTGAATTTTGAAATGTCAAGTTTGGTCCTTGTACTATTGGAGCTTGTCACTTTTAGTCCCTTGGAGCACTTTGCAAATGGCGATGCGGTCCTTAAAGTTTCGTAAATTACACAACAAGTCCTTGATAAATACTAAACCTTTAAACCCTTTGCCTTGTCACATCTCATGACCCCCGCCAAACCATTTGGACCCTTCCTTTGTTTTGACCCTCCAATATAATACTCCCTACCAAACGGTCAAACAAACATCCCTTTTCCCTCCCTTTGTCTCCTTCAACCATCGTCTCGCAACAATCAACAAAACCATCCCCCCTCACCTTCACCATTTCCTTGTCCCCCACCTCCTAACACTCCAAAATCATTTAATGCACCTTCCTCCACCTCACTCAACCCATTAACCGCCAAAATACCATTTGGCGCCAAAATTGCATCAAACGGCTAGAATCTCCAAGTCATCCAATGGTCCAAGATGCAATGGATTTACTCAAGTCGAGGAGAGTTGTTTTGCATATAAAAAGGAGAAAGAGGAGAAGAAAAGGGAGAAGTAGTTTTAAGTTTTTCTTTATGTCGCTTTTAATAAATGTCTTAGCTTAGCTTAAAAAATGTAATCTTTTGTTTTTATGATTCAAACTCAAGTTATGTTATCTTTGTAATCTGTTTCAAGAATCAAATTCAAAGTTTGGTTAAAATCCTTGTTCTTGTGTTTACTGTTGAGAATTTCACTTTCATGTTCTTATACTTAAGCTTCCAATAGCATAATTTCTCATTCAACCAAGTTAACTTAAGCTAATTATAGCTTTTGATGAGCTTGGAAGGCAGTTTCAAGTAATTTTGATAATTGGTCAACAAAAGTCAACTACTTAAGCTCATTTGGATTTGATCATGAAACGGGTTGATGCAACTTGCTTTGGGGTTGGAATAGATTAGGTTAGAGTAGTTTTGGGTTTGGTTTAGCTCGCAACAACAAATGGATACCATAGTAATCTGTTTCATTTACATTTTCAATCCATTTTGCAAATCATGCTTATATCTGCTCTTATAGTCTAGATTAGTTTTAACTCGTTAATATAGTTGTATTATGGTCATGTAAACTCGGCTTGATCAATTGTACTAGTTGGTTCAATGGATTAGCTTAGTTAAATTTGCCTATCACCATAAGAAGTAGTGTTTGATCAGGCAAGATTATGAGTTGTGAGGGCTATGCAAGAGTTAATGTCATTTGCTTTACGCTTCTTTATCCATTTGAAACTCATTTGAGCCGCTTATGAGCCTTAGAACCTTAAAAGTCAAATTCCTCTCGAATCATTCATTAAGCTTGTCTCATTGGAATTTTGAAAGCTAAAAGCTTATTTTGTGTTCAAAATTCATAGAGCTAGCTTGTTTCAGCTTTATTTCATCATAATATATCATTTTCAGTTCACAAATCTAGATCAAATCTCATTAAAGTCAACTTTTCGCTTTGTCAAAATCTAAAATTTGAAACAACTCGCTGGGCCAAACTAGAGGATTTTTTCGACTCATCTCGCCAATTTCAATGAAAATGGTGGTTTTAAAAACTTCGTCTAGTTTATTGTTGTGATTTTGTGTATTTTTTGAATTTTCCATAAGCTTCAATAAAGCTTGTGATTATGGGCTTATCCGCCTCCGCAGGCGGATAGTACAAGATGTGTGTCGAAAGCGGATCTTGCAGATCCCGCCATGAGCTCATTTGAGCTTGTCCAGGCTCTTATTTGGTTCATAAGTAGTTGGCTAGGTCTAGTATAGTATCCCTTATCTCGGTTTTTAATTTCTAGCTTATGTGATAGCTTATTCATAGGTCGCAACTCGCCTCAAAACTATTATTCGCACTTGGTCTCAAATCAACCAAATCTTGGTAGTTAGCATTCCAGTGGTTAAAAGCAGTTGAGACTTATTGCATTTTGGTAATTTTAGCTTATCCTAGCTTCACATGTGTTGGTAGCTTATTGTAGCTTTTGGTTTATTTAAAGGCTTATTCTCAAGATTTGACATAGCAATTGCATTTTCTTACACACAAGCACCTGTTTTTCTATTTTCCTAGTTTTATAATATTATTTTAGAGTTTTCCTGAATTTTTCACATTTTTCTAGGTCAGTTTGGTATTTTTCTTGATTTAAATTAGTTTTAAGCCTTTTAATTAGGATTTAATACAAATAATTAAGAAAAGTTTCAAAAATAATTTTTCATTTTTATTAACTTAAGATAAATATAAAAGCCAAAAAATATTTTTCCATAATTTTCTTGGTTTAAATAGTATTTTCTAGCATTTTATTTATTTTTAAATAGCATTAAATTAATAATAAATACATAAAACTCTAAAAATATATTTTCAGTTTTAAAATAAGTTTTATCATATTTTAGATTTTCTAAGTTATAATTTCATTTTTCTAGGTTAACTTTGTATTTTCTTATATTTTAGTGCATTTTAAATATTTAAAATAGTTTTTAATTAATAATAATTAGATAAATAGTTTTAAAAATAATTTTCTTTTTCTAATAATTTTCTAGTATAATTAGGATTGTAAAATGTATTTTCATATCCGTAGGTATTTTCTTTCTTTATTCTCACGCTTTATCTCGTGACGTTACGTAGTTTTTTTTTTAATTTAAACGACGCTTTAAGTTTTAAACGCTCATCATTTTAAATATAGTGATAGCGCTTTATTTAATATATTTTATCTTTTTAATTTTTTAATTTGCATTTAAGCCTCGTAATTTATTTCCTTTTTCCTTAGTTATAATTGTTCAATCAATCTATCTTTACCGATCACTATCCTTAGCGATCATTCTATCGTCTGAAAGTGTTTACACACCATTGAGTCTCCGTGGGACATAACGACTGGAATTCATTATATTCTCCGTGACTTCATTGTATTGGTTTCCGAAAGCGCTTTAAGTCTATTACTAAGTAGCCATTCGCTCGGCTAGCTTCAAGTGATTAGATTTGACTATTTCAAAGACCAATCAAATTTTACGCCACGCCGGGAGGCTTTAGCGTGTTAAACCTTTTCGATCCATTCTGCACATATACCATCTTTTGTAAAAGTTTTTTTGTAAAGTTATCGAAAATCCAAAAGTTCATTAACACTTTTCCTAAAGTGTTAACAACACCAAAAATATTTTCATTCTTTGTTTTACAAAATATTTTCAAAAATACCAAAAATATTCCTCTTTACCCTCTTACCTTTTTATTCTTCATTTCTTACCATCCGTTAACCTTGATTCTTTCTATGTCTTATCCTCACCCTCTGGTTGTCAATGGTGTGGTGGTCCTTATAATGGTGGCAATCGCCCCAGCCAGAAGGTGGTGGAATCAGAAACGGGTCTGCTTATAACTGTGATCCCTATTCCTACCATAACACGATCGATTTATTCCATCACCACCACATCGTGAGACTCAAAGTAGCTTTATTGTTGTGAGTACCGTGGTGGTTCACATTCTTGTTCGATTGTCAATCGTGAAACACGCTTGTCTATGAAAGGGTTCCCGATAACAATTATGACTACAACACATACCACTCATACCACACGGGCTTTTATCATGAGTATTGTGGAGGTCCTCACTCTAGCTCGATTGTCAAACAAGGAATCCATTTCCTTGTAACATTACGACTCTTCAGATCATGACCAACCTCTACAAGACAAATGACCCACTTCCTCAAAATCTTCTCCTTGATCTTTTGGATTTAGTGAAAGATTCAAGGAATCTAAACATCCCAAGATAATCCAAATGAGAAATCCATGGAAGTGTTGTTAGTCAAGAGCGGGTCGCTAAATTAGATTCCAAGATTGCCTTTGAAAATCTATTAGGAATCAATTGCAAAAGAAAAAGCAACCATATCTAGCTCTCGATTCTGCTTTCATTCTCGATGACGATGATGATGAAGATATCCTTGATATTCTACAATTTTATAACGGTTCTTCAAGTTCATCGCTTGAAACTCCTTCCATGAAAAATATGGAGAAAAGACTATGATGGAATTACTAGCGTAAGAACAAATGGAAAGTATTAAACATATGTATGCTAGTCCTTCTAAACTCCTCGACCTATTGTTATCACACCAAGCTCCCACTCACTCTCCGAATACGGGGATGAGCATCTTGACACCGTTCTCGAAAAGGAATCGGATTTAATTTATAAAGTCTAGTGTCGAGGACCTTGTCCCAATCCCGAGAGAGTCGCTGTGGAATTTCGATCATATGTGTGATTCTTCTTCCCTCTCGAGTGTTCAAATGATCATTTGAGACTTTCTCCGATTTTAGCGATGATTGTAAATCTTATGGAGACATCGAGTATGTCGAGGCATCACTCCCACAGCCCCGATCCTCTCTGCGAGGAGTTCACCGATGAACTCACTCACATCACCACTTTCATCGAAAGTGACGATGATCTCTTTGATTTCAAGCCGATCTTGGAGAAACTAGAAATCTCCTATATAATGATCATCCACTCATTTCTTATCCCATTTCGACTCTTCCATTCCTTCTCTCACCCGATGAGGAAGATGACAACTTTGGAAGGAGGTCGATGATTTTCTTAGTGATGAGTCGATTCAATAGGAATTGACAATACTTACTTTGATTCGGAGGGAGACATCATTTTCTTGAAAATGCTGATCAAGAACCGCTTCCAGCCTCCCTCCCGGAAATTTTGTTACTAATCACCATAAAAGCTTCAAATTTAAGCTTAAAATGTCAAAATGGTGATTTGCTTCTTTCGATGAGGAATTGACATGCATTGTGATGCACATATTTATTCCATTCTTCACTAATGGTGTGGTTGCTCTTTCCTTTCTCCTTCGGAATGAGGATACTATCTTTGACCCGACATTTTCATTTATCATCTCGCGAGATGTGTCTGCTCTCTATATCTCATCGGTGTGGAACTTTCAAGGCTTCAATGTTTATCCAAACATCTTGAATGAAAGTCCGATGGAGATTGTTTCTTCCACTTTGCTTCCCATGAACCAATGAATTCGGGGTCGAGTCAAGCTAGCGACTTGTGAACCAAAAATAAGAGACACACCATATGGGTTTTCACCCATATTTCTAATTTCTTACCCTTTCTACCACCTTAGTGTGGGGTGATGCATACATGTTATATATATATATATATATATATATATATATATATATATATATATATATATATATATATATATATATATATATATATATATATATATATATATATATATATATATATTTCAAAAAAAAAAAAAAAAAAATTCAAATAATGGCCGTAATATTTCCCTTTTACGTTTTTGTTTCGCATAATCACGGTACTTTAAATATTGAGGGCAATATTCATTTCTAAGTGTGGGGAATTCTCACTAATTTTATCATATATTATCCACCCAATTCCCCAGTTTTTGGCCAAAATTTTTTTGGAGTAAGTGTTCGACTTACTCAAATTTTATGGTTATCATCCACCATGTCTAAAAACAAAAGGATTGGCTAATCTAGGAGCAAACGGCTCTTGGTAAATATATATCAAACCGCTTACGGCTTGCAATTTGCCCAAAATTGTATGGTATTCAACTCACCATATCTTTAATTAGTGAAGAGTCACAGCCCGCAAGATTATGGCTTGTGGTAAAGGCGTGGAAAACCATAATTGGTAATCGACTCACCAAAGATAATACCGATAATTTATCTAAGAGTTGGCTAGTCCAGAGCAAACAGCCGGTAAAGACAAATCAAACTGCTTACTGCCTTTATGATTTGCTCAAAATCATTTGGTTATCGTTGTACCAAGGTTCTTACTTGAACTAAAACAATTGCTACTCCGTAAGTGATGGCTTTTGGTAAAGAGTTTTAAAATCCATTAAAGTTTCAAATCATTGCTAGGGACTAGCAATATCTTAGTATGGGATTGACGAGTGTCTAAATACTCATCATTTTGTACAATCTAAACCGCAAAATCATCCGAAAACACTCAAAATGCATCAAAATGATGAAAATATCACAAATCGTTGTTTTATGTGTTTTAAATGCAAAATATCAAAATCGATGAAAACGATCAAGTTTGCAAAATTGGCGCTTTAGTCCCAAGTTTCACAAGTTGTCAAAAAGCACCATGGTATATCAAAATAAAGAAAATGTCATTTAAGGTCCATGGATTCAAAAGTTGTTAAACAAACCTTCAAAGTTTAAAATTTGCAAAATTACAACTTTGGTCCTCAAGTTTGAAAATTGTCATAAATAGTCCTTGAATTTTGAAATGTCAAGTTTGGTCCTTGTACTATTGAGCTTGTCACTTTTAGTCCCTTGAGCAGCTTTGCAAAATGGCGATGTGGTCCTTAAAGTTTCGTAAATTACACAACAAGTCCTTGATAAATACTAAACCTTTAAACCCTTTTCGCCTTGTCAAATCCTCATGACCCCCGCCAAACCATTTGGACCCTTCCTTTGTTTTTGACCCTCCAATATAATACTCCCTACCAAACGGTCAAACAAACATCCCTTTTCCCCTTTGTCTCCTTCAACCACTGCTCGCAACAATCAACAAACCATCCCCCACTCACCTTCACCATTTCCTTGTCCCCCCACTCTCCTAACACTCCAAAAATCATTTAATGCACCTTCCTCCACCTCACTCAACCCACAATCACAAAATACCATTTGGCGCCAAAATTGCATCAAACGGCTAGAATCTCTCCAAGTCATCCAATGGTCCAAGATGCACTGGATTTACTCAAGTCGAGGAGAGTTGTTTTGCATATAAAAGGAGAGAGGAGAAGAGCAAGGGAGTAGTTAGTTTTAAGTTTTTCTTTATGTCGCTTTTTTAATAAATGTCTTAGCTTAGCTTAAAAATGTAATCTTTTGTTTTTATGATTCAAACTCCAGTTATGTTATCTTTGTAATCTGTTTCAAGAATCAAATTCAAAGTTTGGTTAAAATCCTTGTTCTTGTGTTTACTGTTAAGAATTTCACTTTCATGTTCTTATACTTAAGCTTCCAATAGCATAATTTCTCATTCAACCAAGTTAACTTAAGCTAATTATAGCTTTTGATGAGCTTGGAAGGCAGTTTCAAGTAATTTTGATAATTGGTCAACAAAAGTCAACTACTTAAGCTCATTTGGATTTGATCATGAAATGGGGTTGATGCAGCTTGCTTTGGGGTTGGAATAGATTAGGTTAGAGTAGTTTTGGGTTTGGTTTAGCCTCCAACAACAAATGGACAGTCATGAGTAACTGTTTCATTTACATTTTCAATCCATTTTGCAAATCATGCTTATATCTCGTTTTATAGTCTAGATTAGTTTTAACTGTTAATATAGTTGTATTATGGTCATGTAAACCGTTTGATCAATTGTACTAGTTGGTTCAAGGATTAGCTTAGTTAAATTTGCTATCACCATAAGAAGTAGTGTTTCGATTCAGGCAAGATTATGAGTTGAGGGCTATGCAAGAGTTAATGTCATTTGCTTTACGCTTCTTTATCCATTTGAAACTCATTTGAGTCGGCTTATGAGCCTTAGAACCTTAAAAGTCAAATTCTCTTGAATGGCCCATTAAGCTTGTCTGTTGAATTTTGAAAGCTAAAAGCTTATTTTGTGTTCAAAATTCATAGAGCTAGCTTGCTTCAGTTTTATTTCATCATAATATATCATTTTCAGTTCACAAATCTAGATCAAATCTCATTAAAGTCAACTTTTCAGTTTTGTCAAAAATCTAAAATTTGAAACAACTCAGTTTTGGCCAAACTAGAGGGATTTTTCTTGGACTCATCTCTGGGCCAATTTCAATGAAAATGGTGGTTTTAAAAACTTCCCTGGTCTAGTTTATTGTTGTGATTTTGTGTATTTTGTGAATTTTCCATAAGCTTCAATAAGGCTTGTGATTATAGGCTTATCTCGCCTGCAAGTGGAGACAGATGCATGAGTTTTGAGCAGATCTTGCAGATCCCGCCATGAGCTCATTTGAGCTTGTCCAGGCTCTTATTTGGTTCATAAGTAGTTGGCTAGGTCTAGTATAGTATCCCTTATCCGGTTTTTAATTTCTAGCTTATGTGATAGCTTATTCATAGGTCGCAACTTGGCCTCAAACTATTATTGCACTTGGTCTCAAATCAACCAAATCTTGGTAGTTAGCATTCCAGTGGTTAAAAGCAGTTGAGACTTATTGCATTTTGGTAATTTTAGCTTATCCTAGCTCACATTACGGTGTTGGTAGCTTATTGTAGCTTTTGGTTTATTTAAAGTGCTTATTCTTAAGCATTTGACATAGCATTGTATTTTACACACAAGCACATGTTTTTCTATTTTTCCTAGTTTCATAATATTATTTTAGAGTTTTCCTGAATTTTTCACATTTTTCTAGGTCGGTTTGGTATTTTTCTTGATTTAAATTAGTTTTAAGCCTTTTAATTAGGATTTAATACAAATAATTAAGAAAAGTTTCAAAAAATAATTTTTCATTTTTATTAACTTAAGATAAATATAAAAGCCAAAAAATATTTTTCCATAATTTTCTTGGTTTAAATAGTATTTTCTAGCATTTTAATTAGTTTTAAATAGTATTAAATTAATAATAAATACATAAAAACTCTAAAAATATATTTTCAGTTTTAAAATAAGTTTTATCATATTTTAGATTTTTCTAAGTTATAATTTCATTTTCTAGGTTAACTTTGTATTTTCTTATATTTTAGTGCATTTTAAATATTTAAAATAGTTTTAATTAATAATAATTAGATAAATAGTTTTAAAAATAATTTTCTTTTTCTAATAATTTTCTAGTATAATTAGGATTGTAAAATGTATTTTCATATCCGTAGGTATTTTCTTTCTTTATTCTCACGCTTTATCTCGCACGTTACGTAGTTTTTTTATTTAAACGCACGCTTTAAGTTTTAAACGCTCATCATTTTAAATATAGTGATAGCGTTTATTTAATATATTTTATCTTTTAATTTTCTTAATTTGCATTTAAGCCTCAGAATTTATTTCCTTTTACCTTAGTTATAATTGTTCAATCAATCTATCTTCATCGATCACTATCCAGTGATCATTCTATCGTCTCAAAGTGTTTACACACCATTGAGTCTCAAGTGGACATAACGCACCGGAATTCATTATATTCTCTAGGACTTCATTGTATTGGTTTCGAGCGGTTTAAGTCTATTACTAAGTTAGCCATTCACAATGGTTAGCTCATGTGATTAGATTTGACTAGTTCAAAGACCAATCACAATGTCCACACCAGATTAGGTAGCCGCAGTAATCCAAGACAGATCGACGACGCTTATTCCCAGTGAAAGTCCCCGAGTACAAACTCGGGAGGACGGTCGGCAAGCTACCGAAAGAGGGAAAATTGTCCTTCCAAAATTCCTCGGACAACGAGGATGGCGAAACCGGACACTAAGTCCAAAGCAGATATAATGACCAGGAGGATGAAGATATATCCCTCCCTTGGCGCCACTTTTGTACCAATTGAAGCATGTAATTGAAGTCCACTTTTGTACCAATGGAAGTCCACTTTTGGCGCCACTTCAACACGGAGCTCCAAACCAGGAACGCCCAACTTTTGTATCAACAGCCTACATGTAATTGAAGCATGATTGGCAATTGTTCATCATGAGCTTTCTTGCATTTGTCATCTTCGAATCATTAATTCCTGTGAGATATATATATACTATGGAGGATTTTGTCATGGTTCGCCTCAGTTCATGTTCATTTGTCAAAACTGTAACTATGTATGTTCGTTTAAGTTTAACGTAACAAACGAATGTATTTTTGTGTTTGTTTTCATTCTCATTCTAAAAAACATACTTTGTTCTGTCCGTTTATGTTGGTTCACTGGGCTAGTTCATTAACGTTTACGGGTAATGGTAGGCTGTAGCATTCGTTTTGTCGTATACTAATTGACGTATGATGGAAGTGCATTTCCTAATAACTCTAAAACTCATTAGACTCTTACAATTGGGTCGGACTTTAAAGAATTGAACATGATCGGGAAGAGGATTGACAGTATAAGTAAATATATCTTCGACAATTTCTAAAAATAGTTTTATGCTCACGTAATATCAACATCTAAAATAGGACGCTGGATATTTTGGATTATCACCAAAATAGTCGGTCATCAAACGTTTATCTGCAAGTTCATAGTCATTGTATATCAGATTACGCCAGTGTGAACATTGAGCTTCTTGTTGTTGTAATGATTAGTGATACTTATACGCTTTTCTCAAAAATAATTGTCACCTTCATTGTTATCAGATTGGTATGCATCATCAGGCCCATCCCATGGATTTCGAGGGCCCTGTGCCGCATTTACATACTCGGCCCCTAAAAAACGAAAAAATTAGCATATTAAAAAGGTTTATTTTGCGAAAATTGCTATAACAAAGTAATCTAATGTTTGTTTCTAATCTTAGGAGTAATATTCTATGAGAATACTGAAACAACAAGCAACGAGTAAATAGCTAGTGCTTAGAATATTAAAGGCAACAAAAAAATTTGTTAATTGCTTGTATGCTAACTAGTTATAATACCCGTGCACGCACGGGGTTTTGACAAAAAACAATTATTCTGTATTAATACTAAATATTTTGTCTTTAAAAATAATTGCATATAGTTATAAGTTTCGTGCACGCACGGATTTTACACAGAAATCAAATTTATTTTAACATTTTAGTTTAATGTATACACATATAAGAATTTGCCCATGAAAATTGTGATATAAGTACAACTAATACTTATGCACGAGTTTTTTATTATGCATTAATATCAAGTAGAATTTGGTAAAATATTTGTAAAAATTCTGTTAAGTAACTCAAGATTTAATTTTATTTAGCTGACAAAGACGTTGATTTTGTTATTTAATTTTCACTACTGATTTTATGTTGTATACATGATGCAAGTTTAATAACACATAATGAGCGTTGATAAAGTTAAAGTATACTCCTTAAAGTTTTTTAAAAATGTTTTTCTAGATATCCTTATATAAATAAATAAGAATTATATGAGTCGTTGTTATAAGACAATCGCAGATATTTATTTTTATATTAAAGAACCCGACTTACAATTTGATAATTATATTCTCGTTTTCGATAATTTAGTCAGATTAAAATGTAAACTCTGTACACATAAGTTAAACTTTTAAAAGTGAAATAAATGAGTCCTTTTAACGATATATAGTAAAAAAAAATTGATACTTATATTCTTATGCAAATTTATATTTTGTTATTTTAAAACTACATATACATTGTATTTTTAAGATATAAAATATAAAAGGTATAAAGTATAAGGGGTATTTGTTTATAATCCAAAGTTATTAAAAACATGGAGCTTATAATATTACACTTAACTCTATATAATTTTAAAAATTCAACCACTAAAATGTTATTAATTACCTCCTCTTTTTTAAGTTTTATTTTCACAAATTTGACACCTATATTTTTATGTGTTTTATATCTACCAAAATTTTTCACCAAATTTATTAAAGTTCAATTAAAATCAATTTAATTTGACTTTTATTAACCAATCACATCACAAGATTTTACTTACGTGGCGAAATCGAGCTCTCCTATTGGTCTAATTTTTTTTTTCAATGAGAAGGGTTTTGAAAAAACACTCTGAAATGATGTAATTCTTTTATTATATAAAAGATTACACAGGCAATAAGGAAAGCAAAAAAAAAAAACTTAAACTCAATAAAAAAAATCCCAATACTTAAACTCCGTTTTTGCTACGGGTTGGCAAGTGAAGCAAAATAAAGAAAATATTTAAGTGGGCCTGGTGCTTAGAGTTTGGCTGTGCACTGGATGAAGATTTGAGACCCCAAATGGATATTGGGCCCATGCGATGATCACCGCTGCGCCTATATCCGCCATCATCATCATCGTATGGATTCACAGTTCTAATATTTTAGAAATTGTTTATTTTTACTTTAGCTAAGGGACCGTGTAGGTCCTACGTCTCTTTATGCATCTTATTGGGGAGGATAACATATTTCATTTCCTTGTGGGTATAGACCAAATAAGGAATTTAAATGGACCCCACTTAAAAAAGTAATAATATTAAATGATAAGTGGATTGATTCCTTACCAAGGAGTAAAAAAAGCAATTTCTTTAGTTTGTGCAAAAATTGAAATGAAAGATTTAGTTTGTGTGTAAAAATAGTTGTGTAAAAAGGTTTATATAGGTTGAAAAATGATCGTGTAAAAATGAAATTGTATAATTTTTTTTCTCTTTTAAAATAAAGGGAAGAGTAGTCGTTGCATTTGCAACTTTCTTAAAAAGGCAACTTTCTCTCATCTGATTGCCGCTAAAAAATTGACGAAGAAATTGGCGAGTGCACCAACCGGTGTAGTGGCGAGGCTTGACGAGCATGCTGGCTCGACCTGGCGAGGGTGCCAAGCCACTACACTCCTAGCTCTTAGGCTACCCCAACGGGGTTATGGTGAGCAAATGGGAAGCTGCTTCACGCAACTAGAATGGTTGAGGGTTGGGTGTGAGTGATTGGCAAGATAACAAAAGTAGTGGTCAAAGGTGAATGTTTCACCTATGTGAAACCGTATATATGCGGGCCACTTTTTATGTTTTATTATTTGTTTTTTGAGTGTGTGTAGGATATTTCGTAAGGTATGTTTTTATAAAAGTGAGTAATTTTAATAAATAAAAAAATATGTTAAAAAGTGAAGTGGTGTGAGGTGATTGAGATTGAAAAGTGAGATGGTGGTGAACAAGAAAGAGAAAAGCGATATATGTTTTGAGATGTAACGAAAGTAATGTGAGAGTTAATTGTGAAAAGTTGATTACAAAAATAAATTCAAAATATTTTACGCATTTTGTGAGAGTTTGTAAAAAAGGTGTCGCAAAATTTTTTTAGTGGCGTTTTTAAGATAAAACCTATACATTTCGACTTTTTCTATCTTTGTTAAAAGAAATAAACAAGTATTACGATTTATTCTCAGAACGGAACTTAAATTTTACATATTTTGTTTAGAGAAAATAAAATTAATTTTTAAAACCGGAAGAAGTGTGTCGTGTCGGTGCCGACAGAATACACACCGACAGGTTGACTGGTGACAGTCGGTAACATGTCTCTTACATGTGATATTAACCGGTAAATGAATGTCCACACTTTCTATGGTACAGTAGCTTTTCCGAATTTTTGTTGAACATTTTTAGAGGGCGGGTGTGGTGATAGAGCTCAATCTCCTCATCACTGCAATCTCAATGCCACATTAACATAACAAATTTTCGCAATTAACTACAACAAACCTCTCTCCCTTATAACAAATCTCAATCTCTTTATTTGGGGCCCACTACTATCATCTTATTCTTTTTTATTTGATTTTCCAAATAAACTAAATTCATTTCATTTAAAATAAAGGATTTTTTTACTTCATCTTTTCAAGGCGTATTAGCAAAAAAAGAGCAGGTCGCATGAAAAGGACGAGAATCCACAAAATTGTCTTTTTGGGTCCCATATCTTTCTCTCATCGAGCCGATGTCTTTTTATATATTAACACGTCTTGCGCATACGTTGAACAAACCCAAAATAAAAATATAATATATAACATAATAATAAGAAAGAAAAAAAACACATACTAATAAAAGCGATACGAAAAAAAACGACAAGGTAAAAAAAATCACACATACTAATAATAAGAAACCTAGTCATCTCTTTCGTGATATTTCTTGACTAGTCGTTCCTACCTCTTCGGATGATCTTTGCGTTTTAACCTGTCGATTCAAATTCGATATATCATCGAAACTCCATCTCGATCTTCTCTTGGATAGCTTTTTCCTTACTCACGCCTCGCCTCGTAACAAGCCGCTTTGGCGTCGGCTTTTGAGCATATATTTGGATATATGTCTAGAAAAAGTACTCGATTGACTCCACGGAGCTCGCAGTCTTCGACGTTGAAGTCGACTTTTGTTTCTTTTGCGCTCGTTTGCCACCATCTCTTTCGAGACGAGCTCGTATGTAGGCCGAATATATCCTCGAGACATGTAATGTCAATGGGTTCTTGGCATCCAGCTGAGTAATTTTCAAAATCTCCCAACATTTTTCATACACGAACTCCTTCCCACCATAACGTTGCAAAGCTAACTTTCGCATTCTCGAAATGATCGTGGTCATTTCACCACTTGACCGCAAATGTTTGTAAATAGCGTTGAACTTCCAGCAATCACCGTTAATCCTCGACCATTTACCGTTATCATATTTTGCCCACCGGTCATTGGTGGTCCGATCATTGAACATGTCGAGAATGTCGTTCTAAAAGAAATCTTGAACGGTCATTTCCCGTATCTCGATCTTGAGAAATTTCTATCCAACACTTATGATAACCTTTCTTGGACTTGCTCCACTCCTCCTCACTCGCACAGGCTATGACTTCCGCATCTTCGTCGTCGTCTGCGTCCGAATCCACAATTTGTTTTTGCCTTCGTCTTTTCCCCACCTTTGGCGGTTCACGTGGTTTTGGAACTTTGAATTGTTAACCGACGGTTGTGATTCCATTTGGGAAGCGTTTGAGGTTGTGACGGGTTAAAAAGCATGGAGGTTGTGACGGGTTAAAAAGCGTGGTGATGAAAATCAAGGGCAACTTGCGAATCCTTGTTGAAACGCATATTGTTGGTTAAGAAAAATTTCTTGTGGAGACGGGTTGGAATTTTGCGAGGAGGGGGTAGACGGGTTTGAAGAACCCCCGTATTGTGGTGGGTTTGAGTTAAGTAAGTTTGTGAAATACCCTCCGTCATTTGGGTTTTGAGACACTGTGAGATTTTTTTTGAATAAAGGTATAGAGAGTTGAGGAAGATGGAGGAGATGAAGATGATAAAAATGGTGGAAATGATATGTTATTTATAGGGGTGGTGAGTTTTGTTTTTTTTTTGTTTTTTTTTTGTTTTTTGTTTTTTTTTTAAAGATTTTTATCCGTTTAATAACGGATATAATTTGATTTTCAAATATATCCGTTGGTAGTAGTGGGTTTGTCAGCTTTTCATCTTCGTCGGCACCACGACGGTGGATCTAACGGCGAGCCACTGCGAAGGACGCCGGTGTGGCGGCGGCCCACGGCGAAGAGCCACATAGGCTCACGACGAGGTACAACGGAGCCACACCCTCCACTCTTATTACTTGTTTGAATCGCTATATCATTAGTTCTAGTTTATCTCTTAAATCATGTTCATTTATATAAAATGGTAACTCTATATATGATAAAAGAGAAAATTGTACATGTGGAAATCACTAAACCCATAAACATGTAAGATTGGTTTAGATTGTCGGAAAACTTTGACCTTATGTTGTTATGCATTCTTTTTGGGTGACGGCCGATTCTTCTTCAAAGACCTAGCACGAAGTATGAGGCAATGCACACCTGTTACAATGACATTTAGTCAAAAGTATCTTATAGCTTTATAAGTACTGTGTAATGCTAATTTTAACCATGTCATAACACCATTGCAAATAGGTTATAAGTTCAGATGTCTAGTTTCTGTTACTAATTATGAACGTTCATAATGGTCCATAGTTGATGGAGACTGAGATCATAGAAAATAGTACAAAGTAAAATTGATGTAATTTGACATGGTTTGTAATAGTATTGTAGCTGGTTAACTGGTTGTATGATGATACATTAGATCTCTAATGTAAAGAGCAACGACGGTGGGGCATTTAATATTTGCTTCGCTAATGGTGGTGACTAAAACAATTTTCGCTTATATCATGGTCGGTTTTGGGCGTTTTTGCATGTTTGGGCCTTTGGCCCATAGCCACTTGATATATAAGCGCCCGTTGTCTCTACCTATAAGTTTTAAGTGGGTCGTTTCAGTTTCGTTCTAGAATAATTTGTGCTACGTTTCTTTACACGAGAGGAAAGTTGGTTGGTGGTGCAGATCTCAGATTTTTTTAGGTTTTTCCTATATGCTTCTGCTGCTGTTACTTTTGCTCAGGGTTTTCTGTACAATTTTCTTGCCATACCTAGCTTTTAATGTCGTATAACTGATGTGGATGTTGTTGTGTATTATGCAAACGTTTATGTTGTCTTTATTTAGGTTGCATGTCTTTTTTTTCAATGCTAGCCTGTCTCGACAGTTAGATTCTGGGTTTATGGTTTGTTATATTGTTTTGTGTGTGTTTGCATGTGTTGTGTCGCTCTTTTAGATACGTGGAATGCATGTTCCAGTTTTTTGGCTTCAGTATTAGAAACTTTAGGTTCATTTAGGATGTGTAGGGGTTATTTAGGTTGGTAGGTTTAGGTTGTAATGGTGTTTTGTTGCTTTTCTTTGTTGCCTTCTTTTTATGCGATGGCGGCGACTGTGAGAGATGTTTTATGCCGCTTTTGATTTTACGTATGCGTGTTCAATAAGGGTTGCTCTTTTAACCAGCTGTGTAAAGGTGGTTATTATGAGAACTAAAAGTAGGGCGCGCAAGAAGGTAGACGTTGATGACGGGTGTTCTGAAATTGTGCAAGCCAACGATGGCTTTAGGGGGTTAGATGCTAACATATTAGAGTTGTGTTCTTCTTTGAGACCGACGAGGTGTTCAACGACTGTTTGATTATTGGTGTTAATTGCGTGACAATGTAGGTGATGAATGTGTGCGCCGGTAGGTTCATCGATAGGGTTACTGTGTTTCATGACTTAGGCGGTTCTTACTGTTGGAAGTGGTTGATTATCACCACCACTTTGTTGTTACGCTGCGTCCTCTAGAAAAATCAGTTTCAAGAGGAAGTATGGTGAAGGTTATAGTCATAGCTTGGGTTCTTTGGTTGTTCGGAAAGAACAAGGCGGTTAGCAATGGGCTCTGCGTTTTGAATAATAGCGCCTTGAGTATTGACGAAGACCTCGGGGGTTCTGTTTGTGGGACCAGTACCTCTGACTTTCGATCGTTCAGTGTTTTGTTTGGCTCAACATATGCCTCGTTGGTATGAAGGTATAGCCTGCGTGGGTTCGCGAGATCTACGTTTGTGTTGTCTTATGTTTACGCTTTTCCCTTCTTCCACAACTTCGATTTTTCTTCGTTGCTACATATCTTATTACTGGTGACGCATGCTTTCGGTGAACTTAGATTTTCAGTCGGGGGTAGCGTTTTATGAGGGACATAGGGATGTTATTCATCCTTGCAATTCTGCTATTGATTCACCTTTGCCTGAGGTTGGTGAAGAAATTGTGGATCCTAGGAGTGCCGATTCGTGTTCATGGCTAACAAATTTTTCGCAGCAAGAATCTTTTGAAGTTAGGCATGGCATGGATGGTAAGAGGCGTTATGATGATCGGTTGCAACCTTTTGGTAGACTTTCGAAGAGGTGGCGGCTGATGTTGAACTTCACTGGTACATCGTGTTGGACAACTGTACGCTTACCTTTTATGTGCCTTTGTTTTTCATGTATTTGTTGAACAAACTCTAACCTTAGGCAATGCGGTTTCAACATCGTTTCAGGAGGCGGTGGATTTTGTTGGCATGAAAACAACGTCGTTGTGTCCAAGTAGCCTTAGTGGTTTTCCTTTTGGTTGTTCTACGGGTAACTATCTGCTTGATGATTTGGTTGCTTATTTTCCACCACTGGTAGTTATGTCATTCATTCTTAGAGTAGTGGTTATTTATGCATTGTATGTGTTGCAATAGGTTTAATCAGTTCTCCGGTTACCTTGGATTTCACATCTGGGGGCGCATTTTATGAGCTGTCATACCCCTTCACTTCTTCAGAATGTTCACAGAAAAATTTACCTCGAGATAGTGTGTGTGGAAAGGATGTTGAGCAGAATATTTTAAGCACGCCGACGACGCTGCATGTTGGTGCTGCTCACGGTTATGCTTTTATGCATCATGGCATAGCTACGGAGGTTGATGCTTATGGTTTGCGATCGTTAGCGAAGCGAGCCTAAAAGGCGACGTTTAACAACGACAGCGCTTTTCAATCACGGTTCTGGGTCCGCGGTTCGTGTTGTGGGTGATCCCGATCTTTGTATGTCGTGTACCTATGCGCCTAGACTCAACAACTTTGGAGTATCTGCCGCATAAGTGGGTTTTGGGCATTATTCATACTCATGGTTTGCTTTATTTATAGCTTTTCTTAGGCGATGTTTGCTATAAATTATGTTGGTTCAAATGTTAGTTTGCAACTTGGACAACACTCGATCAAGTACTATCGGAGGACGTGCAAGCTCTTCTAGGATAACAAATAATTACGCAAGGCATCACGAGAACGCTACGTCTCAAGTGGAATACGCGATTCGCATCATCACGGACCCGACCACGGCACAGTAAGAACAGGTACGGTATTTGGTTAATTTTTTTTGGGCCGAAGTTGGCATGCCGCAGTTGTTATTTATATCAAGCCTGTTGCGTGGCGATACTATTTGTTGACAAGGCCTCCGGTGACTATAAGCGGTTTGGTCCATGCAATCGCGTGTCACATCACCGCAGAGCGGTCTTACGGGGCGAGGAGAAATTGTCATACCCACAGCGAAGCGGTACTAATTACAATACTTCTTTGTTTGGAAGGAAGGGTTAAGCTACACACCTTTAGAGAATACCCGCCAGTCATACGAGAGCTGTTTTCTAATAGTCATTTTCTAGAGAACATACGTGTTACAATCAAATGTTTGCGATGACTTCTTTGGGCGCAAATGTTGACGAGTCGATCAACCTTGGTAGAGGCCCCTACGTTTTTAAGGTATCCGGTCAATTATACCATCGCATAGGTAGGCTGTGCCCGGAGCCTCAAACGCGCCCACGATTTCTTCAACTATACTGTGGAAAACTAGAAGGGGGGGGGGGGTTGAATAGTTTTGCCAATTAAAACTCGTTTTAAACTATTTAGATCGACTTATGTCAATCTATTTAGATGTGTGTTGGATGTTGACAAACAAGAATATAGAAATATAAACATGTAATGAAAAGATAAAGAGTAAGAAGCACAAAACCACAACGCGAGTATTTATAGTGGTTCGGCTACAAGGACACCTTCCTTGCCCTACTCCACTCCCCGAGTCACCTACTCGAGAGTTCGTAATCACTACACAACACCGACTCCCTATGGTGGAGAAACCTTCACAACGTTGCCTACTCTTTTTCCGGTACTAGGCTAACCACCGGGTTCTTTCACACCAAGGTGAACTACACCTACCACAACGTCGCCTACCCTTTATCCGGTACTAGGCTAAATACCGAGTTCCATTACAATAGAGGAATTACTACCCAACACTACACCAATCACCTAACCCCAAAGGAGATCAACTCCTTATTACAACATCATCAAGGATATCAAAGTCCTTGAATCCAATACTAACCTATCTTGTACATCGAAACACACCATATCGAATGTACATCTTAGGCACCTTTCACTAATGCCTTTGACTAGATCTTCAAGACACTCTTCACTAATATCTTGTGACTTGACTTCTAGGCACCCTTCACTAATGCCTACACTATAGATGATCGACACCTTTCACTAATGTCTTCGTCTTGACCCTTGAGACATCTTTGACTAATTTCTTCAACACTATACTTCTTAGAAGAAAGAAAAGAACCATCAACAAGAGGACTTCAGTAGTCTTGATGATGAGGAAGCATGGCAACTCATGGACTTGAGCTTGCTTAACTTCAAAGGTGGTGATCTCGCCTTTAAGAGGAACCTAGAGAATCACACAAAAACAAAACTACAAACATAGATCTCTTGGATCTGGGGTTAGAGTGTTTTAAACTCAAGGAGAAAGTATGTGAGAAAGGGGTGAGAAACAATGAAGAAATGGCTCACTATTTATAAAGAGAAAATGCCTACTGTTCCCCGGATCCCAAGGATCCCTCCCACAAGGGATCCGTCTAGCGTAAAGCTAGGGATCCGTGGGACGCTCCTCTTTGCCCATGGGTATTTTGGTTATGGGTCATAGGTCATGGGTTATGGGTTAATCCATGGGTCTCTTATTAGATACAATGTATCTCATGAGTGCAATGCACCTAGTCAAATGGGTATGGGTCAATACCATGGGTTATGGATATCATCCCAATATGACATAAGCATGATGTCATGCAATGGGTTATAGGTTAAGCTCCGTGGATATGGGTCATGGACTTTGGGTTGTACCCAACTACATTCAATGTGTTTGGTCAATGAGTTATGACACTTAAGTTTCTACCCATTTATATTACCCAATATACTACATACTAGTTATGTGTATATTTTACCCAAATATGTAAACACTAGTTGTTGTACATATGTAATACTAAATCATAAAATCACTTATACTTGTTTTAGTGTTTATGTGAGAGCGTAGTGTGTTAGAAACTATTAGCTCAAACCATTTACGTATTTTATTTGTGTCGTTAAAATGATTTTCGTTTGTTATCGACAAAACATTAGAAGATCGTAAAATATAAATAAGCGTTTTATGGCTTATTTGTATTAACAATCTCCCACTTTTGTTGATGACAAAATATAAAATTATTTTAAGGAAAAGCTAAAATTGTAAAAGTTTGAATTGTAGTTTTACTTTTTCTCCCCCTTTTGTCGAAACAAAAGAGCTTTGAAAGGTAACTAACACATTGTTTTAAGAAAACATGTGAAAAATAGAAAAGAAAGAAAAGTAGAGAGCAAGTAATGGGAAAGGATCTCGTCTTAACTCCCCCTTGACGAGTCCATTCCTATGTGAGGGCATCAAAAAAATTAATACTAAGCTAGTTCATTTGCAACTAAGTTTGCAAAAGATTTTGTCTATGTGATGAATATGCTCCCCCTTGATGATTGCAACTTTGCAAAGGGATGTCATGAAATTTAATTCTAATATTGCAAGTGATTTTGCAATGTATTACTTTGACATAAAGCTCCCCTAGCTTTAGAGTGTCAAAGTCTTCATGTGTAAATTGAATAACTACAAAACAAAGGTTAGAAAACAAGTATAATGCATAATTTCCTGTAAATATGACTCAAGTTAGTAGAGAAATAGTTTTCTGTCTCACGGATCCCACGGTTCCCTCTTTGTAGGGATCCGTCTGCAGCGGAATTCGAGGATCCGTCTGGCGATGAATGAATTGACAATGATGATATAACAAATAGTGTTAACATCAAAGTGAGATATGTATTATACAATATAATCATATACTCGAGAAATATATAGCAAGTTAGCATGTAATTTCATTTAATAAAACTAGAGGTATGATATACATGACTCTAAAACTAAGAAAATGAGCGATACATGACTTGGAATTACTAGATTTATCTAAGTAGCGCTTGATACTAGGACACCACTAAAATCCTCTAGCTCAAGTTTGTTTAGGTTTAATCTCGTCAAAGCGTTCGAGGAGGTGATAGAACATGAAGCGTTGATTTTCTCGTACTTCATGTATCAAACTTTCAACATGTTGACAATGATAACAATCTTTGTCATGGCTAGGTAGTGGTGGTGGCAGAAATGAAATTGCTTGATCACGAAGGATCAAGTGAAGCGGGTTGGGGAGCCTCGAGCGACGGAGAGATTGGTGGAGGCGCATTTGAAGATGGCTCGACCAAGAATGATGGTGGTGGTAGAGAAGTGTCAACTTCCATATGATCGGGTGGTTGACTTTGATAATTTCTCATAATCCAAATGGGATTATATGATGGTGACGGCGAAGAAAGCGGAGCTAGTGTTGACTCAACACCTTGATTTTGTACCATTATTAGTCCTAATGAGGAGAATGTTGCCGGTGGAGGAGGATGAGGCGGCCTGGGAGGCAAATCCTCTAAATTGTAGAGGTGTGGTGATGATCGTGGAGTTGTGAATGAGATAGCTCTAGGAACCAATGGTGATGGTTTAGTGGAGATGGGATTGTTTGGCCTAGGAGGTATGGTGGTGTTTGGCATAGGTAGTTTTGTGGGTACAATCCTTTTAGGGATTGGTTTGATTGGTGGAGGAGAAATCCTTGCATTTGTGTACTTGACCGGATATGATTGGGTTGAAGAGATTTCGTGTATAACACGAGCAATTTTCTTGGGTGGTTCTTTGGTTGATGAGTTACCACTTGGAGTTTTCCTCATGATGAGATGTTTTCAAGAGGTTTGTAAAGATTTCTAAGTGCTGTAAATGAGGATGAAGATGATGACTTTAGAAGTCCTAACAATGTGGTTTATAAAGCAAGGGATTTGGCAAGTGCATTCAAGACTTAAGCCACTGAAATTCATTGGAATGTGATGATTAACATGCACAAGAGTCAACTTCAGAGTTGTACTAATCTTGGAACTCATTTAAGATGAGATGGAGTGTTCAAGTTAGCAAGATGAGATTGAAATGATTGTTTTGGCTAGAGTTGACATAAATATGTCATACGGATCCCACGGTTCCCTCTTTTGAGGGATCCGCCTAGGCTAATCCTAGGGATCCGTCTCTCAGCATCCTTGAAAAGATGGAATGATGTTTTGTAAGGTCTAATGCCTATATCTTCTTGAGTGTTTCAGTTCATCTAAGTGTCTTAAATGAAGAGGTGCTTAAATACTTAAGGGTAATGAGTGATGTAGCTAATGATTGCCTTTTATGGAAGAAATTGGAACTTTCATGAGTACCAATGAGTGAACAAAGATGACACTAAAGATTTTGAGAGTGTCAAGTGGAGCTAAGTGATACTAGAGATCAGGTAGTGACTTAGGATAATGTTTTGGAGAATATCCTAAAGGCTTAAGATGGAAAAACTAGAATTTGATCAATTTCGACCAATTTTGAGGTAAGGATGATTGTGATCAATTTTGCCATAATTGAAAGATTTCCAAAGCTAGATGTGAGGGATCATGTGAGAAATGATGAGTGAGCTTGAGAGTGGAAGAGTAATGGGTTTAAGTGAAATGATAGATCTACAAGCGTTTTGAGTGTGATCTAGGTGAGTTAGGAAAAGATATACTTAACTTGATAAGGACTTAATTTGCCTTAAGGCACTATGTCTAACTTAGTGTGAAGTGCTCTAAGGACATGTTTGAAATACAATGATTGCAATTGCATTTTACATTTCTAGGATCCACGGTTCCCTAAGTGTAGGGATCCGTATAGCCTAACCTTTGGGATCCATCTATCTGCTAAGCAGAACCTTTACTAAAGGTATGCAATGATTTTGAAAATTCATTATATTTCAAGGTTAGTTAAAGAGGTTCTAACACTAAGATATCAAATGTAGAATGTTTTATTTCATGAAAGAAATTGGATTACATTGACAAAGCATGAATACTAAGGATTGATCTGTTTGAAAGATTACTAAGTTCCTTGGCGTTTTCGCTAGAAGGATCATCAAATGGTTGATGAGTGTTTCTTTGATTCGGGAATGAAGAAAGTCTTCATGAGATATGTGTTTAGAGGTTCCATCATCTTGTTCACAATGCACGTATAAACGGACTTTGAAATTGAGGTGGAAGTACATGACGTTATGATAAAGGCGCGTCAAGAACATTCCATAGGGGATGAGTTTGTTCTTGGAGCCTTGAAGATTTACAATTCGCCTTGCGAGCAAACAATACATTATGTGAGCACAACAAGCGGGAAGGATTTCTCGATTTCCCCTAAGACTCCAAACATTTTCACGTAGGATGAGTGCAAGAGGTTTATACTCTTCTCGGATGTCCCGTGTAAAGATAATGTTTGGATCGGAGTAATATGGTCGAGGTTTGCATATTATGCGATTTAAATCTTCCGGGGAGGGTATGTGAGAACAATATGGACTATTTTCTTCACAAAAGTTGAAGAGAGAATCATGTTAGGAATTAGAAATTCCATGGTGAGTGTCGGTCACCCCTAACTATAGTCTAGCACAAGTTAGCTCGTAGACATATCGTTATTCTTGTTTATTAGCTTAGTTATTAGCTTAGTGCAACACCGTGGAGGAAGGACGGGTCTTTACCCATGTATGCACGATCCACGATCCAAGGAGGACGTTAGTATGTAACTATAAATACCTCTACCTCCAAGGTAGAGGTTGGACCTTCATTCTTAATCTAACCTTCTATGTTTTCTTTCACTCTCTCTCTAGAAAGGCTCCCATCCCACTTTCTCTCTCTAAACTCTTAAACCATATGCCCCATTTATAATGTTATGATGTGTTTGTGAAATCCAATATGTTACAAATGATATCAAGAGCCATGGTTTGATCATCTCTCTCACATATCCTTGGATTTCTAGTGGTTTTAGATGGTTTTTGAGTTTGAAAAAATTTAGTGGTTTTTGCATCATTTGGATCATTTCTTGTGTTAAAGTTTGAATTTTGGGTGTACTTTATGTTTAGAATCATTGTAAGTGCTTGGTTTTGATTTGGAAAGCTTGAATCAACGTGGTTTGGCTTGTTTTGGATTGAAAAGTGTGTTTTGAAGTTTTTCTTGCTAGCGACTTGGTTCTCGTAGTGTTTTTCATCGTAGCGATTTGCTTGAAGAAAAGGTAGCGAGTTGTAGTGTTAATTGTTAGCGATTTGGTCCTAGCGACTTGTCTATTGAGACAATGGACAAACAGTACAATGAGTGGATTCTCCACTACTGACTAGCGACTTGGTGAAGTTAGCGATTTGCTTTCAATTTTGTTAGCGACTTCTACTTAGTATTCTTAGCGACTTGGTGTTAGCGACTTGGATACTTAGCGAGTTGCTCTTTAGCGACTTGTCACCTTAGCGACTTGTTGCTCTAGCGACTTGTGTTTAGCGACTTGGTTCATAGCGACTTGTGTTTAGCGACTTGTCTTGCTAGCGACTTGTTGACTTTTCCCGACAAAACTTCAAACGACCATAACTTTTGAGCTGTAACTCCGTTTCGTTCTACCCATCAAAGCGACCACGAGAATGAGGAGAATGGCACGTGAATCAACTAAAGTTTATTGGGTCAACCTTCGAGGCCTAAATCCGCTTGAGCAGAAGTTATTGAGGTTTTATGTTCTTTGACCTAAATTTCTCACGAAAAACCGGGCATAAACCAATCCGAATCTCAACCAAACAACATCTCGGTAATCCTACAAACAATCATAAGTCCTAACACACAATTATCTATCATTGTGTCGATCCATCAGTCATCTTAATACATTCTATTAGTTATTGATTAACGGTCTCGTCTTGATTTTAGTAAAATCCCGCGAAAGATTCTATTTCTCAGTTTAAATCACAGACTTGTAAAATCCCGTGTACACAACTACATCATGTCTTACACTCCTGACTCTATAATTTCAAAAGTACTCAAACTGTATGATGTTGTTGACAACCATGAGAATATTAGCTATACTGAACGATTACAGATGATGGATTCAATCAATGAGGATGTGAGATCTTCATGGTCAGAGTCTGAAGAGAGCGAATTGCACCAATCTAGGCTACAGAATGCCATGCATAAGGAAAGTAGCATTGAACCTTATCAACAACTTCACTCACACCTCATGTTACTTCTACCTATTGGTATGGAACGAGCGTGCAATGCTCTTTTCCGACAAGATTTATCCACATTAACGGGAACATTACTATTGAACTTAGAAAATTGGAACAACAACTTGATAAAGAAAAGGTTCAAAATGATAGTTCGATCTTTTCTACAAGTGATCCACAACCAATTTCGGTCATTCATTAGAAGGAATTTACATCAGATTATGATCAAGACATGACTGAAATGTCTTTCAAGAGACACACTGGAATGGAAATTAGTGTGTTCATAGAGACACTTATCCATCTCATGGATAATGTAGAGAAGTATATTGTGGAAATTACTCAGAAAGATGAAAAGTGGATGAGTGTCTAGTGCAGTTGAGAGATAGTTGTGATATGTTGGGTAATGTATCAGTTGAAGAATCGAGTGTTGCTGAATGCAGAATGACAGAGACAACAAATAATGATGTAAACAGATGTTCAGTTAGTCCTAACACACAAGAAGTAGATGCTGAAATCAATAATGGGAATGAATGTTGGGGACAATCAAAAGATTGTAGTGTTGAGTCGGGTAAAGCACCGGATGATGGATCGGTTGGCCTTTGAATCTGAGGGCTCGAGAGGCAGATAAGCTTGAAACGACCCGATAGTTCGATGATTCTTGCTACAGATGATGAGGATGCAGATGTCAGACCGATAAATGAACATGTGTCAAGTGATGAGGTACCCTTAACTGTTCAACATAATACATCTGAAAATACTCTTGAGCAAACTAATCACATCACATAACATGTTCTTGATACATGCTCATAGCGAAGTCGATGCGAGATAAAGTGTTTTAAAACTAATCATATGGTTGATAAGATAACTTTTGATGAACTTTAAAATAAATTCTCGAACTTGAAAAACATTGCATTTCACTTGAAATTGCAATCCAAAGAAAAGAAGAAAGTTTTCAAATTGTGAAACCTTGCAACAATCCGGAATTCCCTGAATTTCGTGAATTTTTTGAAATAAATGATTTAAAAGCTCAGCTTCGGGACAAAAACTCGACTATCAACAATTTGAAGAAACATATTTCTAATATGCATGTGAAAAGTAGTTTGGTTACAAGTAATTCTGAGGTTAATACTATTGATAAAATTCAAATGAGAAATGATGAATTAGCAGTTTGTGTGGCCAAATTACTAAAGGAAAATGAGTCTTTGAGAAAGCATCAGATAGAACTAAGTGACTCTGTCAAAGAAGCTAGTACTAAGTCAATGGAACAAACAAATTCTTTGATAACAAAAATTGATGAACTCAAAGCTCAACTTGGGAAAAGAGTTTCACAATTGTTGCCTTAAAAATGAGCTCGGAAAACAACGAGAATAGTGTGTACACTAAGTTTTCAAAACCATCAATGCGGGAAACCGGTTATTAGACAACCGAATGCGTTTAGATCCGAGCGACCAAAATTTTCAAAAGCGGTTTGCCTCCCAGTTGATGCGAAACAAGTTTTGACAAAACCGGTCACTTCATCTTACTTGCCTTGGAAAATTGCTATAAATGACTTGTATAAGAATTCTTATCTAGAAATGGCGGAAAAAGGCCTGATTCAAAACGGAATTTTAGGTGCAAGACCTAGGGTGATGAATTCTTTGAGATTTCAAGGCACGCTAGTAGTTCTAAACCATTACCTAAGAACACTAATCTAAAGACTAGGGATTGGCTTACATCTAAGAGTAGTTGCTTTTCGATTAAAGCTATTCCTGAGATCACTCTAAGATATCTAGATCTATTTACGAATCCAAACAAACATTTTGCTCGAAGTGTCCGAAATGTATCTTTAATGCTAATCATGATAAATGTTTCACAAAATTCCTGAAGAAAGTAAATGCTCATGCAAAGGTACAACCTGCTAAGTCTAGGATTTACACTAAGTCATCCACAATGCATATGAAGCAAATGAAACCAAAAGCTTCACTTAGATGGTTACCAACTGCTAAATCTTTGGAAACTAGGAATAAGGATAAGTCTTTCACTATGCATAAGAAGCCTAACAATCCTAGACCTTGCCATAAGTGGATACCATCTGGTAGAATTTTTAAGGATGCTGGACTTAGGTGGATACCTACAGGAAAGATGTTTACCAATGGCAATCTCAAAGTTGACCGTGAAACCCCAAAGGGTTTGGATATGATGTCACTAACCAAAATATATGCAATCAAGTTTGTAATATTAGTGCGGTAGTCCTTACTCGATTCTGGATACTTGATCCTTCAATACATGGGTGGCTTAAAGTATGGATAACAAAAGGATTAATATCTCATAACTTACGGGTTCAAGTTACTCAACATTGATATTCAATCGGCTATGGCGATACTCACATCGGTTCATGCCTCTTACTTCATCATTATGGCGTACATAGATAACACTTGAGCCCCGTTCCTCAAAGAAAAGAAAGGTGTACGCTTGATGCGCTTTATCTTCAAAGAAAGAAATCTTCATGTGTATGACCATTCTCATCGACATTCTTCATCAACAAGCTTCATGTTTTCCACGCTCTTTCAACCCTCAAGTGGATCTAAGTTCATTGGTGTATATTCTTATTCACTTGTTCAAATCAAAATGGCAACTTTGGATGCAATTTTTGAGGGAGAAAGTGCATATACTACATGTTGATGGATGCTTGAATTATGGTCATATGACTCTCCTTCAACGCCTAATGCTTCACTTTGTAATGATAACTGGGATTCATTGTTTCAAGATATGTTTGATGAGTACTTCCAACCTCCAACGAATGTTGATCATCTAGATTCTGAAGCTCATGCTCCGGTTCCTACTGACTTAATTGTGGCACCATCTAAGAAGTACTTCTCGGAATTCTTAAGAAACCTTATCTCTAGTTATTTCACAAGGCGTTGATAATGTCTATCATGATATTGTAGTTGCACTATTGAATAATGATCCGCTCTTTGGTATTTCTCTACCAAATCTTCACAGATTATTGTTCCTCTCATTGTGCACACTATAAATCAACCACATGAACATTAAGGAAAATGACTACCTCATCCGCTCGAAGACATTATTGGTATGTCTTCCATATCAGTCTCTACATGTATACCTTTAGGAAGAATGCATTGGTGTTGAGGAATCATTTTTTCCGTTTCATTCAGTGGGTCAATGTACATCCGATTGTATGTTTATTCACGTAGTGGGCATTTGACACAAGTTGATTACTTCAGAGTTAATAATTTATTACTTATTTGAGATTGAAGTTGACTTTCACAAAGGCGTGTTCTTATTAGATAACTTGCTCGATCTTAATAATTTGAGTTGAAGACTTGGCTTATCTAGTTACCAGCAGTAGGTTTGGATGGTTGAAGACCTGGTTAACTATCACTTTAAGGAGTTACGTTGTTTTACTCGTTGACACACGATAATGTCGTTGTGGATAATCGCAAGAGGTGTTAATGTCTCATACTTTGGTTGAGTATTGAGTACTTAGAGATTTGCTTGGTGCATAAATTCTCAACACCGCTCTTCCATCATTAAGTGCAAGCTTAAGATACAAATGTGGGAATTCGACTTGATTTCAAGTTTGGTATATCGGGTTTTCTTCTTTAGTAGTCACTCCAAGTTGTCTACATATGGGTTGATAAAGATAGTCAGGAGAGTTTACATGTGAGTTGATTCTCACAGATTCATTTGAGCTAATTCTTGTTCTTCTCTATTTCAAGAATATTCGGTATGTATAATGTGTTGCTAATTACGAGGTATCAAAACCGGCAAGGGGAAGGAGACATACATACACATGATGAACCTAATACTTCTTCTCAATTGAAGTAATCCCGGGAAAGACAAATGTCATAACCGTAGAGATACTCAGTGTTTACTCATAGCTTTTGGTGTATTATTCCAACTATTTGGGGGAAGGATATATTATTCCAACCATTTGGGGGAAGTAGTGTCTGGATACTTTTGGTATGTGTTATCTCAGCGTTCAGTTGGAAGAAATGTGAGAAAAATATGTGGTACGTGAGATGATATTCCTTATCGACATCTTTTATATGATTTATGATAAAGTGCTTCTGGTTAGTGCTTCATGTACACAATGTAATGATGATTCCAATGAGATCGCAACCATCAGGGAAGAGATATGTGTACATCAGGGTCGCACAACATATTCACATGATCGAACCTCATCAGTTATTCCGGATTTGATAACTACTGAGACGATCAATGTTTCAACTTGGTACTTTGGTGTTCTCGTGTTCTTCGAGGTGCTTGAGCTTCATTCAATGAGACCATTTTCATTCATTTCTACCTCTTGGGAAATGGTCTTTATTCTTAATTTGTCGATTTGGGGAAGCTACCAAAGTCTCACTTTCTGAGGCTCAAGTTCGACGACGATTCAAGAGCCTCGAAAGCTTTGGTGGTGAAAGTTTAGAGATGATGACTTTTATCTTCTACAAAGTCTTTGTACGATATCCTTATCTAGGTACTCGTATCATCATCTTCTTAAACTATTTCTCTATCGTTGTAAATATTTTTAAAAAAACCAAATACAAAACTATAAAACCAACAAAAACAAAATAGAAAAATATAAAATCAACAAAAGCCCATAAAATCAGGAAAATTGAAAATACCAAAAATATGTTTTTCTCAAGATATGTCTTACCGTATCGATAACATCTACGGTCTTAGAAATGTCATTCAATAATGGCACGGGACTTTAGATGAAGTTCGAGCGAGGAGGTGTAAATATTTCTTTCTAAACATGTCTAAAAATATGGCTTGCGATTACTTGATTGTGACCGCGCTTAAACCATGGTTTACTATTATTTGAGATAGCAACCCGTTCTTCAAGGAAGGAAAGTCTTTGCGCTTAAACCAATTTTCAAATATTTGGTGCACTTATCCTAAAAACTATTTGAGGAAAGTATGTCGAAGGATCATTGCATTCCTACACAAATGTTTTTCCGTCTAAAATTCTTGAGAAAAATATTTCTTTGTTTTCAAAAGTGATGGTAAATGAGTTTCTTGAAAATCAATCAGATTCGAGTTTTAGTAATAATTGAAAACTCAATCAATGACTTCTGCGCTTTTAAACTTTTCAGAAAATAAGTCATTGATTGAGGGGGAGAATGTTTTCAAATTTACATCATCTAACGGGCTTTCTGAATGTTTTCAAATTTACATAATCTAACGGGGCTTTCTTAATTATCCTATATGCTTAATTAAAAATCATGTTAACCTACGTTGAAGGACTAGGTGCCTAGGATATGACTGTTAGGATTAGATGATTAGAGTTTGATAAACACATTATTCTCATACATTTGAATGATCTGATTGATATGTTGAATTGACTTTTATTAGTCGATTCTTTGTTTGGGTGATGTCGACCACCATATATCTCTGTATGTGTGTTCACTAACGTATCACGGTATTTTGGTATATAAGAATGTTCCCGATCCGGATCCCACGATTGAAGATGATTGGATGCCGAAGGAAAGGGTAACTATATCTTGGGTTGACAAATGAAGAAAGCGAGCTTAATTGGACTTCTATGGGTGTTGGCATGGAAAATGCAACGTAAAGTCTCACTGCATCGCAGATGGTTTTCTTCTAAGTGATTGAAGAAGCGGGCTTAATTTGACCTCGGTTGGCATTAAAATGCAGCGTAAAGAAGTCTCCATTGCATCGTAGACGGTTTTCTTCCAAGCCCTACTGACAACAACATAAGCTTCTCAACCACCTAACGTATCTTTGTGCAAGGATAATAGTGATGATACCATTTTCTAAAACGTTTAATAATATTGTTTTGAAAATGGAAAAATATTGTTTTGAAAATAAATCGGATTCAAAGTTTTGAAATCAACAGGACTTTATTTTGTCAAATCTTGAGTGATTTCAAATTAAATATTTTCAAACGATATTTTTATAACTAATATTCTAATTATTATTAATTTAAAACTATTTTTAACTATTTAATATTAACCTAAAATATAAGAAAATAGGAAATAAAGCTAGAAAAATAAAATTAAGACTTAGAAAATCTAAAATATCAAAGAGAATTTTCAAAACTATTTTGTATTTTTACGATTATTTTGGATTTTTATGAATTAAAAACTATTAAAACTAATTAAATTATCTAAAAATACAAATTTAACTAAGAAAAATCTAGAAAAATATTTTTTGTCTTTTGTATTTATCTTAACTTAAGAAAAATGAAAATTATTTTTGAAGCTTTTCTTAATTAATTGTATTTAAAGCTAATTAAAAAGGCCTAAAAATTAATTTAAATGCAGAAAAATAGCAAACCAACTTAGAAAAATCTGAAAATTTCAGGAAAACTCTAAAATTATATTAGGAAGCTAGGAAAAATGGAAAAACAGAGGCTTGTGTGGAGGAATTGGGAACTGATGTGCAAAGTGCTTATAGATAAGCACTATAATAAGCCAAATGAAGAAAACAAGCCACCAACTTTTCACAGAAGCTCTAAACTGCTAATAGAACTAAAATGCAACAAATAATAACAAGTCTTAACCTCTGATATGCAAGATTAACAGATTTGATGTTTAGAGATTATAAGCTAAAACAGTTTTTGGGATACTACTTTAAGCCCAAGAATAAGCACTCAAATAAGCTAGCAACTAAAAACCAAAACTTGTAACTTACACTAGACCTGGGTGGGAATCCTTGCACAAGAATACTACTTTATGAGCCTTGTGCAATCCTTGCACAAACACAGTGCAAGCTCGATGTGAGCTTATCTGTGAGGAGATGAGACAGATTCACAAGCTCAAATGGAGCTTATAAAAATTCACAAAAATGCATAAAAATGCTAATAACAAAATAGACCAGTTGAACTTTAAAAACCCAAGATTTCACTTAATTTAGCTTAAAAATGAACCCAAGAAAATTCCATCTAGATGGGCTCAAAACTGAGATTTGCAATTTTGACTTTTGTTCAGTTTTTGAAAAGTTGACTTTTATGGATTTTGATCCAATTTTGTGAACTGAAAATGATGTTAATGATTGAAATGAGACTAAAGCAACCTTTATCTATGTATTTTAAACACAATACAAGTGATTTGATTTCTAAAAACACAACAGATAAGCTGTTAACACAGTGGGACTAAGATTTTGACTATGGGTGATTTGCAGGCACAAACTAAGACAGGTATGTACTCAAATGAGTCAAACAAGCATGAACAAACAGAATTCTACCACTTGCACAACCCTCTGTCTGAGAAAAATCAATAGAGCCAAACACCCTTTAACTACGATTATGACTGGCCGATCCATGCACCGATCCAACTAACATTAATGATCAAGCTAAGTTAATTTAACCTAAATACAACTACTTGAGCAGATTTAAAACTAGATTTGACTATAAATGAAGATTATGCTATGAAACTTGGAATTGACTTACAAGCGTCCTTTGCCGCAATGGCTTGCAACAATGACCGGTGACCCACTAGCTTATCCAAAACAAACCCAGTACTCAAAATCAACCCAATTCCATGCATTTGCTTCAACCAATTTCCAACTCCATTTCCATTTAGCCCTAGTTGACTTTTGTTGACGAATACAAAATGAATTGAAACTTGACTTTAAGCTTATAAAAGCTATAACCGACTTAAATAAGCTTATATAAACTTGAGAAGCTATATGCTTGCATTTATGAAATGAAACTTCTATTTTCAACGATAAGCACATAAAGATGAAATTAAATGAAACTTGGAATTAATGATTAAAACTTGATCAAGCGAAAATGTAACTTGAGTTTAAGACTTAGGAACAAAATATTACAACTTTTGAGTTAAATTAAGACATAACTAAGAAAAAGCGACATAAGAGTAATTTAAAACTAAAATTACTACTACTTCTTCTCCTTCTTGATTTCTTTTATAATCCAACTCTTTTCTCTCCATTCGAATAATTCAAACAATATTCTCGACCATTGGATGGCTTTAATTTGATCTTAGCCATAGAATCGAGTTTGGGCCAAAATTAGATAACAGTTGGAGAGGTTGAGTGAGGGGAGATGCATTAAATGAAGTTTGGAGGTTAGCTAAGGTGGGGAACAAGGAAAAGTGGATGAGAGGGGAATGGGAGCTAGTGTGTTGCAGGTTAGCAGTTGGGAGGGTGAGACTTTTTGGCGCCATGGGGTTGTTTGACCAGTTGTGGGTATTAATAAAGGGAGGGGTCCAAATGTATTGTGGGGGTCCAAAATTAGGCAGGGTCCAAAATGTATTTAAGGGGTTTAATAGACAAGGACCATTAGTGTAAATTCTGAAATTCAAGGGACCTAAACTGCCAATTCATCAAAGATGTTTCAAGGGGCCAAAAGTGACACTCTCAAAAAGTATAAGGACCAAACTTGCCATTTTGCAAATTTTCAGGGGCCATTTTTGCCAAATTTCAAACTTGAAGGACCAATTTTGTAATTTTCTCAAACTTTTGATATTTTTCACCAAAGGACTAATTTTGACAAGTTATGATTTAAAAAGGACCTTTGGTGACTTTTCTTTTGAAATTAGGACTCAGGGACTGTTTTTGACAATTTTAGAAACTTGGGGGTTGAAGCGCCAATTATGCAAACTTTGCTCATTTTTCATCGATTTTAAACATTTTGCATCCGAAACATATAAAATGCAATTTTGGAATATTTTCGATATTTTGATGCATTTCGAGCATTTTAGGCGTTTTGCGATTCGGTTGACTAAAAATGATGAGTATTACACACTCATCAATCCCCACACTAAACTATTGCTAGTCCCTAGCAATCTTTTGAGAAAAACATAATGGATTTGAAACTCTTTACCAAAAGCCATTACTACGGGTAGCCAAATGTTTCGGTTCAAGTAAGAACCATGGTACTTGATAACCATGTGATTTTGAGCAAACCACCGACTTTCAACGAATTTGATTTTGTCTTTACGAAGCCTTTTGCTCTGGACTAGCCAACTCTTAGATAAATTATCGAATTATCTTTGGTGGTGATTACCAATTATGGTTTTCCTTGCCTTTACCACGAGCCATAAACTTGCGGACTGCTTGACTCTTCACTTTTTAGGATATGGTGGTGAATACCATACAATTTTGGGCAAATTGCAAGCCGTCAGCAGTTTGAGATATCTTTACCAAGAGCCGTTTGCTCTGGATTAGCCAATCCTTTTGTTTATTAGACATGGCGGATGATAACCAATTGAGTAAGTGTAAAACACTTACTCAAAAAAAAAATTGGCCAAAACGGGAATTGGTATAATTATATGATAAAATTAAGTGAGAATTCCCCAGCACTTAGAAATGAATATTGCCCTCAATATTCAAAGTACCGGTGTTATCTTGAAAGCGAAACGTAAAGGGAAATACTACGGCCATTATTTAGAAAGATTTTTTTTTTGGATATATATATATATAACATGTGGGCAACTCCCCTTTAGGATTGGAACACATGGGTGAAAACCCATGTTTAGCTCTTATTTTTGATTACCAGTGCAAGCTAGCTTGACTCGACCCGAATTCATTGGTTCATGGGAAGCAAGTGGAAGAGACAATCTCCATCGGACTTTCATTCAAGATGTTTGGACAAACATTTGAAGCACGTGAAAGTTCCACACCGATGAGATATACATAGAACCGGCTCAAAAATGATAAGTGAAAATGTCGGGGTCAAAGATAGTGTCTTCATTCCCGAAGGAGTGAAGATGAAGAGAAATCACAAGATATTTAAGGAAAGGAAGAAAGATTTTGATAACAATCAAGATCCATTCTTCATCCTCAAATGTAGGCATATCGGGAGGAAGGGTGAAGGTAGTATCATTTATAAGCAAACTCGTATGATAGAGTACACCTTCCTCCGAGTCAATATCATCCTCAAGATCAAAATAGAAATGATCATGTTAGGAGGAGATATGTCATGAGAGAGTTCACGGAGAACTCTTCATGAAGAGAATCATTCACATGAAGTGATGTTGTGAACTCTTGTTCCATTGTAGGCTCATCACTATCCTCGATCGAGTATCAAAGTGGATTCTCGAAATTAAAGTGAATTCAGTCGAATTCAAATAGAGGATTGGTGAAAGTAGCTTTGAATGCTTGAGAACAAAGTGATCAACATTCTCATTTAGTTGTTGGGATAAGAAGTGAGTGAGCGATCATTATCAATGAGACTTTCGGTCTCTCCCGGATATCTTGAAATCAAAGAGTGGATTGATGTGAGTGAGTTCATAGGAGAACTCCTCAAGAGGATCGGGGCTGTGGGAGTGATGCCTCAACATACTCGATGTTTTCAAAGGAAGCACTGTCGTCGCTAAAATCGGAGAAAGTTTCAAAATGATCTTTTGAACACTCGAGAGGGAAGAAGAATCACACATATGATTAGAAGTTCCTGTGACTCTCCGGGATTGGGACAAGGTCCTCGACACTAGACTTTATGAATTCGTCCGATTCCTTTTCGGGAGCAGTGTCAAGATGCTCGTCCCCATGTTCGAGAGTGAGTGGGAGCCTCGGGTGTGAAAGCGGTTGTTTGAGATGAATTCTCAGCTCTTTGGGATATCAACGGCGAGGGAGTTGAGAAATATTATCTCTAAAAGGATAAAAACTCTCCTCGTCATCATCATATAAATTGCCTTAAGGCGAGAACGCTTAGAGCTGCATGCTCTAGGACTAATAATTCTTCCCTAGATTGGTGGGCCTCTCGCTCTTGACAAGCAATTCTCCATGGTCTTTTCACCACTCACTTGATTCTTAAAGTTACTAATCATATCATCAAGTGTTTTCATTGCGGTTTCAAAATCACAGGAGATCTCTTGAGACAACGGCTCGGTGGAGTTTGAACAAGTATGGTCTTGTGGAGGTTGGAAATTGTAAGAGTCATGATTGTTACATGGAAATGGATTCCCTATTTGAGAATCGAGCTGAAGTGGGGACCTCCACGGTTCTTACATGATAAAAGCTGTTGAGTGCAGACGGTGAATCATATGGATTTTGGTCATAACCAAAGTTACGAGCATCAACTGAAAAGCATTCATAGACAAGCGTGTTTCGGATTGACACTCAAATCCTTGGTGAGGACCTCCACAAAATTCACAGCGAAGTGTTGATTATATGAAGATAAGTCGGTGTGGCGGGTAATTGGAAAAATTTGAGGGGTCGTTAAATGAGTTGGATTAGGATCATAATCAAATGAATTCCTCGAACCACAAAACAAACAACTCCCGTTATGAATATCATTACCACATTGTACACACGTACACCAACGACAGGGTGAACCAAAAAGAGGCTCACCACAACCGACACAAGGAATAAACGATTGCATTTGAGAGTTATGAAGAGGAATCGGTTTATTCAAAGAATCAACAAAACCAACATGGTGATCCGAATGATTATCAAATCTCGAAGAACATTCTGAAAAATCAGGAGGTGGGACAAGTGGTGTGCTCTGAGAGCTAGCAATTTCCACCACTTCCGTTATGGTCTCCGGTTCTTGAACGGGTTCATCGGGTTGTGGCGGATGGTCGGAAAAACTTGGAGAATCATCGAGAGTTATCGAGATAATTAGCACCAATAACAATATTTGCTTGCACCCGTCCTTCCACATCGCTTGCATAAACAATCCGGATTCGACAACGAGTTGATCCTCTTCCATCACGGCTTTTGCGATTGGAAACAACGAGGATAATCGATCGTCGCCATGAGAATTAAACATGTAGAGGTTAAAGAAATAGAATTAAGCGGTTTTGAGGTTAAAGAAGAGTAGAATCAAGCAGTGCGAGGGGTAAGAGAAATAGAATCATACGGATAAGAGGAATGAGAAGAGTATTTTGTATTTTTGGATAAGAAAATATAAACATATCTGAGAATGATGGTATGAACAAAGAGTGAATATCAAATTACTAATCGCTAAGCGTAAGATAATCGTTACTGACTCCCAGTGGCGCCAAAAATTTGATGCGTGCAAACAGTCAAGCTAAATCACTCAAGCCGCCACTTGAATGGCCGACCGTAATAAGCTTAAAGCGCCAGAACGAATGCAATGAAGATCACGGGAGTATAGTGTTTTCAGTCGTTATGTCCCGTGAGCTATGCGAAGAATCACCAAACGAATAGTGATCGAGAGATTTGAGCGGAAAGGAGATTGTGATTATTATAACTACGAGAAAAAGCCAACAAATTACAACGGCTTAAATGTAAATTAAAGAAAGTTAAAAAGATAAAATATATTAAATAAATGCTATCACTATTTGCAAAATGATGTTTTTGTTTTTATGTTTTTATAAAACTTAATTTAAAAACTACGTAGCGTACAAATTAAAAAGTGAAACTTAATCAATATTAACCCTAAAAATATGAAAATGATATTTTTACAAACCTGATGATAAAAGAAAATATTTAGAAAAAGAAAATTATTTTTATAACTAATATTCTAATTATTATTAATTTAAAACTATTTTTAACTATTTAATATTAACCTAAAATATAAGAAAATAGGAAATAAAGCTAGAAAAATAAAATTAAGACTTGAAAAATCTAAAATATCAAAGAAATTTTCAAAACTATTTTGTATTTTTCGATTATTTTGGATTTTTATGAATTAAAAACTAATTAAATTATCTAAAAATACAAATTTAACTAAGAAAAATCTAGAAAAATATTTTTGTCTTTTGTATTTATCTTAACTTAAGAAAAATGAAAAATTATTTTTGAAGCTTTTCTTAATTAATTGTATTTAAAGCTAATTAAAAAGGCCTAAAATTAATTTAAATCGGAAAAATAGCAAACCAACTTAGAAAAATCTGAAAATTTCGGAAAACTCTAAAATTATATTAGAAAGCTAGGAAAAATGGAAAACAGGAGGCTTGTGTGGAGGTGGGCGATGTGCAAAGTGCTTATAGATAAGCAGCTAGAATAAGCCAAATGAAGAAAACAAGCCACCAACTTTTCACGAAGCTCTAAAGCGCTAATAGAACTAAAATGCAACAAATAATAACAAGTCTTAACCTCTGATATGCAAGATTAACAGATTTGATGTTTAGAGATTATAAGCTAAAACAGTTTTTGGGATACTACTTTAAGCCCAAGAATAAGCACTCAAATAAGCTAGCAACTAAAAACCAAAACTTGTAACTTACACTAGACCTGGGTGGGAATCCTTGCACAAGAATACTACTTTATGAGCCTTGTGCAATCCTTGCACAAACACATGCAAGCTCGATGGCCGAGCTTATGCGCGAGGAGATGAGACTGATTCACAAGCTCGAATGGAGCTTATAAAAATTCACAAAAATGCATAAAATGCTAATAACAAAATAGACCAGTTGAACTTTAAAACCCAAGATTTCACTTAATTTAGCTTAAAAATGAACCCAAGAAAATTCCATCTAGATGGGCTCAAGCTGAGATTTGCAATTTTGACTTTTGTTCGAGTTTTGAAAAGTTGACTTTATGGATTTTGATCCAATTTTGTGAGCGAAAATGATGTTAATGATTGAAATGAGACTAAAGCAACCTTTATCTATGTATTTTAAACACAATACAAGTGATTTGATTTCTAAAAACACAACAGATAATTTGTTAACACGGTGGGACTAAGATTTTGACTATGGGTGATTTGCGAGGCACAAACTAAGGCGGTATGTACTCAAATGAGTCAAACAAGCATGAACAAGCGAATTCTACCTTTGCACAACCCTCTGTCTGAGAAAAATCAATAGAGCCAAACACCCTTTTAACTACTTGATTATGACTCAAAGCGATCCATGCATGATCCGACTAACATTAATGATCAAGCTAAGTTAATTTAACCTAAATACAACTACTTGAGCAGTTTAAAACTAGATTTGACTATAAATGAAGATTATGCTATGAAACTTGGAATTGACTTACAAGCGTCCTTTGCCACAATGGCTTGCAACAACAACCGGTGACCAGCTAGCCTATCAAAACCAACCCAGTACTCAAAATCAACCCAATTCCATGGTTTGCTTCAACCAATTTCCAACTCCATTTCCATTTTAGCCCCAGTTGACTTTTGTTGACGAGAATACAAAATGAATTGAAACTTGACTTTAAGCTTATAAAAGCTATAACCAGCTTAAATAAACATATAAACTTGACAAAGCTATATGAAGCTTGCATTTATGAAATGGAAACTTCTATTTTCAACGATAAGCACATAAAGATGAAATTAAATGAAACTTGGAATTAATGATTAAAACTTGATCAAACTGAAAATGTAACTTGAGTTTAAGACTTAGGAACAAAATATTACAACTTTTGAGTTAAATTAAGACATAACTAAGAAAAACGACATAAGAGTAATTTAAAACTAAAATTACTACTACTTCTTTCCTCTTCTTAATTTCTTTTATAATCCCAACTCTTTCTCTCTCCATTCTGAATAATTCCCAGCAATATCCTCAGCCATTGGATGGCTTTAATTTGATCTTGGCCATATAATCAGTTTTGGCGCCAAAATTGGAGTAACAGCTGGAGAGGTTGAGTGAGGGGAGATGCATTAAATGAAGTTTGGAGGTTAGTTAAGGTGGGGAACAAGGAAAAGTGGATGAGAGGGGAATGGGAGCTAGTGTGTTGCGAGTTAGCAGTTGGGAGGGTGAGACTTTTTGGCGCCATGGGGTTGTTTGACCAGTTGACCGGGTATTAATAAAGGGAGGGTCCAAAATGTATTGACGGGGTCCAAAATTAAGCGGGGTCAAAATGTATTTAAGGGTTTAATAGACAAGGACCATTAGTGTAAATTCGAAATTCAAGGACCTAAGCGCCAATTCATCAAAGATGTTTCAAGGGGCCAAAAGTGACACTCTCAAAAGTATAAGGACCAAACTTGCCATTTTGCAAATTTTAGGGGCCATTTTGCCAAATTTCAAACTTGAAGGACCAATTTTGTAATTTTCTCAAACTTTTGATATTTTCACCAAAGGACTAATTTTGACAAGTTATGATTTAAAAGGACCTTTGGTGACTTTTCTTTGAAATTAGGACTCGGGGAATTGTTTTTGACAATTTTAGAAACTTGGGGGTGAAAGCGCCAATTATGCAAACTTTGCTCATTTTCATCGATTTTAAACATTTTGCATCTGAAACATATAAATGCAATTTTGGAATATTTTGATATTTTGATGCATTACGAGCATTTTTAGACATTTTGCGATTCGGTTGACTTAAAATGATGAGTATTACACTATCATGATGGTATGAGCTTTGACTAAACAATATGACAAAGAGAATTAGTTTTTTTTTTTTTTTTTTTTTTTGAAAGAAACTAACTTGCGTAACTCATAAACTGAAATAACCCAAACTAGACATATATTTACTTCATAGAAGCTGTACATAACATTTACTATTCGATAAGACCCGTACATAACCAAAATGGGTCATTTTAGGCTAGAATGGCTTTATGCCAACGCCCCCTTTACACGACACATATCACATGACTTGTTAGTAGACTACTAAAACAACTTGTGGCGATTATAAACTACTTTAACACTAATATTAGACCTTGAAAGACACATGGGGCATTACAAGTAGAATCAAAGTGCTAGAATGAGCCGCTCGTAACCTATACCCGGCGTGGCGTTAATCTCCCAAAATGCAATCCTACTCGATATCTACAAGCCCCATCGCCTATCTTCAATTACCTACATGAAACATGAGTGAAAGCGGTAAGTCCTTGTGACTTAGTGAGTAAACGGAATAAATATGAAATGATACTTGCAATTTCTAACATAAACATAATAATCTATAACATGGTTAAATGGCACGACTTATAGTCGTATTTCTACTGTACATGACATAATCATAAGCTTGATTCTAAATTTTCTTATTGATAACATGATATCTAAGCACGTGCATTCGACTAGGCGATGCTTAATCGTCCTACTATGAGTGAGAACTTCCTAGCCAGCAGTACTCTTCGACGGCTTCTATTTATCGTGCTTTACGATATGGGTCGTCCACTTAGGGCGTAAGTGCTTTTCAAGCACGGTTCATCCACATAGGATGCTTGGTCATCCACTTAGGATGCTACTATAAAAGCACGTGTCATCCACAGGATGCTACTATGGGAGTTCTATATCGTGCATTTCTTAGGCACGCTAAACTTGTCAATAATGCTTCTTGTGAGCATATTATTCATGATTTGTTTGACTATCTCCAAAACCTTGCACAAGTTCTAACATCATGTTTAATCTATTAACATGAAGCTAATGCCGTTACTCACCTCTAGGTCTTAATTAGCGTTCCGTAAGCTTCCCGAGCACCTACTCACAAGATAACCATTCTAACGCTATTAGGACATGCTAACACATTTATCTAACATGTATTGAGTCTATACAACTTAAACATGATCACCTAAGGTGTTATTTCATCATTAACACACTTTTCTAAAAATATATTTTGTGCAGAATTTTACTGAGTTGCTGCTGTATTTCGAACTTTAGGCCAATTTAACTTCAATTGAGCCAAAACTCAAAGAATAACAATTAAAGTACACTCCGAGAGCTACAACTTTCGTTTAGATTTCATCTTAATCCGACGACGGTTTGTTCTCAGCAGCCCTTTCAAGTCTGCGCATTTTCTGAAAAACATTGCTGTCCCAAATTTAAATATTACCAATTCGACCCAAAACTCATGATAAGCTATTCTATTATACACCAAACTTATTTTACAGCTTATTTGACATATTAAGATCATTTTCATCAGGCCCTTAAGCTATCTTACTAGTTTAGGCACTTAATAAGCTTGTTCCAAACACTCCTATAATTTACATACTTCATCACCATCAACAACTAACATCATGAATCTTTCTATATCATTAACCATAATTTAAGTACATGATTCCTAACATATTTATATCATAACAATAACACTTATAACTTCAATTTCATCATGATTCATCATAAATTAAAACTAGGGTTTCATCACCTCTAAATAAGCAATAAACAATTAAAACCTTCAATTTATATCATAAATCATGAAATCATAACTTGTGTTTAACTACTTACCTTTGATGAAGAATCACTTCAAATACTTAGGAGGCTTCTAAGATTACACCAAATTACCAAGGACACAAACCCTTAATCTTGAAGAAATCCTTGTATAATTTCTTGATAAAATGAAAGAAGTACTAGTTTCCTCCTTTTGTTTCTATGAAGCCACGTTCCGAGATACATACATATCGTGTTTTATTTTGTAATCTCGAGTTTTCTTCATCTTAAGGAAAGATACTCCTGCTTATCTTGTAAGTTTTGAAGTTTGGCAAGGTTAGTCCACATTGTTAAGTGTTTTGCACCGATAGTCCTTTTTACTAACCATTATGCATTCTAAGTCCTTTTCTTCATAAAATACTATCATTTGGTCCCCTATAATTTCTAATATTAATATAAAAGTTTATTTCTAAAACTTATAAAATGTCGGGTGTTACAACTCTCCCCTACTGGAATTGTTCGTGTCCTCACGAACATCCTTGTGAAGTTATTCTACTTAATTTCTGTCTATCAAATAAGTCTCCCCCACTGCGCTTATTCTAACACTAGTGCTAGTTCTATTTCTAATAATTCTAAATCTTATCTAACATAACTATAAACATATTCTTAAAGTACCTGAACCTTCACCGGTTTCATTCTTGACTTCATCTATCGGCATCATGTACGCTCGACCCTTGGCTCTTGCATCACGACCCTCTTCTTTCGCATTTTGATCATCTATCGGGTTGTATCGCGGGTTTCGCTCTCGGGCAATCTCTACTATCATGACCAGTTCCGCGGCATATCTCACAAACCCTTGCCGGTTTCCTACAATCTCTACTAAAATGACCAACCTGACCACAACGAAAACACTCATTCCTACCTGCCCGACATTCTCCAAGATGCCTCTTTTTACAAATTCTGCAAACCGGATAGTCATATTTCCGATCACTATCTCTTTCTGGTCTTGGTCTATTTGAACTTTCGGTTCTTGTTCTTTTGCGGGGAAGTCTTTGATCATTTCTTTTCCTTGATAAGCTGGGCACATCTTTCAAGGTTTCTTGCTCCTATCTAATGCGGCATTAGTCAACTCACGAAACTTCGATAACTCCTCATAGAAACAAACTCTCGAATGTCTTTCCTTAATAGCGCCGTGTAGTGTTCCATCATCGGTTTCTCATTACCCGCATAATCGAGGATTAAACCGTGCCCGATCAACAAACTTACCGTAAACTCACTTACAGACTCGGTGGTTTGATGCATAGCGAAACTCACGCCTAATCTTCTTCTGCGACCTACGGAGAAAAGTACTTAAGAAACATATCTTTAAATTCATTCCACCCCATGCTATTCATCGTCTCTAAACTACTAGCACCTTTATTCGGATCCACCAATCCTTGGCCTGTATCGAAGAAGATGAGAAGCATACTTAACTTGATATTCGGAGGACACCCGGTAATGCTAAATCTTGCTTCCATGTCTAAAAGCCACATGGCGATTATCGGATCTTGCGCCCATGGAACTCGGAGGGTTACTCACTGCGAAATCCTTATACTTGAAGCGATTCTCTAAGTCCTTATTTTCTCAACATTATTTCTTGTCCCAATCACTATGGGTGAATTTTCCCTACCATTGAGTCACGACTTACGACTTGAAATCTTTTGAGCGATTGGCGGCATTCTTGTATCTAGTGCCGAGTGACTTCACCCGATACCAACCCTTTTAATATTGCTTTGACGCATCAACGACTTGTTCCCTTTACGGAGTATTTTCTCTTTACGCACTAGATCCACGGTTTCTACATTCAAGGGTCGGCGCTTCTCGTGTTCATTTCGGATTATCTTGAATACTTGTCATTTCTACTCAATTGAAATTAAACACTATGACATATAAGTTTAACTATTTCTATCTATAACCTCTAATCATACTTCTATAATCACATGCTATCTATTCAAATGCTAATACTTACACATGGCATTATATAAGTCGATTGCTCTACACATGCGCCTATTCCCATTCTAGAAATTTCCGGGGCGTCCTATGATCTCAATAAATTCAAGTTATATGGCGTAACTATTATCACGTTGGCGGGCGTCATAATACTTGCGTCATATAAACATGTCATTATTGCAACCATATTTCATCTCGAGTCATAACTAAAATGACGTATCTATCGTTATACTCCTACACACGTTCTACTGGACATGGCAATTCTATACATGCTAAGTTTAACTAATCATGGCATCAACATGGTTACTAATCATGCATAAACATAGTTCTAATCAATTCTATATAGCATATAATCAGGTCTACATGTTCTATGGTTAATACCGAGCTATGGTTTAAGTCTAAGTACCCTCCTACTAACGGCGGATACTTAAATCCCTCAAACCAACGCTCTGATACCAACTTGGCTTGAGCTCTAGACTCTTTTTTTTTTTTTTTTTTTTTTTTTTTTTTTGAAAGAAACTAACTTGGCGTAACTCATAAAGCGAAATAACCCAAACTAGACATATATTTACTTCATAGAAGCTGTACATAACATTTACTATTCGATAAGACCCGTACATAACCAAAATGGGTCATTTTAGGCTAGAATGGCTTTATGCCAAGCGCCCTTTTTACGACACATATCACATGACTTGTTAGTAGACTACTAAAACAACTTGGCGATTATAAACTACTTTAACACTAATATTAGACCTTGAAAGACACATGGGGCATTACAAGTAGAATCAAAGTGCTAGAATGAGTAGCTCGTAACCTATACCGGCGTGGCCGTTAATCTCCCAAAATGCAATCCTACTCGATATCTACAAGCCCCATCGCCTATCTTCAATTACCTACATGAAACATGAGTGAAAGCGGTAAGTCCTTGTGACTTAGTGAGTAAGCGGAATAAATATGAAATGATACTTGCAATTTCTAACATAAACATAATAATCTATAACATGGTTAAATGGCACGACTTATAGTCGTATTTCTACTGTACATGACATAATCATAAGCTTGATTCTAAATTTTCTTATTGATAACATGATATCTAAGCACGTGCATTCTAACTAGGCGATGCTTAATCGTCCTACTGTGGTGAGAACTTCCTAGCCAGCAGTACTCTTCCGGCTTCTATTTATCGTGCTTTTACGATATGGGTCGTCCACTTAGGGCGTAAGTGCTTTTCAAGCACGGTTCATCCACATAGGATGCTTGGTCATCCACAGGATGCTACTATAAAAGCACGTGTCATCCACTTAGGATGCTACTATGGGAGTTCTATATCGTGCATTTCTTAGGCACGCTAAACTTGTCAATAATGCTTCTTGTGAGCATATTATTCATGATTTGTTTGACTATCTCCAAAACCTTGCACAAGTTCTAACATCATGTTTAATCTATTAACATGAAGCTAATGCACCGTTACTACCTCTAGGTCTTAATTAGCGTTCGTAAGCTTCCCCGAGCACCTACTCACAAGATAACCATTCTAACGCTATTAGGACATGCTAACACATTTATCTAACATGTATTGAGTCTATACAACTTAAACATGATCACCTAAGGTGTTATTTCATCATTAACACACTTTTCTAAAAATATATTTTGTGCAGAATTTTACAGGTTGCTGCTGTATTTCGAACTTTAGGCCAATTTAACTTCCAATTGAGCCAAAACTCAAAGAATAACAATTAAAGTACACTCCGAGAGCTACAACTTTCGTTTAGATTTCATCTTAATCCGACGAACGGTTTGTTCTCAGCAGCCCTTTCAAGTCTGCGCATTTTCGAAAAACATTGCTGTCCCAAATTTAAATATTACCAATTCGACCCAAAACTCATGATAAGCTATTCTATTATACACCAAACTTATTTTACAGCTTATTTGACATATTAAGATCATTTTCATCAGGCCCTTAAGCTATCTTACTAGTTTAATCACTTAATAAGCTTGTTCCAAACACCTATAATTTACATACTTCATCACCATCAACAACTAACATCATGAATCTTTCTATATCATTAACCATAATTTAAGTACATGATTCCTAACATATTTATATCATAACAATAACACTTATAACTTCAATTTCATCATGATTCATCATAAATTAAAACTAGGGTTTCATCACCTCTAAATAAGCAATAAACAATTAAAACCTTCAATTTATATCATAAATCATGAAATCATAACTTGTGTTTAACTACTTACCTTTGATGAAGAATCACTTCAAATACTTAGGAGGCTTCTAAGATTACACCAAATTACCAAGGACACAAACCCTTAATCTTGAAGAAATCCTTGTATAATTTCTTGATAAAATGAAAGAAGTACTAGTTTCCTCCTTTTGTTTCTATGAAGCCACGTTCCAGAGATACATACATATCGTGTTTATATTTTGTAATCTCGAGTTTTCTTCATCTTAAGGAAAGATACTCCTGCTTATCTTGTAAGTTTTGAAGTTTGGCAAGGTTAGTCCACATTGTTAAGTGTTTTGCACCGATAGTCCTTTTACTAACCATTATGCATTCTAAGTCCTTTTCTTCATAAAATACTATCATTTGGTCCCCTATAATTTCTAATATTAATATAAAAGTTTATTTCTAAAACTTATAAAATGTCGGGTGTTACAATTGCTTGATAAAAATAACGCGTTGGTGCAACTTTTTAGAACTGCGAGAGACAAATTGCAAGACCATGATGTTCCGCCTTTCAAGGTTCAACTTTTCAGCAAAGGTAGAGCGTCACAATATGAGTTACCCACTTCGGATGCGATTGGTGCTTTGGTGTTCGACGATACAGAAGAAACGGAAAGTGATTTTGATGTGATATTGGAGGCTCATTTAGGAGAACCGCAGAGGATAAGCAAGCTGCACGCTACATACATGGGAACTCAGTTTTCGCTACTTTTGATCTTTGGTGAGCACGGGTATCATTTGGACCTTTGGTATCGGAATATTGAAAAGCCTACACGGGGTGGAAAAAGGATGTCCATGAAAGCTTTTTACTGCTACCAGCTTCACGATAGGCAGGGTTACTATAATTTGCCGAGTAGGGGCGGTCGATTGTTCCAACAATATGTAGTCACCGCCTATTGTATCATTGAACAGGACAGGATGGACTTTGTGCGCAGAAATCAATCGAACATACGGGGTGATTATTTTTCTGGATTGCATGATCCGGTGGCAAGGGGAGATGTTGACGGTTCAGATGTAGGTTCACGAATTATTTTGCCATCATCGTTCACTGGAGGGCCTAGATACATGTATAGCCATTATCTGGATGCTCTAGCGATTTGCAGGGTTTATGGTAATCCAGCATTTTTTGTTACTTTTACATGTAATTCGAAGTGGCCGGAAATACAGGACTACATGATGGCGTTTCCTCATCTAACTGCAGCTGATAGGCCGGATGTTATAGACCGCGTCTTTGAGCGTAAAATACATTTGCTAATAAAATTCCTACGTGATTCTCGACCTTTTGGAGCTTTAAATGCAGGTTAACTACTTTCGGTTACTCATTTACCAGCTGCTTTTCCATTTTGTTAACCATTTTTTTAATTCACTTCTCTTACTGTGATACTCTTATTTCAGTGTTGTATACCTTTGAGTTCCAAAAACGGGGATTACCACACTGCCACATCCTGTTGTGGGCGTTAAGACGCGCTGAGACCTTCGAACCGCAAGATGTAGACAGGTACATAAGTGCAGAGCTGCCTCACCAGCACGTTGATCCAGAGGGGTTTAGGGTCATATCAGAGTTTATCATTCACGGGCCATGTGGAATTGCTTTTCCAAACGCTGTTTGTATACAAAACAGGACGGAATGTAAGAAGTGTTTTCCAAAAGAATACTGTGACGACACGTACATAGATGAAAGCTGGCTATGTGCATTACAGGCGCTGAGATATACAAATTGATGCAATCAGGAGCGGCGTTAGGTTAGACAATGCATATGTTGTTCCTTATAGTCGGCGGTTGTGTATGGCTTTCTATGCATACATAAATGTAGAGTATTGTGGTTGGACGATTCTCATAAAGTACTTATTCAAGTATATCTTAAAGGGAACAGATATGGTTATAGCCCGGGTTAGTAGGCAGATTGGACTAGGGCTGAGCATTCCGACCGTTTTGACCGGACCGACCGACAAAACTGACCGGACCGAACCGAAACCGACCGAACAGAAGGACCTGCGGTCCGGTCTCGGTCCCAATTTTTACCTTATTTCGGTCTCGGTCCGGTCCGACCAAAATACCGACAATATTGCCTATTTGGACCGGACCGGACCGACCACATTCGGTCTCGGTCTCGGTCTCGGTCTTTTTGCCTTAATTCGGTCTTCGGTTTTGTCGGTCCCGGTCCGGTCCCGGACCGATGCTCACCCTTAGATTGGACAACCACCACAAGGATTCACCAATGCTTCAACGTTAGGTAACACTGCCAACGTCCAGGTAGACGAAATAAAAAGTTTTGTTGATGCGCGTTTTATTGGTCCTCACGAGGCTTGCTGGAGAATTTTTGGTTTTGACATCCATGCCCGACAACCAGCTGTTCAAATTTTAGCTGTTCATTTAGAGAACATGCAACACGTGTCCTTTCACGCACGGAAACGGTTCAGTCAGTGCTTGATAACCCGAATGCGCGTAAGACTACTCTTATTGAGTGGTTGGCTTATAATGATTCGATGCCTTCAGGAAGACACCTTACATACTTACAATTCCCATCATAGTTTGTTTGGTGTAAAGGGGACAAAACATGGAATCCAAGGCGTACCCTCAATAAACCAGCCATTGGCCGCTTATCAGCGTATGTTGCTATGTCATCAGAAAGGATGTAGGTCGTTTGCAAGCATCCGCACTGTCGATGGAATTACATACAACACAAGCAGACAAGCCTGTGAGGCAATGGGTCTACTACAAAATGACCAAGAATGGGTTACGGCTATGCAAGAAAGTTGTGCAACCGCTACTGCTGCACATTTGCACACGTTATTTGCACAGATTATGTTGTTTACAGATATTACGAACCCTAGAAATCTTTGGCAAATGTTTTGGAGGCAAATGTCTGATGACGTCCCGCGGATATTATCTGAACTGCTGCATCTTCGGCCTCTGTTTGTTAATGACCGAGAACTGGAAGGTGGCGTTTTATATGAGTTGCATGCGCTTTTAGCGATTCACAGAAAGTCGCTTCGAGATTTTGGCTTGCCGGATCCACCCCCAGATTTGCTAGGTTTGTTTAGCAATCAAACAGTGATGGAAGAGACATGTTATAACAGGCCGAAATGGCAGCAGAAAGCCGGAGGTTGATCCCCCAACTCAATCGAGAATAGCGCCGGGTGTTTGACACAATTGTAGATGTTGTTCGCAACCACAGGCAAAACATTCTTATGGAAGGCCGTTATCATGACGCTTAGAGCCAAGGGAAGAATAGTCTTAGCAGTTGGTTCTTCTGGCGTTGCCTCATTATTATTGTCTTCGGGTAGAACTGTGCACTCAAGATTTAAAATTTCATTGAACCTTACCGATGAGTCAGTCTGCACAATTAAAAAAAACACACAACTAGGCGAATTGCTAGTACATACATAATTAGTTATATGGGATGAAGCGCCGATGAATGAAAAAAGGTGTTTCGAAGCGCTAGATAGAACTCTGCGTGACGTTCTCGACAGGACGCATTCGGTTTTTGGCGGCAAGTCAATAATGTTAGGCGGGGATTTTCGCCAAACGCTTCGAGTGAAAAAGGGTGCTTCAAGGGATGCAATTATTTTAGCATCAATAGCAGAGTCCAGGTTGTGGAACCATTTTCAGGTATACTTTTTGCTCGAGAATATGAGGTTGCAGAAACCAGGAATCACAGATGATGAAAAAAGAGAATGCAAGCGCTTTCTCAATGGCTTCTAGATATTGGAGATGGGAATATTGGTGTAGACGATCCTGGAGATCCAGAAAATACCTCTTGGATACGCATACTAGATGTTCATTGTTTTCAGCATGGCAATAACGGAGTGGATGAGCTTATAGAATTCATATATGATAGTGATACGCTACAGGCCCCCGGGGTCAGAACCTTTCAGGATAAAGCTATAGTATGCCCAAAGAACGAAACTGCTGATGCAATAAACAAAAAGATTCTGCAGCTCTTGTGTGCGCCATCTGAGTTTTACGTCAGTGTGGACGAGGCAATGCCTTTGGGAAATGATGGTGGCGCTGCAGAACTCCTATATCCAGTGGAATATTTGAACTCCATGAATTTCTCAGGATTTCCTTCGCATTCACCAGAAGTAAAGATAGTCGTCCCAATAATGTTAATCAGAAATTTAAGCCTTACTGGAGGCTTATGCAACGTTACACGCATGATTGTGACACAACTTTTATCCAAGGCCATTGAAGCAAAGATAATTACTGGCACACGTATTGGTGAAAATGTGTTTCTCCAACGCATACTCTTGACTATGAAAGAAGATAAGATGCCTTTTGTCTTCAAGCGCAAGCAGTTCCCAATAAAGTTATGCTATGCGATGATGATAAACAAAAGCCAGGGCCAATCGCTGGCCAAGATCGGGGTTTATCTGCCGGAACCTATATTTGGACACGGGTAGCTTTATGTCACAATGTCAAGGGCTACATGACGAAAGGGGCTTAAAATCATTATAGATCCACAGCCGCAACAACCACCAAATACAACAAAAAATATAGTCTACAAGGATTTCCTTAGAAAGATAAAAAATTCCTTACCTTAACGAAGTTATAAACGCTTGCATCAGTAGTGTTAGCGTACTAGAACTAGCTTTATCAGTCTTGCATATTCTTTTCTGGCGTCATCTAATATTTTGCAGACACTTTTTGGCCTTATGTTATATTCTCTTTCTAGGTATGCAATTCCATTGCAAGTTTTTAACATGCTTCCTCTAACGTACATGTTTCCACCTATCATTCGTGTTCATTCTTATAGTAATTTTGTGGCCTGACTGATGCATCAACACGTGTGATTGCCACGGTAATGCAATCACATCATAAATTTTATGCGCTGTTTTGTTAACTTCTAGAAAGCCATAGATGCATGTACGTTAATCGTAAGTATCCCTTTATACCTTCTATAACATATCCTACTGCGTAGTTCCTATGAGGGCTTTAAGGATTGCTACATATGATTGCATCGCGATATTATACGTTTGCTTATCACCATTTCTATCGTTTGCAGAACTATGGCAGATAAAGAAAAAGCTCAGGAATCAGAAACAAGTGCAAAACAGGTCGCTTGTAAATTGCCCACAGGCGATATCAAGACATACACTGTAATCATGCGGCGGATCTAACACCGAGGATATCGAGGTTCTTCGTCTACGAAACTTTAGGAGAAACAACTATTACTACGACTGACGTGAAAGAGAAAGGGAAGCAGGAAGTTTTTGAACCCGGCGGCACCAGCATTGAGAATATTGAGGCAAAAAAAAAGGAATAGTGAAAACCGCAATTATACAGGTTGGTGTCACCAGCGGTACTAAAGATGAGGGAAAGGTTATAGTGCAGGAAACTGAAGTGGTTGACATAACGAATATTCAACCACAGGATCTCCAGAAAGAATTGCGTGTGAAAGTTTATCGCAAATGGGCTTCAAGAAACGTTCCTGATCCAAACCCCACTGGCCTATGTTTCATACTGCTCGACAAGTGCGTAAGTTACCAAAGATCAAAAGACTACTAAACTTATAAAACTAATATCCTGATAACCGCAAAATTTATTTTCAATACAGGGAAACGCGATTCAAGCAATTGCAGACGTTCGTGTTACAAAATCACTAGGTTTGGCTGCAAAAACACAGATTCCTGGCAACGCACACTTGAGAATAACACTACGTTACTGCTTGGCAAGTACACAGATGTTTCTCCAATTGAAGACGATGGCTTCCCAAACCACTACTTCAATTTTCTAGCTTATAACCAGCTTGCAACTAGAGTCAATGTGCGAGATGCAATACTAACAAGTAACATTCTCGCATAAATACAGAAGTCTAGATTAGCATAGCAACTGCTTACGTAAACGATAAAAAATATTGATATGTATCTACAGACTACATAGGGATCATTCGGAGCGTAGGCAAAATCAGATCATTTGGGAGCTCAACCACGAATCGCATACTGAGGAAGAATGTTGAGATTCAAAATTTGAAGTACGCATGCTTAAACTCTTAGTCTTAAAAATAGGTTCATATCTTTATAGAACTATACAAACTAGATTTCTCTAACAGCGGGAATACCGTTACACTAAGCCTTTGGAACGACATGGCCACTAGGTTTGAAACAGATATAAGCATTCCGCTGGAACGACCTATCATAATGGCGGTAAGCTCGTGCTTAGTCAAGACTTTTGCTGGCAATATGCAATTGTCGGCAAGCCCCGCAACTCGTTACTATTTCAACCCAGATGTTCCAGAGGCAAATGAAATACGCAACTTATAAGTCTATAATATTGGATGAACGCCTATAACACGTTTTAGAAGCGCTTACCACTAACTGTGCTAACTAAATGCTCAACCAGTTATGCTCAGTTACTAGGCACTATTGGGCCTTTAATGTTGCCTCCACTGCAACAAGAAACGCAGGAAGAGGGTTCAATCAACGCGCCGCTCAAGATAGCAACACTGCTACAGATCAGTCCGAAATTGCTAACGGTAAGACAAGAAAAACACTTAAAATTCGATAGCTACCTACGTCTAAACTTACTGCGTGTTTAAACAGCAAAGACAAAGGTTTGTCACGGAGGCTGTGATAACCAAAATAGATGAGGAAACGGACTGGTACAACAACCGCTGTAAAAGGTGCAGAAAAAACATTGAACACGATAGGCCTCATTGGCATTGTCATCAACAAGGAGTACCCATTGTGACAAATTACAGGTATAAACAAATATGTCGTATCGAATATCCCATATTAGTAAGAAGCAACAATGCCTGACACTCAACTAATTGTAAACTATTTGCAGTTACTGTTTCAAGACTACTATTGCCGTCGTTACTGGCGAGGCTTCGCTAACGTGGTATAGCCTAGAGGCGCACGCTTTGCTGCCGGTTGGCTCTGAGGTGTTGAGCTATGTTCCTGATCCAAACCCACAGAAATTTCCACCGATTATCAAGAACCTGCAAAACACAAAGCACAGGTTCGAAGTCCACTTTGGAAACGGAAGCAAAAAAGGTGTTCCAAGACTGATTCTCAATAACGTGTTAGCCAACACGGACCTTTACTCTTGTTAAAAACATTGGAGAGTCGTCGGATCGAGAACGGCTACACGGGAAAAAAGCTCTGTAAGCGAGGTTCTAACAGATATCCTTACGCCTCCAGCATTTCTTCTTGAACCTTTGGAGAAAGCGAATTTCTTTGGACCCACAAACACTACAACGACTTGAGCAGTTATTCCCGGACCAGCCAGAACCCGAAGATGGCGTGCCACAAAGAAATTGAAAAGCTTACCGGTGGTGACCACCGGTCTAATAATGACCACGGCAAGATCTAAATCTTTTGTAATGCAGTTCTCATATCACTGCAAGACCACTAGCTTCACTACTTAGTAGATGTCATCTATAAGAATGCCCAACATAGTACCAGAAAAGGGCTTAACCTAAGAAAGATGTATGTATAGTGGTGTTGTAGTCAAACGAATTCAGAAGATGGTGTGCATACTGTATCCGTGTACAAATTTTGGCCACTATTTGCGGCTTAGCTGCAATAAAATGACAAGTATTATATGCTATTTCCACGAGTGCAGGTCGATTAGTACCACCTATCACACACGCTTATTCTTCTGGCAGGCAATTCAACATAACAACACATATAAGGGAATAGTGCAACTCACAAACCGTAAAATATACGGATATCAAAAGAAAAAAGCTGAGGAAAAAGAACAAAGACACAAATATAAAGATAGCGCTACCATTACAAAAAGAGGATCCTGATTATGACAAGCACACGAGGAAAGTTTTATTAAGTCTCGATCTTACACACATTTCTAACAAACAACAACCATGAGCACACTGAAAACAAAAGTTGAAGCATTAACACAACCATCAAAACAAACAACAGAAACACAAAAAGAAAGATCACAAAGCTCGAATGCTGTTGATATACCCTGCAGCAGCACGTAGCGCAACATGAGCTTCACGTAACAATCCCTGCAATGCAGTATGCTTAGATCGTTCACGAGCCTGAACCTCTCTGAGAAATCTAACAGAATCACGAACAACCAAACTATCCCGTTCCCTCAAAACCTCTTGGATAAGGTCTTCCAAATACGCCACACGCGCTCCAATCTCAAAACAACGACCGCGAAACATGCTTTCCCACTCGCGAGCTGCAATCACCTCCCTTTAAAAAAACAATACCATCTGATCTTGCAAAGCATCGCTATCGCATGCAAAACTAAGTTATTAAGCAATCGATCCATGAGATCTTTAGAATGAAGCTTTCAAGGCCAGATAAAAACACACACTCATACACATACACCGGCGCCTAAACTTATAGACACCAAAATGCACAGGGTCTGCCACTATCTACACACACACCACTACAAAACCACTTTATCTAATCACCCAAAGCGTACAACCAGCAACAGCAAAATGCAATAATGGCACTACACAAAGAAATTCAAACAGTCAATATAGCACTACTGGCAATTTGGAAAAAGAAGGGGCCCACCATGCGTCGCTCAAAAACTTAGAAAATCCAAAAAAAAAAGAAAGAAAAGGTTTATCACGCATAAGCCCACATTTACGAAACCAAGCACAAACAGTGCCTAAAACGAAAAAAGCAAAAGCCTACTATCCCACTACAAAAAAAGCCTGCAAATAGTTAGGCCACCAATACAAGCACCAACAATCGTTACCACAAACATAAATAACATCTAAGTATAAGCTACTAACCAAACTCGGAGCGCAATGAAATCCTAACTACAAATAAGCGGTTTCAAATTCCGAATATCCTCCACATATAAGCATTTGTACATCCATTACAGATCGCATCCAGCCGCTCAGATTACACGATTTCACAACAATAACTCTATAGTAACTACACTTCTGACTATCGACAAAAAACAACCCACCCACCAACGGTTACAAATTCCTACCACCCACAACTTTAGAACATCTGATCTCAACAAAAGACGAACGAAAACACAGCAACCAACACAAACTATATAAACATAATTAGCATCATATACACATGTAAAAGCCGCTACTGCACCCATTTCCTACCCCTTTAGTGATACTAACGAAATCATAAAGTGTTAACTTGATAGCGTACTTAGTCAACTTGTTCGCCCTCACAATCTCAAACAAACAGTTAAACATGAAATCAGCAAACAAAATTATGAAAAAATTTTACCACTGCATAGCTTAGGCATATATAAAATAACTTTTCATTCATAATAAAACAGAGTCATTACAACGACAACAAGTTCAATAACACTAACCCAAAAAAGAACCTTTGACAACCCAAACCTAACGGACATCACCTACTACAGAACCAAACTGTATACATAACAAGCAGCTACATCATCAGACCAAACCCACCACCATAACTACAACTTACACAAACCACACCTAACAACAGCAACTAATCACAAAATACCCAAAACACAAAAGAGAAGCTCCCAACCCCACTAACCATCCGAGAGTTCTTCATTGATCTCCATGAGTGTCACATGGGCTTCTAGCTAGGCAATCGCATCACGGACCGGACCAGCGTCCGCGAAACCTTGTAAATATCACGCTCGGCTATTTGGGCGTTAGCGACACATCAAGGCATCAACCCCTTCTCATGAAACGACCCAAGAAAATGAAGTTCCATAGATGTGCGTTCACGCTTTTGAACCTTATCCTAAGCGCCTACATTCGTCCTCCAACCTCGAGCTTGAGACCATGACCTTCCTGACTTCGCTCTTAGCAGGAACTTAAAACACGTGGCGATATCACTCGAACCAGTTGCTCGCTTCAACTCATCAATGTTAGGAGAGGTTGCCATCGTTTATTGACACAGTTAATCACACGATATAATGACGATCGGAGATCAAAAGACAATTACGGATCTCACCAATAATTTGACTATATATACCTGATGAGTATCTAAATACTCATCATTTTGTCTCATTTAAGCGCAAATTCATGAAAACACTCGAGAAACACATCAAAATGATCAAAATACCACAAATCGGTGTTTTATGTGTTTTAAATACAAAATATCAAAATCGGATGAAAAACATATCAAATTTGCAAAATTGCGGTTTAGTCCCCCAGTTTCAAAAATTGTTAAAAATAGTCCATGAGTCAAAATTTCAAAAGAAAAATCATCAAAGGTCCTTTTTAAATCATAATTTGTCAAATTTGGTCCTTTGGTGAAAAATGTAAAAAGTTTTGAGAAATTACAATTTGGTCCTTCAAGTTTGCAAATTGGCATAAATGGCCCCTGGTAAAATTGAAAAAGGCAATTTTGGTCCTTGGAATATCAACACTTGTCAAAATCAGTCCCTAAAACATCTTTGCAAAATTACAGGTTTGGCCCTTTGGTTTTGTGGAAATTGCATAATTAGTCCTTGTGTTGATTAAGCAACAAATGGACCTTTCACACCAGCCCAACTGCTACCCTTAGCCCAAACCCACTACCCGGTTTTAAACCCGAAACAAACCCGCCTTATTATTTTACCGGTCAAATGGGGTTTGACCACTCACCTTTCCTCTCTCCTTCACTGGGTACCCAAAACCACCATCATCACCATCTCGCAACTCCTCACTGTCACTCCATCTTTCTATCATCACAGCCCCCCTCCAAGCGAAAGAGCCAAGAAATCATTTAATGCACCTCAAAACCTCACTCGATCTCTGCAAGCGGTTAAGAATGGTTTTGGCGCCAAAATGCTTTAAGCGGCTAGGATTAAACTTAGTGATCAATGGTCGTTTTGTTGGTGGGATCTTTTCGAGAAAGGAGAGAAGAAGCTTGGAGTGTATAAAGAGCCAGGGATGCAAGAAGAAAAGTTAGCTTATATATTTTTAGCAATGTATGTCAATTGTAGTTCCATTTGTCTAACATAAATTTTATACGTAATTCTAAGCTTGTTTTGTATCAAATAGCAGTTCTTAAGTGTTTACAACTCATTTCAAACTATAATTCAAGTTTAGCTCAATTTCCATTTATGTGTCAAGCTGTTGAGATTTTAATTTGCAAAGCGGTTGTCGAGCTTCAGCAGTTCATTCTCAATCTTATATAAGCTTACTTAAGTGATAATAGCTTTTTGTAAGCTCATAATCAAGTTTCAAGCATTTTTGGACCTTGGTCAACAAAAGGTCAAAATGGGTCAAAAATGATGCAGAAAGGAAATGGGTCAATGCAGGCATTGAATTGGGTTGAATAACAGTGATTTGGGTTGGAATTGATAGGTTAGAGGATGTTAGGCTAGTGGTTACTTGTTTCATCAAAATGCAAGCCATAGTGGCTAAGGCTTCTTGTAAGTTCATTTCTGTTTATGATCATTTAAATCTCTGTTTGACCTGTTCATTAGTCATATTTATTCTTGGTTGATCGAGATTCATGTTTGTTTCACTTGATTTGATAATTATCTGCTTGTTAGTTCATTTTAAGTAGCATAAAGTAGTGTTTGGTAGTAATAATTAATCTATGCTAGAAGATAGTGGATCATTTAGAGTAGTTGTTACATACTTTAGTAGGTATTTGGAGGTTAATTGGGGTCTTGTTGATTGTAGTTTAGCTCTAAAAGTCAAAATTAGTTCATAAGCTTGCTCTTGTATGCGATTGCGTCAAAACCAACGATGGTCGATAGTGCATTTTGTTTCAAAAGTGTGAAATCTAGCTTGTGGTTATCATATTTTGTGTTATAACATCAATATCAGTTTATTAGATTGGATCAAAATTGGAATTGGTCAAAGTTTAGTTGTGTTTTCAAAAGTCAAAATCATTAAAGTCTTAAAAGATTTTTCATCAAAACTTTGTGAATCATTTTTGATTCATAAGCGAGATTCGAGATTGAAACTTTGGATATTGCAAATTTAAGCGGTCTAATTTTGATAATCTCTCTTTGCTTCAAGCTGGTTCGGTCAAATTAAGCTTCATATAAGCTCATTTTTAGGCAAAATATGCCTGCGCCTGCTACTTTCGTTAGTCTGCGAGTTTCTCGGTCCTTGCGGTAGAGTACAGAGCTCATAAGAGCTTTTCATAAGTGATTTTTGGTCTTAATACTCTCAACCAGGTCTTCTTTGGATCCCAATTGGTAGTTTTCCATTTGAGCTTGTTTTCAAGCTTGTGCATAAGCTTATAAGTAGCACTTGGAATCATCTTGGTCTTAAAACTCATAACCATCAAAACTGTTGTAACTTTGTGATTCGGAGGATATAACTAGTTTCATAAATGATTTTGGTCTTAATACTCTCAACCAGGTCTTCTTTGGATCCCAATTGGTAGTTTTCCATTTGAAAGCCTTTAGCACTTGGAATCTGTCTTGGTCTTAAAACTCATAACCTCCCAAAAATCTAATTAAATGAAAATGGGAGGCAAAAGAATGATTACAAAACATAACTAAAAAGTTTTTAATCATTTTTAAAAGCAGAGGAAACTTTAAGCGGTTGCAATATAAACTCCTTACACTATAAAGTAAAGCATTTTCATATTTTTAGGGTTAATATTGATTTAGAAATTGAACAAAACATACACTTGAATAGCTTCCTTTAAAAATAGCATCTAAAAAACTAAGAAACCTTAAATCGATTTCCCGCTTTTGAGAAAAATAGAGTCTCTAAATTAATTTCGTTCGGTTTAAGCGGTTGCAATATAAACTCCTTACACATTTGAAAAAATTCTTGAATATCCGATGTAATTTAGGTTTTAGACATAAGCAGTAACACAGACAAAAATTATCGAACTTTAAAAAAAGGGGAAACGTCCCGTATAACAATACAAAAAAAAAAAAAAAAGCGCCATAGCGAAAACAAAATTTTAAAAAAACCGCCGCTTAGCAGCAGTGGTTTACTCGTTGATAAAACTTATAACACTTTGTATCTTGGTTTTCAAAGTAGCTAAATTAGAGCATAAGTTTTCAATATGTTTTAGTTTGTAATCATCAAGTCCAACGTATGACTTGATCCATGTATTGAGCCCAACATTGACTCGCTACAAATTTAAAGGATATGGGCAACCTTGTATGGAGCTAATATGTAGTAAGCATCATACCATTGGATAAGTTGGGCCATGCAACTTTGCAATAAACAGTCGAAATGTTGAATCGCCTCATGTATTATAAAACTAGCCTATAGTGTGTATTAACATATAGATTTAAGGTGCGCTTGATTTAAAATAGGTAATGGGAAAGCAGAAAAACAAAGAGAATACTAAGAAAAGGAAAAGGGTAAGGAAACCATTCCCCTAGTTTATTGAGTAATGGCCGTTACTCATTATTGGGCAATGAGTCATTGCATTATAGTCAACCAAACATCATTAATCACTATATTTGCTATTACTTACCCTCAATACCCTCAACCAAGCACACCTTTAAATAAAATTCACTTGAAATAAAACATAGACCTTCAACTAAGGATGCGAAGAAAACTTTCGATTAGAATGGCGAGAAATAATTATACATGCATATTCTTGAGTTATATACATGTTTATTTATTAGATGCATCCGAATGTATTTTCTAGCTCAATAAAAAATGCATACACATATAGATGCATTTAATCGAAATGAGTGAATCCTTCGTATTTTACATCTTCTACATGTAAAATGCGTAGATAATCTTGATTTGCATCATTTTCATTTCAAAACCTCTTTTGAAACTAAATGGGTTTTATCTAAATAAGCGGTGTATCAATTTCACGTTGATGCATTTCAAATATGTAATTATAGTTAATTCTCATCCATTCTTCAAGCAGGACAAGACTAAGCCTTTAGGTTGTTAAAGTAGGTTGGGCGATAAATCGACCATAGGGTACTTGGCGATATAAGCAAGGGCAACAAAAGTGGAGCATAAAGCGATGTCGTTTCATGGGAGTCCCATACAGAGGAAAGGGTTGTACTTGATGGCACATTCTTTTTCTTATCTATAGATGAATAAATGTGAACCACTTGAATGAGACCTATTCTCTTAATATAATAGGCGGCAAAGCATAATAGAAAAGCATGGACAAGCCACATGCAAGGAATCTTGCAAATGTTTTGGTTGGATTCCCCAGTATATTGTACTAATTTGTGTAGGTCTCTGTACTTCGAGTGAGTTTTTCATGGCGCAAAAGCATATATGGTTCCGTATTCCCTTGTTCCATGTATTGGTTATGTTCTTTATTCTTTGTCTAGCAAAAACTACTTGAGCTCCGTTTGTTCTCGAGAAGCAGAAGCTGAACCAATTGCAGGCTATAATGTATAATATGTATAGGATGCGATCCTTAATAGTTCACTTGTTGGCAAAACCCAATGTTCGGGGTCCCGGGACTCGGTCGACTAAAAAGATCGGGTCTTTACTAGTTTATTTTTATCTTATTTTTCTTTTCATTGGATCTCTACTATGTACCTTTCAATTATACTTGTAGATTATTGATCGGTGCTAGTAGGAGTATTAAGGTTGGACTTGGGTTGTGTTTGGCAAAAGTAGTTGTGGTGTAGTAGTGAGTAGTAGCTATGAGGTGTGAGCGATGGTGTTGACTCATTGCTCACGCTTGACTTCTTAAAGAAGCATTGGAAAATTGAGCATTCTAAAAATAGGAAAGCTCACGCTCCTTTATGACGACTAATAAAAGTCAAAATGCTCATTGCTCACGCTCATCGCTCCAAAAGCTTCACACGCTCCGTGCCAAACATACCCTTGATCTTAAGTAAGAACATTGGTGCGTGTGGCCTTGGGCTATCTCAACCATAGTCTTCAAATCCACCATTGCCCATATTTTTGAAGAATGAAGCACATAACTTATCTCAAATCATGCTCTATAGTTGGAGAAATTTAAAGGATAGATTAATATCCTCCATATTTGGAGGATCACTATTCATTCTTCAAACATATAATCATATAATACATATATAGAGTAGTGTGAATAAATGAAGTTATTGAACAAAAATAAATCAAATTATTATATAAATGTTTTGAAGTATAAATATGTATGCGGTTGGAAAAGACATTATTTTGGAGGATGAATGTAATTGAATATTTTCTCTTCATATTTGAAGAATTCTTAAAATATATGGTTGAAGATGGCGTTAGAGTTCCTTCTTCGTTGGGTTGATTCTAACATAGGGTGTGGATCAAATACAACGAGCTTGAGCATCAATGTGGCTATTTCCGAAAAGTTTTCCAATTCCAAATTCAAGTATTTTAAAGTTATTTATCTAACAAATAACGTAAAAATCGAGATTGGTGTAATGCTATATTTTATTCTTGATAAGATTTTATATGAATTTAACTCTTATTAGTCCATTAACAAATTTTTATATATTAAAACAAAAAGCTACTAGCAAGCCACTAGGAGCTAAAGTATACAAAGACAATTGTATAAATAAACCGAACAACACATTCTAGATACCTCCGAGCTTTAGCTGCGAGGCGCAAAAGAATGAAAAGTTATTGTCAATTCTGGAGAATCGATGATGTGCTCACCATGTGCAAGTTTAAAAATTTATAAACATGAATTATCCGGTTATCACTATTGTTGGAATCACTCCTAAACCTAAATCAAGTGTTAGTAATTCACATGTAATAGTTAGCTTAATTATGGCCTTTATGTTTGTTATTAGCCTTAAGCTTATGTAGAAGGCCCATGAGCTTAGGCCCAAGCCCATAAAGGAAAGGATGAGAACTAGGAGTGTTGCCCTAGCTTCCCTCCTATAAATACTCTTGTATAACCCTCACTTGAGGGTTGGTTGTTCAATTTATTCCTTTCACTCATATCTACGCATAACCGGTCATAAGCATATCGTGTGTGTGTGTTTGGTTTATTGTTCAATCGCCTTTATCTCTTTCTATTGAGCTTGTGTTGTAAAACTAGTGACCTAATGATGGTATCAATCGCCAAACTAGTTGGGTGAATCGTTATTTCTTGAAGTGGGTTTTGGTCCTCGTGTAGAATAACGTGATACTTTGGTTAAGCAAAACTCGTTTTTACATTTTGAATCAAGATTCTTGTATTTTCAACGTTTTAAGGTGTTAAAATACTTGTTTTGGCAAAAGTTTCAACCTTCTGCGTGGATCACGTTTTAAGCTTGTTTTTGAGCGAGGGTGTAAATCTACAGCGTAACCGTTTTGAGCTTTGGATCATCAAGTTTCACACTTTTGTGTCATTTGGTGTTATTGAAGCTATTTCATCACACAAAAGCGGTTTAGAAACATCTGTGGACATAATTAATTTTACGAGTAATCCTACGCGTAGCAAAACCCTAAAACTACTGCGTAAGTTATTCCTTGGTTTGATCTTCGTTTTCGTGGTTTACTCCGTGTTTTCTCGCTTGGATAAGCCTAAAAATACGTCGACTTTGGATATCTTTTGCCTTTGTGATAGTGTAAAAGATCATTTGAAACAAAACCTAAACTTACGCATAAGCATAAAGCTTACGCGTGAAATCCACGCATAAGATTCATCTTACGCTAAGCCTAGTCTTACGCATAAGGTAATCCTCGCTAACTTTGTGTCTCGCCTAACTTTAGAGTCTTTTCCTACTTACAGCGTAAGCTAAATCTCAGCGTAACTCTTGATTATTGCGTAACTTTGGTGTTTTACGCATAAGTGCTACTTGGATTATTGTGATTTCTCGCCTAAGGACACTTCATCAACTAAGGTTCATTCGACTACAAAGATCCATTTTATAACACAAGTTTATCAACATGTCACAACCACCATACTCTAACTATTTCCTTACACTTATTCTCAGCGACAACAACAACTAAGTCCATAACATCAACAATGGAATCAACAACAAGCAATTTATCAACAACAATTTAATCAACAACATACTCCACAACTTGGTGCAATTCCACCACCTCAAATGGTTCAAACACCACCAAGTCTTCAAGTTCAACCCTACACAAATGAATTCAATCAACATCCATCAAGGAACACTATGAAGGAACCCACTTGGTTTGCAAAATGTGTGAAGCTTTAAGCGACCAACAATCAATTCATGAAATTTGGATCACTTGATAGACCTCAATGCTCACTCCGAAACTACGATCAATGGGTGATAAGGTTCTTTAGGTTTTGTGATCTGAAGAAGCCACATGGAAAGTTCTTAAAGAAGGTTATCTTGGAAGGTCCATTTGGGATGCCTAATGTCATTGTGCAGGAGATCCTAATGCTAATCCACAAGAGATGAACAATCAAACATTGCAAGCTGTTGCAGACTTGAATCGAAGAACTTCTACACTATGAAGGCGATGAGCTTGCAATGCAATATATCCTTTTAGGATTACCAAACCCAATTCTTGAAGTGTTGATGCTCAAAAGGCGCAAAGAAAATGTGGGAACATATTCATCTACTTATGGAAGGATCTGCACTCAATCGGGAAGATATGGAATCCAAAATTTACTTGGCTTATGAACACTTCATGATTGAACATGGAGAGACACTAGAGTCTTATCATCATCGATTTTCGAGACATCATAAATGATTTGGATAAACACAACATCATCATGCCAAAATTGCGGTGAATACTAAGTTCTGAGTTGTCTTGGTCTGAATGGGAGAAGTATGTCATTTTCTCCGTCAAGCGAAGAACATGCATCATTCTACATATGGATTGTTATCACGATTACTTGAAGCCTCATGAAAAGGAAGTTGATAGGAAAGGATTCTCCGTGCTCAAATTGCTTCAACGACTAATCCGGAAAATCAACAACTTTCCTTGTATGCTCAAAGCAGTTTTCCTCCTCAACAAGCAACTCAACCAAGCGCCTCGGTCACACCAAGCGATCAATCACGGCAACCTCAACAAAATCAATTGGTTCCTTACAACAACAACAATGATCAAGCACTTCATAGTCAAACTAACGAGGAATCCGATCCGTTGAAGCATTGCAACAAGGATTTGTTATGATTGCTAATGCTTTTAGCCGTTATACCAACAAATCCAACAATCGTATTCGTTCCTCATCTAATACGAAATCAATTTGTTGTGAACAATGGGCGAGTTGAAGTTGAGAATCGTGGTTATGGTGCGTCGGATGGGAGGTGGTCGAGGTTTAATGTTATGGGTAGGAACAACAACGAGCTCAAGTGGTGGAGCATGGAAATGCTCGAGAATGGGTTGAATGGTCTTGATGCTACAAGCGCAATGAGAAGGACACACAGCTGTGCATGCCCAAAGCCGAGGACTAAGGCGGTGCTTATTTCAAAGAGGCTCTTCTTTTGGCTCTTAAGGATGAAGGCTGGTGGAACTCTCACAAACAAAACGAGTTTTATGGCGGATCTGAGACTCGGATGATGATATGGAGCACTTGCGAGCCAATGCGACTTTTATGTTGATGGCTAATATGCATGAGTTACACATGGTGACACAGGCCCGATGTATGACAACGATGGCTTGTCTCAGTACGAACAAACCATATTTATCTACGATCTTATATCTCCGCCAACATCGAATCGGCAAGGCTCGGAATGTTCAAAATGAGTCATTTACATCTCATTCGAGCGACTTTCAAATAAACCTGTAGTTACATTTGACGATCAAGATGACCTTATGGTTTCCATTGATAATCAAATTGACTCGTGGTTATACTTGAGGATCTAAATAATGATCATGTTGTGACTCCCGTTGAACAAGCGAACTTTGCCTCATCGGATCTTGCTCTTTTACTTAAAGACCGGCAATCCCAAATTGAAGAATGTTGTGCATTAAATAAGGACTTAAAAGTAAAATGCTTTATTAACCAAGGATTTTGAATGTTTAAAATGCAACTCAACTTTTCAAAACTCAAGAAAACCGTGAAAAGGTTTTGAAGCCGCTTTGCTAAATCTCATCAAAACAAAAATATTTAGAGACGGATGTGTGATCTAGCCGCTTGAAGAATGCTTTGTTATGCGAAATAGAACAAGCGAAACATGAACATAAAAAGCAAATTAACGCTCTCACCTTGGAAAATCAAAAAGCTAAAAATTTGTTAACTTGCCAAAACGATTCTCTGCATACAAAAGCATTCCACGAAGCGAATAGATGATCATCTTGAAGAAATTATCGACACAGCGCAAACTTAAAGAGTTTAAAAGCATTGTTTACAAACATGGTGGTCGATGCGCTATTGAAAAGTTTACTTTAAAACCCAATCAAATGGATATGGGTGAATCTTGCGGATTACAAACCTAAGCTTTCAACCAAAGCATTCAAACCAAATCACGAAGTTTCGGTCACGAGAATATAAAATTGATAATTACATTATGAGTGTTGTTGAATATCATCGTCAAGAGGAATTAGATCTGGAAGGCGAGTCGATCAAAATTAAAAGCATTGTTTACAACGAACCTTTTAATTATTCAAAACCGGTCACTTTTGTCACACCAGCGGATTCTTCTAACACACCAAGGGTTATCATAAAAACACTTAAGTCTTCTAATGTTAATCTGACAGATTATGCAAATTTATGGTCCTTTACCTTCCATCGATGAAGTAAACTCTAAACACGAAAATCGAAAAATTCTTAGATATTTTGACATTTTCATGGTGACCTCAAAACTTTACAACATGAGATAGAATATCATTACGAAATCAAAGTACAACATTTTCAATCGCCTCTGGCGCGATAACAAAGAGACATTTTCGGAAAAATCTTTTACCAAATGTTAAAATTTGAAAAATTATGCCTTTATCTTGGGAGCAGGACTTTTTAAGGAACTTGGAGGCGATGAAGGTCGTTTAGAGAAAGCGAAACATCTATTTCTAATACTAAGCGTAAAAGAAAATGTTGAGAAAAGATGTTGATCGACTCTTGAATGATGTTATCGTCTTGATATCCATAATGTTGTGTTATTGAATTACATCTCATATGCATCGATTATATCTCTGCGATCTTGTTGACTCTGTAGTAGCTGTTGAGAATTACGATAATGTGCATCGGATCGAGTCTTTAAAAGCGAAAATAAGCGATTGATTCACGAACTTTCCAATGCAAAGCGTCGTCTTAATTGGTGTCAAAAGATATTCACAATCAACAACTTGTTTTCAAAACAAAATCGCTCGATTGCATGCAAAATCTTGATCCTAAATTTGAAAGCGAATGATCAAAGCAGCGTTTTAAAATGTAAAATCTCAAAATATGAACAAGAACTTGTAAAGTTAAGCAGAATATGGTGTCATATTTTATTTACTCAATAAGACTCTTCATGATGCATCAAAAGAACTTGATCACTATCTTGCACACACTAGAGAAGTCATGAATTTTCTTTGAAATATTAGTTACGAAAATCAAGATTTGATTCACACTATCTTTAAGTTAAGAGAAATGTTAGGAAAGTATGAACTACTTCCGCCTATCGTGATTAAGAGAATAGCACGGTAACACTTAGTAATCGTGAACCTAGAATCCCTCTTGCCAAATCACAAGTTGCTAACATGCTTCCTTCTCTTGAAGCAGGAATAGTTGCGTCTTTTCAAGCGTCCGCACTTCACGACCTAGGAGCACTCAATCGAAGAATAGGAAGTTGCGACCTGAAAAGATCAATAAGGAATGCTAAAGTAGAAGAACACCTAGGACTATGAATAAGACTCGCGTTGCTTCCACTATAGACATTGCGTCGGCAAATGTAATAGAAATAGTGATGTAACATGCTAAACCTTTAAGCACTTTTGATATTCGATCGATGCACCTTGTGTTATTTATCGTAAAAGTATGAATTTTGATTGTCATGACAAATGTATTGCTAAAGCTATCATCTCGTTTATGGAATCCTAAGAATCGGAATACCTCTAGGCCAACTAATCATTCTAAGTACGTGCTTGGTAGACCGCCTTCTTTAGATTCTAAGGCATGCATTGATGTCACTGACGCTCGGTTTCACCTCCTAAGAATGTAGTACCACTAGTGCATTCACTAAGACTAAAGCAAATAGTAGTTATAGATGGCATAAATGGATATATAACACTAGGATTTAAATGGATGCCTAAAGTTATTGATGTGTGTATGTCTACTATCCTTTGCTCGGAACCCTCTAACATTTCGGGTTCCACATCTACTTCTATTCCATACGTGTAAATGCATGTGTAATCACGGTGATCTGAGATCATTCTCTAGTTATTGATAGCGATGTTCCGACACATGACAAGCAACCTTAAGCTGTTATCAAACTTTATTGCAAAGTTCATTGCCTTTGTCAGTTCGGGAATGATCACCAGCGACTATCATGGGCTACGGAGACTATATCAATGGGAACATCGAAATTAGCGGGGTTTATTATGTGGAAGGCCTCGGTCTGTCATTTCGATGGGTCGATTACGTGATGGAGATTTGGAGGTTGCTTTAGGGAGAAATCTTGTTTCATTCGTGATCTACAAGGGAGCGACCTTATGTACGGCTCGCGTAATTCTAGTCTCTATACTATCTCTATGCAAGACATGGTTGCTTCATCTCCCATATGCTTACTTTCAAGGCAACATCAACAAAATCTTGGCTATGGCACCGTCGTCTCTCACATTTAAACTTTTAGACTATAACCAATCTTGCTCGACACAAACTAGTTGAAGGTCTCCACGATTCGGTATTCTAAAGATCACCTTTGCTCGACTTGTGAACAAGGAAAAGCACTCGTGCTCATTTTCCTTCAAAGGTGGAACACGACTCTCGACATGTGCTTCATCTTCTTCACATGGTTTGTGTGGCCGATGAGCGTGCAAGCGATCAATGGCAAGCGCTACATCTTAGTAATTGTTGATGACTACTCACGATGGACTTGGGTCTACTTTCTTGAAGCAAAGACCAAGCTCCACGGATGATCATCACCTTTCTCGAAAATCTGAGTTCGACTTGAAACACCGTCAGACAAATTAGAGCAGACAAAGGCTGAATTTGTTAACCAAACCCTTCGTGACTTTTATGAGAAAGTGGGAATTGACATCGAGACATCTATTGCACGTACACGAACAAAGCGGAGTTGTTGAAAGACAAAACCGAGCGTTAGTGGGCTGCAGAACAATGTTAATCAATGCTAAACTTCAGTTACTTATGGATTTGAGCGGTATCTCTTGCATGCTATACTCAAACCGTTCTATGATTACTAAGCATACAACAAAACACCGTTTGAGCTTCTCCATAACCATAAACCGAATCTCAAACACTTTCATGTATTTGGATCCCTTTGCTATCCGAATAATGATCGTGATGATTTTGGAAAGCTCAAAGCCAAAGCGACATTGGAGTCTTCATTGGATATTGTGAGAATTCTAAAGGTTACGGATGCGGAATCGTCGTACAAAGCGAGGTTATGGAAGCGATTCATGCTCATTTGATGAACTTCTGAAATGGCTTACGAGTATATGACTTAGAACCCGTCACAACAAGCAAACTTCCTCAACCCCATCATCAATTTGCCACAAAGCCCCGACTTACTCGTCAACAAATGGAAAGGTTATTTGCTCCATTTGTTCGGTGGCGATATTGATGAGCGTGCTCGGTGTATCAGTTGTTCCATTGCTCAACTGATACTACTCTTATACGATACACCGCTACAACAACTAATGTTGAAGAAGCACCACCGATTGACTCCACCGCAGCGATTGAACAAACCGCTTCCAACAATGATGAGCGGGCGATGATATTACGAATGAAGTACCCCGCTGCGATTTTGATCCGTCGTTCTTTAACCCATTTGCTAATGACCTTCTTTTGCAAGCGATGTCGCGGAATCATCAACAAACCATTTGAATCCTCGAATCGCACAATGTATACCAACATCAACCCTCTACACATCGATGGACAAAGACCATCCTCGGAAAATATTATTGGCAACCGAATCAACACATCGTTCTGAGACAACGTCTTCGCACGAGATGGTGAACATTGCATTTATGCACTCACATGTCGCTAATCGAGCCTAAAAACATTAAAGGCGCAATGACAAAGACAATGGATTGAATCCATGCAGAAGAACTCAACCAATTCAAGCGTCTTGAAGTATGGGAGCTGGTTGAAAGACCAACGAGGGTCTCGTCATTGGTCTCAAATGGATTTGGAAAAACAAATTGGATGTTGAAGGGCGTAATCCGAAACAAGTCGCGTCTAGTTGCTAAGGGTTATCGTCGGGAAGAGGAATAGACTTTGAAGAATCTTTTGCTCCGGTTGCTCGTCTTGAAATTGTTCGGATATTTCTCGCGTTCGCGACTCATATGAATATGACGGTCTATCGGATGGATGTCAAAGCTGCGTTTCTCAATGGACAACTTAAAAAGCGGTTTATGTCGACCAACGGATGGATTCGTTGATCTGAGTTCCCGAACCATGTCTACAAACTCAACAAAGCTACTGTATGGTCTCAAACAAGCTCCTCGGGCATGATACGATAAGCTATCATCTTTCCTCATTGCTAATAATTTCACCAAAGGTTGGTTGATCCTACTCTTTTATACAATATCACGGGGCACATATCTTAATTGTTCAAATTTACGTGGATGACATCATTTTGGGTCTACACATAAAAAGTACTCAATCGCTTTTGCAAAACTAATGAAGAAAAATTTTGAAATGTCCATGATGGGTGAACTTACGTTCTTTCTAGGATGCAAGTTCATCAATCACCCGTGGTATTTTCTTGAGTCGATCAAAATATGCCCTTGAATTGTTAAACAAATTTGGAATGAAAACCTATGACACTTATGCCACACCAATGACTCATACCAAGAAGCTGGCGATTTACATGGAAAATTAGTTGACCTACCAAATACCGAAGTATTATTGGGTCTCTCATGTATATAACGACTAGCAGGACACGATATTGTATTTGGTTTATCTATGCTCCGTTATCGATCGTGACCAGCTGAAACTCACCTCTACGAGGCTAAAAGAATCCTCAGATACATCAAGGAACCATTAACTTGGGGATCGGTATCAGAAGGATTACGGTTTTGAACTAATCGCTTTTTGAATGACCACGCAAGATGCTTAGATTCACGAAAAAGCACTTGAGCACTACAATTTCTTGGTGATAAGCGGTATCTTGGCAATCAAAGCGAGGATTGTACATATTGTCATCAAGCGAGCGAGAATATGTAGCCATGTCGCATGTTGTGCTCAAGTCATCTAGATGAGAACACAACTCAAAGACTATGGTTACGTGTTTGAGAATCCGATGTCTGCGACAATCGGTGCCATTGCGATCTCGTGCAACTCGATTCGGCACTCGAAATCAAAACACATCGATCTTCGCTATCATTTCATCAAGGACCGCGTGGAGCAGTGCAGTTGAATTATACTTGTGGAGTGCAGAATACCAATTGGCGGATCTTCTCACCAAAGCCTTGCCTCCCGCTAGGTTTAATGAGTTGGTCCACGGTTGGTATGAGGTGTTTGACTCAAGAGGAATTGGATGACCTCTAAAAGCAGTCTTAAAACATGTCAAACACCAAAATATCTTTAGTAAATATTTTCAAAACAAAATACAAAATATAAAACACGATAAAACAACAAAATATTCTTCTATCTATTTTTCTTTAAACATGTCAAGTACATATCTTAGTCAACACTCAAATCTTTCAAAATTCGGTATTTTTACGATCAAGTGTTGAGGGAGAAATAAATATAGCTGTTTCAAAATATACGTGTACTTGCATGTTATCCAATCCGGTTGTTTCTTTTATCAATGGTGGTAAATTTTCTAGCTCATTAACACTCCTCGGACTAAAATTTATAACCTTTCATCATTTTCTTAAGTCGAGGGGAGTGTCGCAAAGTTATTTCCTAAAATCTTACATTTGGTAACCAAAATGGAAGTTAAAGGCTTTGAATGAAAATGGAAAGGTGGAGGGACCAAAGCGCAAAAGGTTAAAGCGGTTTAATAAAACTCCCACTAACTTCTGCATCATATTTAATACTCGAACCTAACATAATCTCACATACAAATCGTTCAAGAAATCCGTGTTTTGGATCATCAATTTGTAAGTTGTTTTATGATCTTAACGTGTTTACAAACATTGGTTTTGATTTTATACAAATCCAGCGGTCAAATTTTTGTCTATGATTGATTTAGTGTTCTCGCATAGCGTATGAACACTCAATCAGAATAGTGTTTAATGGTTAAAATGATTGTGTCAAAATGCTTTTCTTACATCAATGAACACATTTTATCACTTAATCATACCGGATACGAATGGGTGAATTTCAAAATTAGGGTTTATCGTGGTTTTGGGGTTTTCAAATGTGATTGTATTTGGTCAAAAGATTGTTGTGTGATGTTAATATCATGTTGAATTGATGATATCCAGGCCCTATAACAACCCAGAAACACTAATTAAGTTAGAATTAGAAATTAGGGTTTAAAGTTCTTGAGTTTTGGGTACTTTTGATTCACCACGAATTGGGTGTTAAAACTTTGTGATTAGACTCTCACAACACCTAAGACCTACCAGAAAACGTTTGGTGCAATTCCTATGGCTAGAAATCATATCGTAATTCTTAAACTCTAGGGTTTTGACTTACGCGTATGACTTCTCTCTGTGCTATTTAACAAGTTTGCATGCCATAATCATTTTAAAATGAATATATGTGTTAAGATTGATGATATGATGATTTTATTTCGGGCTTGTTGCGCTTAAAACTCGGAATCAAGGTCTTTGTTACTCTACGCATAAGGATCACCTTACGGCGTGAAAGTTATCTTGTAAGAGAAATTTTACGGCGTAAGCGTACAGCGTAAGGTTCTACAATGGGACTACGCGTATCACTGTGAAGGATATCGCGTGCGATGACTCTCGCATAAGGTCTACTCTTACGAGTAAGCCTTACGCGTAAGGTTTTATCGCCTCTGGCGTAAGCTCTCGCATAAGATCCTATTTTCCTACGTAATATCTCTTACAGCGTAAGTAAGGATCCCTACGCATAAGCTTGCGTCTCTGCGTATACTTCTCCTGTTTACGCATAAGCTACTATTCCTACGCATAAGCCTTGATCAAACCTTCGTTATGAATTGTTACCGTGCAAACTTGTAAATAAATGAATCATAACGTCACGAAACCAATAATATCACTAATAAACTTAATCGTTTAATATGTTGTGTTAAATAAGTGATAACATACACTTTAAAGCTTAAAGTTAACTAACTCATGAAACTTATCACGGCGACATTGGACTATTGAACGAACAAGTGACTTTGGACTCGTAACAATATTTGTGTGTATATTCAATAATTAGACAATAAAAACCTTACATTGACTAACATTATGTCTTCGATATGTTGGTTCTTTTGGCTAATGTTATTTGAGATCACGACATGGTTGCTCGAATGAATGTGGATGCACCGAAGTTCTCACAATTCTTGACATCTTCCTAATGGCTGTCAGAAAGATTGGAAAGAACAACCTTAGGGTTGACTTTGAAACCCTCACATGCTCGAGAATCTTCTTGTCTCATTCTTTGTGGATATTCTTAAGAATCATCCCTACGAACATGCTCTCACTCTGCTATAGTCTGATGGGAGATCTACATTCAACAATTACGGAATTCAATGCAAAGGATCAAGGGTCGAAGTGCGGTGTTGTGACTATCGATCACAAACAAGTCACCATCACTCATGCGGACTTCAGTTGTTCTTCTCATTCGAGTGTGCCAACCGACTTCTATGCCACACCTCTTGAGAGGCAGTTCTTGATTCTTGATTGATATTGGCTATGATAAAGCTTGAAATTATCTCTAAGCATTCTCATGTGGAGCTTAAGAACATTCCTCGACCATGGAGAACCCTCTACATCATCATCACCAAATCGGTCTACAGTCGTGGCGGTGGCTATGAGCATCCCAAGCTCATGGGCGCAAATCTTACGGTCATTAATCAACAAGAAGGACATCGAGATTGAAGCTACGATATGGGATGACATGATGGCGTTTCTCAAAAACTTGGCTCAAGATTCCTATGTCGGATACATAAAGCTGTTGATCGAGAGAGCACTTGGACTTCATCACGATATCCCCAAGAGGCTCAATGACCACGATAATCACGACATGTTGACTAAGCCTATCCTATCGATCGAGAATCAAGGAATCATCAACAAAAGCGGTCTTTGTGTTGCACGATCACCCTCTTGACTAACGAAATCAAGAAGCTTGAAGCGTAAAAAGGTATCGGGTAGCGATAAGAGAAGGCAAAGTTGGTCATCTCGATGAAAAGCCTTGGAACACCTACTCGGAGAACCGAGAAGAGGAAGTGTTGGAAGTGCGATAAGCACGGTGAGTCGAAGGAAGGTCCCAAGAGAAACCTACTCGAAGAAGAAAGTTCCCTCTCGGAGGCTGTTCCTATTCCTACACAGAACCACCAAGAAAGCTCTTGGGAAAGCTCTAAAGATACACAATCGGATGAGGAGGTCCACTACTCAGATCGCAAGCGAACCACCTCCTCGGTGCAAAACCTCCTAGTCCTCCGGTGACCTAGGAAAAGGAAGACTCATGTACTTGTGCCATATGAAGAAAGCTCGAAAGTGATGAAGAGCAGCTGGATAAATCCTACGGGAAGAAGTTTAAAATCGTTAGACACCTTCAAAGGCTAAAGAATTTGAACAAGATCAAATCGTGGCCCCGGAGGTCAGTGGTGGTGTCCGCTCTTCACGAGATCTGATGCGGTTGTCGACCCGATAAAGGGCTGGTGCCACCACTCTTTGTGACAAAAGCTTGTGGAGGATTCTCTTGAGCATGACATTGAGGAACGGCGAGAAATCGAGAAAGATAAAGGCGATGAAGAAGGCTGCGGCTCAAGCTAAAGCGGATGAAAAAGCGAGGATTGAGTGAAGAACAAGCTAAAGCGAACAAGATGATGAAGTGAACTATGATCAACTTCTTCTAGGCGGTCCAACTCATTCAAGGAGAAAACTTACGAACCTCCTAAGGACCACGAATCTCCTCACATCTCATCATCATCAGATTCATCTTCTCACTCCTCACCACCATCATCAAAAGATCAACCAAATCAACATCCAATCGTGAAGAAACCAGCAGTTCTTGGTTATCCGGGCTAAAACAAAGATTGTTAAAGTTTGCCAAGCAAGTACGGAAGAAGGATGTTACCAACAAGAAAGTGAATCAACTTCGTGAGAATCAACTTTCTTGAGGCGGGATCAAAGAATTGTTGACGAGAAGGGAACAAATCTGAAGTTTATCGGTGGAGATTTCCAAAAGGAATTGGAGAAGATGGCAAGAGAAGACACTCACAAATTCCTTCTCGACACCATTCCTAAAGTAACAAAGGGTTATATTCTAAACTTCTTACTCCAAACATCGTTACATTGGTCAAACATATCATGGCCAAAGAAGGCGATTACTACGAAGATGAATTGATTCCTAAATTAGTGATGCAAATGTCAAAAGAGTGGAACCTTCACTTGGATGAAGGTAAGTTTTTGATACTCTATTAGACTATCAACTCAAGTCTTCATGCAAAGAATCGACAACTCAACCAAAACGACCAAGAGGCGGCGATGATAAGGACAAAGACTACGCACTAAGCGCCGAAGAAGTGCGGTGAATCTTCATCAATGCCACCTCCACCCAAACAGGACTCCGCACAACAAAGGTCTCATCCTCGTTCTTCTTGAAAACCTCGAGATTCTTACGAGTTCCCACGAGACTCGAAAACCGGTGATCATTTTGAGTATACGGGTGGTGTGACGAGGAAGTCCTTGAGCCCTACAACAACCCACCTCTCCCGAACAAGTTCAAAAACAAGAATCCTCATCTAGGTCTAAACAAAGAAGAAGAAGGAGCCCATGGTTGGCGTCGTATCATGGCTAGATGGCGATAAAGCAGGAGGAATTTGAATGGTTCTCTACACTTGTTAACTCGACTCCTACCTGCTGAAGGTCGAGATCGGTGAGCGGTAATACATTGGAGCATGCTAAGATTACGCAAGAAAAGTTCAAGTGAAGAAGATGGCGAAATCCGAGTTGAGCGAATCAAGAATGAAGCATTTCAATTCCTAAAGGCAGCTCGGAAAGTGCTATTGAGGTTGAATATCACCTTGATAACATAGCACGAGCTATGTCTAACAACATGGATTAGCTCGACCCGAAGCAAACATCGACTTCACCAATCGGATAACCCTCCATATTACAAGTGGTCTAAACCTCTACCAACAATTGTGACCGGATGAACCTAGGATTCCATTCGGATATTTCTTCAACAAAGACTTGGAATTTCTTACACGGTGGCGATGGCTCAAGAAATCGCTACATATTTGACACTTCCATTCCAGTGACCATATACTCAGCGCATAGCTATCGAGGAAAGAGCTAATCACTTGTTCTCCGACAAAGTGGAAGCATCTGACAGAGATGCAATGTCTGAGATTCATCATTGGCGGGAGCAGAAGAATCTACTCTGAGCTGCCAGTTGAGAAGTCTCAACATGCGGTGTTCGATACTAAGGATATCGTTGCCATCAAACACGTTGATCTTTCGACCAAATGGGACTACACTTTTCTCGAAGATTGTGGTCGAAAGGCAAGATGAGCAGGATTATGCATTCTCTGAAGGCGACTTTGAGAATTTGTCTATCAGCGACATTGAAGACATGTACCTTGCCAAAGTACGAGGTCGTATGAGGCAATTTTCAAGCTGAAGTACAACGTGAATTCATCAAGTCCTTGCTCATCTTCATCGGACGCATAGTTGATTCGCTCTGAGCAGTCGAGTTTTATCATCTGGTAACCATGGCATGAATGGTCAACCGTAATAAACTTAAAGCATTTCGAGAAAGCAAATGCAATTAAAATCGGAGGAATATAGTGGATTCACGGGTGCGTTAAGTCCACGGAGGATGAATGGTGTTTAACACGAGACGGATGTCGAATAATCGCTAAGGATAGTGATCGGTAAGGATTTTGGAATATTTATACCTAAAGAAAAGTTTTGTAAATTACAGGGGCTTAAATGCAAATTAAAGAAAATTAAAAAGCTAAAATATATTAAATAAAGCGCTATCACTATATTTAAAATGATGAGCGTTTAAAACCTAAAGCGTACGTTTAAATAAAATTACGTAAGCGTCAAAATAAAGCGTGAGTTTAAGAAATAAAATGCCTACAAATATGAAAATGATATTTTACAATCCTAATAATAAAGAAAATTATTAGAAAAAGAAAATTATTTTTAAAACTATTTATTTAATTATTATTAATTAAAACTATTTTAACTATTTAAAATGCACTAAAATATAAGAAAATACAAAATTAACCTAGAAAATGAAATTATAACTTAGAAAAATCTAAAATATGATAAAACTTATTTTAAAACTGAAAATATATTTTTAGAGTTTTTATGTATTTATTATTAATTTAATACTATTTAAAACTAATTAAAATGCTAGAAAATACTATTTAAACCAAGAAAATTATGGAAAAATATTTTTTGGCTTTTATATTTATCTTAATCTAGGAAAATTAAAACATATTTTTCTAAACTTTTTACGATTTATTTGTATTAAAAGCTATTTAAAAGACTTAAAAACCATTTAAAATAAAGAAAAATAGCAAGCGATTACTATAAAATTATGAAAAATTCAGGGAAAATACTAAAATATAATTCTTAATCTATGAAAATATAAAAACATATACTAGTGTGTGAGAAAATGGCGAAGTGAAAAGTGCTTATAAATAAGCACTCAAAATAAACTAAAGGACACAAATGAGCACCAAATTAACACGAAGCTAGATATTGCTAAATTAAGTCTATCTTAACTAATTAACGATTACTCTTAATTACTAAATAAGCTTAAACTAGATTTGAGCTTATGAGATTAATAATGTAAAAGCAGGTTATTAGGTGGGCTACTTTAAGCTAATGCATAAGCAATCCTAATAAGCTAAGGAAAAAAAAGTTGGGTTCTCAAGATCACTGGCGGACTACACATGTGCCAAATCTCGACTCCTCATAAGCTTGAATGAAGCTTGTGCAAAGGCGCAAGATGCTGTGCATTGCACTCGGTGAATCTTGAGTGTGTGCACAGAGCAAATCATAGCCTATTGGGCGATTAAAAGCTTATAGGAGCTTGATAAAGGAAAACAAAACTAAGATTATTAAACTAGACCAAGCGAACTTGGAAATCCCAAAGTCTCATTGAATTTGAACGAATTGAGTACATGAGAGATTCGCGAAGTTTTGTAAAACTTGTTTTCAACTTTGACTTTTAAAGATAAGTATGAAAGGTTGACTAATCTAAGTTTTGAATCAAAATTCTTGTTGATTATGATGTTTAGAGGTAAAATAGAACTAGTGCAAGCTAACTTAACTACTTCTAAACCTATACGCAAGATATGGGATCTTGATTCAAGCGAAATGATCCGAGGCGGTTTGAATAGATTTTTGACTTTAGAGTGATTCGGATGTCGGTGATGAGCTAAGTGACTATAGTAAACCTAAATGAACTTAAAGCAACTATATTTAAGCACTCTACTACTCTCTAGCTCGGATCAATGATCGGTCAAACACTACTTATAAGAATCCATTAAGCAACTTAAACTAACTTATTACATCACTGTTGTAGTGAGGATTAAAACAACTAAGTAACAAATATTATAAAGCTATAATAACGATAAATCAAGCATCAAATTCAAGTAACCATGATCATATCATCAAATGATTTGAAGCTAAAGATTATCAATACTACTTTAAGTCCTCGGCCGCTGTAAACTGCTTGATGATCAAAGAACCACTAAACAAACTTATACCAACCCATATCAGAATGAATCAATCCCAAATAACTCTGATTCCACCCATTTCCAACTCTGCATCATTGATTCAATCCCTCAGTTGACTTTTGTTGACTAAGATAATTTTAAGAGTAAAATTTAAGTAAGTGAGTTTCTGAGTAAGTAATAAGCTAAAGTGAGCTTAATAAAGCTTATATAAGAACTTATACAAGCCTATTAACCCTTATCAACTTATAATCACATATATATGAACTTGTAAATTGCATAACATAAATTCGAACTTGGAAATTGAAATTGATTACTTAAAAAGTTTTATATTACACTGAGATTACTTAATAAAACACTTGAAAGATTTAAAATACATTGGAAATTGAATTACACTACCTACGACATGTAAAAAAAACTAAACTACTCTACATACTTCCCACACTGCTTCTTTCCTCTTCTTTATAGATCTTTTGAACTCTGTGGGTCCCACTTGATCTTTCCCATCAATAATCTCAGCCTTTGGATGGGTCAATTTCATCTTGGCCATCAAATAGTATTTTGGCGTAAAGTCCTAAGCGGGTTTTATAGCATTTAATGCTTCTTGGTGTATGTGGAGGTGGAAGGGGTTGGTATCTGGTGGGGGATAAGATGGCAAGGTGGAAAGTGGTGGTGAGGTGGTGAAACCACATGGTTTCAGTTTTGCGATGGTGGGAGAGGTACATGAGCAGTCTTGGCGGTTTTCATTTTTAAATTTTTGGGCGGGTTGGATATTGGGATTGGGCTTTGGGTTTTATTAATAAAGAAGTCGTTTGGTTGTAGTTAATAACAAGGACCAAAGTTGTAATATTGCAATCTTGAAGGACTGAATTGGCAACTTATCCAAACTTATCACAAGGGTTAAACACGCAATATATGATAAGCGAGGGACCATAAATGTATTTATTATCTATTTTAAACTTCTTGGGCCTTTTATGTCATTTTGAAACTTAAGGGACCAAACATGTAAATTTTCCAAAGTTTACCATAAGGACCAATTTTGCCATTTATTAATAGTACAAGGTTTATTTTGATAATTTTCACTTTTAAATTAACCAAGGACCATTATTGACATTTTTCAAAGTTCGAGGACTAAAGTTGTCATTTTGTAAATTTTAAACTTTAAAGGGTTTATTTTGACAACTTTTGAATCCATGGACCTTAAATGACATTTACAAGTTTTTGAATTACGAGGACTAGTTTTGACAACTTTTGAAACTTGGGGACTAAAGCGCCAATTATGCAAACTTGATCGTTTTTCATCGATTTTGGTATTTTGCATTTAAAACACATAAAACACTTGTTTGTGATATTTTCATCATTTGATGCATTTACGAGTGTTTTCGGATGTTTTGGCGATCTAGATGGTACAAAATGATGAGTATTTAGACACTCATGATCCCCATACTAAGATATTGCTAGTCCCTAGCAATGATTTGAGAAAATTAATGGATTTCATCTCTTTACCAAAAGCCATTACTTACGGGTAGCCAATTGTTTGATTCAAGTAAGAACTTTGGCACAATGATAACCAAATGATTTTGAGCAAATCATAAGCGTAAGCGGTTTGATTTGTCTTTACGAGCCGTTTGCTTGGACTAGTAACTCTTAGATAAACTATCTTTGGTGAGTCGATTACCAATTATGGTTTTCCAAGCGCCTTTACCACAAGCCATAATCTTGCGGGCTAGCCAACTCTTCACTAATTAAAGATATGGTGGTGAACACCATCTGATTTTGGGCAAATTGCAAGCCATAAGCGGTTTGAGATATCTTTACCAAGAGCCGTTTGCTCTGGATTAGCCAATCCTTATGTGGGTTAGACATGGTGGGTGATTACCATTTGTTGTGTTTAGTACATAGTACTTCCACTAAAAAAATTTAAAATTTGGCCATTTTGGGGAAAAAGGGACTAAAAGGGTACATTTATGATCAAATTAGCGAATTTCCCCACTTAGAAATGAATATTGTCCTCAATATTCAAAGTATCAGTATTATGCAGAATCCTTGAGCAATAAAAGATAACATTACTAGCTAAGTGTAGAAACACAACAATTATTCTCTTTTTTTTTTTTAATATTTACAATTTTCATTATTTTTTAGATCTATATACAACATGTGGGGCATCTCCCCGCACTAAGGTGGTATACGGGTGAAAACCCATGTTTAACTCTTGTTTTTGATTACCGAGTCGCTAGCTTGACTCGACCCCAAATTAATTTGTTCATGGGAAGTAAGTGGAGTGATAATCTCCATCGGACTTTCATTCAAGATGTTTGTATAAACATTGAAATACGTGAAAGTTCCACACGATGAGATATAGATAGAACCGGCTCAAAAATGATAAATGAAAATCGGGATAAAAATAGTGTCTTCATTCCCGAAGGAGAAAGGGAGCAGAAGTCACACCATATGTGAAGAAAAGAAAGAAAATCATGATAAAAATCATGACTAACTCATAATTATCGGAAGGGAATTCATGATTTACGGATCATGAATGTCATCATTTAAACTCATTTGATCAAGACATATTACGGGTGGGAGGGATGGGAATTTGATATCAAGCAAGTTCTCATGGTTGAGAACATTTCCTCCGGAACACAAAGATCATTTATGTCTAGATCAAAGTGGAAGTTATCATACTACGGTAGAGATATGATATGAGTGAGTTCAAGGAGAACTCTCGTAAAGAGAATCATTCACATGAAGTGAGTTTGTGAACTCTTGTTCCATTGTGGGCTCATCACTATCCTCGTCAAAGATTGGATTGTTAGAAATCCAGTGAATTGATTCTAATTCAAATAGAGGATTGGTGAAAGTAGCTTTGAATGCTTGGGAACAAGGTGATTAACATTCTCTGTTGAATTTGTTGGGATAAGAAGTGAGTGAGCGATCATTATAAAGGAGACTTTCAATTTCTCCTAGGTTGGCTTTGAAATCAAAGAGATCATCATCACTTTCGATGAAAGTGGAATGATGTGAGTGAGTTCATCGGTAAACTCCTCGAAGGGGATCAACATCAAAATGTGAAAGTGATGCCTCGACATTCTCAATGTCTCCATAAGATTTACAATCCTCGCTAAAATCGGAGAAAGTCTCAAAATGATCTTTTGAACACTCGAGAGGGAAGGGTATCACACATATGGTCAAAGTTCCACTGTGACTCTCTCGGGATTGGGACAAGGTCCTCGACACTAGACTTTATGAATTCGTCCAATTCCTTTTCGAGAACAGTATCAAGATGCTCGTCCCCGTGTTCGAGAGAGTGAGTGGGAGCTTGGGTGTGATGGCGGTTGCATGAGAATGAATCTCAAGCTCTTGGGATATCAAGCGATGAACTTGATGAATCTTTATAAAATTGTAGGATACCAAGTGCATCCTCATCATCAACGTCATCGGGAATAAAGCGAAATTGAGAGCTAGATCATTTGCTTTTTCTTGTGCAATTAATTCCTAATAGATTTTTCAAAGGCAATTTGGGAATTTATTTTATGACACAACTTTTGATTAGCAATTCTTCCATAGATTTCTCATGTGAATTTTGAATAGCGGGACTTTGTGGGAGTGGAGATTTGTCAAAACCGGAAGGTTGACATTGATAATCATCATGAAGACCCCACAATATACACAAGAAAAGCGGGAACATTATGAAATCTTTGTTTACTCAACTCCTCGGTTCTTTTCAGCGACTCGAAGCTCTAGATAAGTGTCTTGTTGGGTTTCTTTGAGGAGTTTGAGTCATTAACCTTGTGGAGGTGGTCGTGATAGTCGTAATTGTTACAAGGAAATGGATTCCTGTTTGACAATCGAGTGAAATGGGAACCTCCACAGTATTCTATGATAAAAGCTGAGTGCAGGCCCAGTGAATTATATAGATATTGGTCATAACCAAAGTTACGAGCATCAGGAGAAGCTGTTCATAGACAAACGTGTTTCGGATTGACACTCAAATCCTTGGTGAGGACCTCCACAAAATTCATGATTATGTTGATTATATGAAGATAAGTCGGTTTGTGGTGGGTAGTTGGAAAAATTTGAGGGTCGTTAAATGAGTTGGATTAGGATCATAATCAAATGAATTCCTCGAACCACAAAACAAACAACTCCGTTCGAATATCATTACCACATGTACACACGTACACGGTGACGAGGTGAACCAAAAGAGGCTCACCACAACCAACACAAGGAATAAGCGATTCTATTTGAGAGTTATGAGAAGGAATCGGTTCATTCAAAGAATCAACAAAACCAACATGGTGATCAGAATGACTATTAAGACTCGAAGAACATTTTGAAAAATCCGGAGGTAGGACAAGTGGTGTGCTCGAGGCTAGCAATTTCCACCACTTCCGTTATGGTCTCCAGTTACGGTTCTTGAGAAATGTGAAGATTAGGCCGATTATTCTTGCTAGTCACGGTCTAAATTACGCATGTTTGCTTTTAGTAAATTGTGAAAGTGTATGATCAATTTTAGGCGGCTTAGGAGCAATTGAGGGTTAGATCTTTGGATAATCGTGGGTTGGACGTGTTAGCACCTCCATTATCGAGAGGAAGTACACGGTCCTTTGTCACCCGGTTTCTCGTTCCAATTCCCTACGCAATTAATGGATCATTCTGAACAACACGAATTCTTGACATTAGTGATAAAGTATGAATTTTTCAAATTCGTTCGAATTAAATCGTAGTCGAGATATTCCATGAGAATAGAAGAAGTTAGAATCAAATGGATAGAGGTAAAGGGATAAAGAATCAAAAAGGGTAAGAGGGTAAAGATGAATATTTTGGATTTTTGAAAAACATGTTATAAAAACAAAGAATGAAAATATTTTGGTGTTGATAACACTTTAGGAAAAGTGTTAATGAACTTTTTGATTTTGATAACTTTACAAAAAAGCATTTACAAGCGGTGGTATATGTGCAAGAATGGATGCGGAAATGCTTAAAACACGCTTCTGACCTCCGTGCGCGTAAAATTTGATTCGCTCTGAGCAGTCAGTTTATCACTGGCTAACCACTTGTGAATGGTCAACCGTAATAAACTTAAAGCATTTCGAAAGCAAATGCAATTAAGATCGGAGGAATATAGTGGATTCTGGGTCGTTAAGTCCACGGAGGATGAATGGTGTTTAACACGAGACGGATGTCGAATAATCGCTAAGGATAGTGATCGGTAAGGATTTTGGAATAATTATACCTAAAGAAAAAGTTTTGTAAATTACAGGGGCTTAAATGCAAATTAAAGAAAATTAAAAAGCTAAAATATATTAAATAAACGCTATCACTATATTTAAAATGATGAGCGTTTAAAACCTAAAAGCGTGCGTTTAAATAAAATTAAATAGCGTACAAAATAAAGCGTGAGTTTTAAGAAATAAAATGCCTACAAATATGAAAATGATATTTTACAATCCTAATAATAAAAGAAAATTATTAGAAAAAGAAAATTATTTTAAAACTATTTATTTAATTATTATTAATTAAAAACTATTTTTAACTATTTAAAATGCACTAAAATATAAGAAAATACAAAATTAACCTAGAAAATGAAATTATAACTTAGAAAAATCTAAAATATGATAAAACTTATTTTAAAACTGAAAATATATTTTTAGAGTTTTTATGTATTTATTATTAATTTAATACTATTTAAAACTAATTAAAATGCTAGAAAATACTATTTAAACCAAGAAAATTATGGAAAAATATTTTTGGCTTTTATATTTATCTTAATCTAGGAAAATTAAAAACATATTTTCTAAACTTTTACGATTTATTTGTATTAAAAGCTATTTAAAAGACTTAAAACCATTTAAAATAAAGAAAAATAGCAAGCAGTACTATAAAATTATGAAAAATTCAGGAAAATACTAAAATATAATTCTTAATCTATGAAAATATAAAAACATATACTAGTGTGTGAGAAAATGGCGAAGTGAAAAGTGCTTATAAATAAGCACTCAAAATAAGCTAAAGGACACAAATGAGCACCAAATTAACACAGAAGCTAGATATTGCTAAATTAAGTCTATCTTAACTAATTAACAGTACTCTTAATTACTAAATAAGCTTAAACTAGATTTGAGCTTATGAGATTAATAATGTAAAACAGTTATTAGGTGGGCTACTTTAAGCTAATGCATAAGCAATCCTAATAAGCTAAGGGAAAAAAAAGAAGTTGGGTTCTCAAGATCACCTGGCAGACTACACATGTGCCAAATCTCAGCTCCTCATAAGCTTGAATGAAGCTTGTGCAAAGGCTGCAAGATGCTGTCACACTCGGTGAATCTTGAGGTGTGTGCTGAGGCAAATCATGGCCTATTGGGCGATTAAAAGCTTATAGGAGCTTGATAAAGGAAAACAAAACTAAGATTATTAAACTAGACCAATGAACTTGGAAATCCCAAAGTCTCATTGAATTTGAACGAATTGAGTACATCGAGATTAAAAGTTTTGTAAAACCTTGTTTTTCAACTTTTGACTTTTAAAGATAAGTATGAAAGGTTGACTAATCTAAGTTTTGAATCAAAATTCTTGTTGATTATGATGTTTAGAGGTAAAATAGAACTAGTGCAAGCTAACAACTACTTCTAAACCTATACGCAAGATATGGGATCTGATTCAAGCGAAATGATCCGAGGCGGTTTGAATAGATTTTTGACTTTAGAGTGATTCGGATGTCGGTGATGAGCTAAGTGACTATAGTAAACCTAAATGAACTTAAAGCAACTATATTTAAGCACTCTACTACTCTCTAGCTCGGATCAATGATCAGATCCAAACACTACTTATAAGAATCCATTAAGCAACTTAAACTAACTTATTACATCACTGTTATACGAGGATTAAAACAACTAAGTAACAAATATTATAAAGCTATAATAACGATAAATCAAGCTTCAAATTCAAGTAACCATGATCATATCATCAAATGATTTGAAGCTAAAGATTATCAATACTCACTTTAAGTCCTCGACCACTATGGCTTGCACAATGATCAAAGAACCACTAAACAAACTTATACCAACCCATATTAGAATGAATCAATCCCAAATAACTCTGATTCCACCCATTTCCAACTCTGCATCATTGATTAAATCCCTCAGTTGACTTTTGTTGACTAAGATAATTTTAAGAGTAAAATTTAAGTAAGTGAGTTTCTGAGTAAGTAATAAGCTAAAGTGAGCTTAATAAAGCTTATATAAGAACTTATACAAGCCTATTAACCCTTATCAACTTATAATCACATATATATGAACTTGTAAATTGCATAACATAAATTCGAACTTGGAAATTGAAATTGATTACTTAAAAAGTTTTATATTACACTGAGATTACTTAATAAAACACTTGAAAGATTTAAAATACATTGGAAATTGAATTACACTACCTACGACATGTAAAAAAAACTAAACTACTCTACATACTTTCCACACTGCTTCTTTCCTCTTCTTTATAGATCTTTTGAACTTTGTGGGTCCCACTTGATCTTTCCCATCAATAATCTCGACCTTTGGATGGGTCAATTTCATCTTGGCCATCAAATAGTATTTTGGCGCCAAAAGTCCTAAGCGGGTTTATAGCATTTAATGCTTCTTGGTGTATGTGGAGGTAGAAGGGTTGGTATCTGGTGGGGATAAGATGGCAAGGTGGAAAGTGGTGGTGAGGTGGTGAAACCACACAGTTTACAGTTTGCGGTGGTGGAGAGGTACATGAGCAGTCTTGGCGGTTTTCATTTTAAATTTTTGGGCGGGTTGGATATCGGGATTGGGCTTTGGGTTTTATTAATAAGAGAGTCCGTTTGGTTGTAGTTAATAACAAGGACCAAAGTTGTAATATTTGCAATCTTGAAGGATTGAATTGGCAACTTATCAAACTTATCACAAGGGTTAAACACCGCAATATATGATAAACCAAGGACCATAAATGTATTTATTATCTATTTTAAACTTCCAAGGGCCTTTTATGTCATTTTTGAAACTTAAGGGACCAAACATGTAAATTTTCCAAAAGTTTACCATAAGGACCAATTTTGCCATTTATTAATAGTACAAGGTTTATTTTTGATAATTTTCACTTTTTAAATTAACCAAGGACCATTATTGACATTTTTTCAAAGTTCAGGGACTAAAGTTGTCATTTTGTAAATTTTAAACTTTAAAGGGTTTATTTTGACAACTTTTGAATCCATGGACCTTAAATGACATTTACAAGTTTTGAATTACAGGGGACTAGTTTGACAACTTTTGAAACTTGGGGACTAAAGCGCCAATTATGCAAACTTGATCGTTTTCACGATTTTGGTATTTTGCATTTAAAACACATAAAACACTTGTTTGTGATGTTTTCATAATTTTGATGCATTTACGAGTGTTTTCGGATGTTTTGGCGATCTAGATGGTACAAAATGATGAGTATTTAGACACTCGTGATAGTCATCAAAGAACATATAGAAGATCTCCGACTGCGGTTGAATCTTATCGGACCCGTGTCAACTTCACTCTACCGACTTGATCTTCCGACATCAACCGACTTCCACAATACGCTCAATCGACAAACCGTTCGGTGTCATTTATCGCGATGAACTTCAACGCATTGATTGATGGCGTGCAGCGATCTTCACAAGTTTGGGGATCACACTTTGAAGATGGTTAGGGACGGATTGGCTTATTGGTTGAAGGATATACATCTAAAGATGGGATCTCCTAAGCGATGGAATTCTCGGGATCGAAGGGATGTGAGGAGGATCATCGGAATGATTGATGAAAGGTTGTATCGGCGGGATCGATTCGAACATTGGAAAGCTTTGTTGGTGGTCGACCGGGATGAACATCACCGGCTATCAACGCATGATTAGCACTCCTAGAAACATCATGGACTTCACGGTACCCTTTAATTGCTTCTTTCATAATAAATTTGGATGTGTGATTATATTATGTCTATGGCTTGTGCACACATAATGATGTAAAACCCGTAATTGTCAAGAAAGGACCACGTAGTGCGTTTGATTGCCACAATCCTTACAAAAGGAGCGAAGCTTCTTACTTTTGAGTAAAACTTATCAAACCTTTCATTTTCAAGGTTTTGCTCTAAAGGACAAGTACTTCCCGTATGATTTTCAAAACCTCAACCGTTTATATCACTTGTTGAGGGAGTACTTGAGTTAAAACTTTGTTCACAAATTGTTCATAGTGGTCATCTTCCGCAACACTTGAAATGGTCATATTTATTCTCAAATTTTCAAAATAACATTTTATATGCCATTTTGAGGGGAGAAAATTATGTGATAAGAAATATGTTGTGTAAATGCAAATGAATCTTTGTGTAATAGACTTAACCAACGAATTGACGGTACTAAACTATTAGTAACTCGAAAAGACTTGTCGGGACGGTAATAATTTCAAGCTAGTTCGCTAGTAATGTAAGCGTGTCTCGCAAAGGACTTGTCCAAGTAGAAAGTACCATTCGAGAAACTCTTGGTAGACATGAACTCGACGGTATGACAACCTTTTGAGGATTGTCTACACCTTCAAGGTAGTTATTAGAGCTAGTTGTCATCTAAAAGCATCAATGTAACTCTTTAACTATGCAGCGTAACCGTGTCTCGCGGGATTGTCTATCTTGAGTTGATCAATTCATAAAGTCGTGCTCTTTTCCTCATTGTGCTGATTTACGTAAAAACTCTTAAGCACATGTGGAGGGTGAGTATTTCGAAAATCTAAAACTCTTGAAGTGTTCAAACATGTTTTTCATTCACAAACACTTTGAGAGATTTTCATGAAAATGGTTTTATGGCAATGGAGTTATAAGGAGATTAAGGTTAGGAATAACTGTCCTATGATCCTTGAGCCGGAGGATCTACCCAAGGACATCACAAATAGTTAGTACTTAGAAGTCCTTAGGTATGATTATAAAAGGAGAAAATGAGAATCGGAGAAAGAAGGAGTTGAAGAATTAAAAAATATGCAAAGAAAAGGTGAAAAGAAATAGCCCTCAAACTATTCAACTTAGGGCGACAAGGGTTCAATTTATATACTCTTGGTTGTCACTTAGTGACACCGGTATTGAAGATTAAAAGTCGTCATGAACCCGATGGCGCATGCACTAAACCTTCTTAGCCACTCAAGCTTCTCTCAAAAGCTTGTTTCATTCTCAGGAACCCTCAGTAAACTATTGGCTTTCTCTTAGAGATCGTTGGTATTGAAGAAGGAGACCTCTCCCTAGTCTCCGCTCGGGAAAAACCAAAATGCACTATTGAGTTTAGAGCCACGAGATTCATCAAAAGATCTCTTAGGTACACTTGACATTTCATCACTTGATGTTCAACAATAAGAACATCGGTGGTATGTTATCAAGTCCTTCACGAGATCTTAGCAATCATCGAGAACATTTATGAGAGGTTCACAATTGTGATCATCGGTGATTGAATGGAAACTCTGCCGTGGTCAACATCAAACACCACAAAGCAGTCACTTCGGTAACTCCCGTGGATTACGCTTAGTGTGTCTCAAATGGTCTAAAGTCATGAGGTGATGCTTGGTGTACCTCGACTCATCTAAGCTGTAGGTGTGCCGGTACATCGCGTTATCTCACTTGTGGGACTCCGGTTCGAGACGGCCTTTGTGAGAATTAGAGTTGTGTTTTCACACTATCTCATAACACTCTCGAAGTTCAAACACAGTAAGTGCCGGAATCCGCTTATTACTAACCGTTTAAATGTTTTCATCTTATGGAAGCTACGGGCGGAATGATCGTGCGATTCTTCTCATGTTCACGCCAACATCATCACTAATGAAAGTTCTATCATAAAGCAACACAAAAGTCGAATGATTCTTCATCAAATCAAAGAATCTACAAAGTTAAAGACTTAAAGAACTTCATCGGTACTATTATTCAATGTTAAAGGCGTGTGAGCATGTTGAAGAATAACGTGGAGACCTTATGGCAATGAAGGCACACGAGGCGAGACTTGATGCAGACAACAACATACTATCACTTCCATCACAAAGAACAATAATCAAAGAACAAAGTTAAAGATGACGTCAAAACAGAACCGTTTAAAGAAAACAATTTCTCTACACTTGGGAGATTGTTCGATTCAAGGCAATTCTTCTCACAAGAAAGAAGAATGTCAGAAGACGTCAAAGCTACTATTACATCAACACCTTCACCGTTTTCATCACTAACATCTAGGGAGAGATTGTTGGAATCACTCCTAAACCTAAATCAAGTGTTAGTAATTCACATGTAATAGTTAGTTTAATTATGGCCTTTATGTTTTTTATTAGCCTTAAGCTTATGTAGAAGGCCCATGAGCTTAGGCCCAAGCCCATAAAGAAAAGGATGGGAACTAGAGTGTTGCCTAGCTTCCTCCTATAAATCTTGTTGTATAACCCTCACTGAGGGTTGGTTGTTCAATTTATTCCTTTCACTCATATCTACGCATAACCGGTCATAAGCATATCGTGTGTGTGTGTGTTGGGTTTATTGTTCAAACGCCTTTATCTCTTTCTATTGAGCTTGTGTTGTAAAACTAGTGACCTAACAACTATAAACACATACGAGCAAGTATACTCATTCGCGATAGCAAAGGTGGGTAAACCGAGATCGTCCCAAGAGATTTTTCTTTTGAAATTGTTTTAAAAGATTGGTAACAAGAAAGCTTTGTCAAGGCTATCTCAAAAGATTATGGTTTTGAGTGAAAATCAATATTAAGAAACATATACTAATGTGTAGTCTATAGGCAATCATAGTAAGTGTTCATGAAGGCTTGGTGTAAACTCTTGATGTAATGCAAAAATCATATGCAAATGATTTCCAACCCATGGTTTATGTTTTGTAAAATCATTTTAACAACAATAGCATATAGGTAATCCTTTCGGACCTTATCCTAATGACTATCCTTTAGAAAATCCATTTGTAATAACCAAGTAATTCAAATAACTCAATAGAATAGAAATTCATAACAAGTTCCATAGAATACCTAAACTTTTGGATTACAGGAATTAGAATTGTGGATTATAGCAACCACACGCCTCCAATCACCTAGCTTAACCGTATAACTCGAATGATCAAACAATGGATGAGAATTCGTCTCTCCAACCTCTCGGACGTTTCAAAGTGATAACAAACTTTTGGAATGAATAATATGAGTTAGTAATAGCTTTGGTGTAACTATTATACTTTGGGTTGTGTCACACCTATACTACTAAGTCTAGGTTCATTATATAGCTAGAGAACCATAACTATCTGTCTAAAACGTTCTCTACAAGTAAATAACGAGAAATGATTGGCCTCCAATGATTATGGGGAGTTAAGGCAACATTAAATAACAAAGTGTAACTCAGGTCTTGGCAACGGATCGGTTGCGTCTTGCTCACTCGCCCAACCGGATCGGTTGCGGGCTCCAACCGAACGGTTTGGCGCCTCTTGTCCCTCCAGTTTTGACTTTTGTTGACTTTTCTTGATTTGCGCCTTTTCTTTGCTTTCGCTGATGATTTCCAAGACGAAACTTGATCTTTACTTGCTTTAGATTCTTAGAAATCATTGTGCTTCCTAATCATTGAGTCCAAGTGCTTTCTTACTTGATTTCCTTCCTCGGGAATTCTCCAAATGTGCATGAAAACTTCATTTCTTCATCTTTTGTGATACCTGGCTACATTTACATACACAATACGCATCTTTTTGCACTTTTGCATTAGTTATGAGTAAATATAGCCGATTATCATACACAAAACCAACAATAACGCTACTAAAAACATGTTCATTTTGAGCGTTATCAAATTCCCCCATACTTAAGTTCTACTCGCCCTCGAGTAGGTCTAACATTTGCAAAAATCGATCTCAATGGTCTTGATACCGTGGTTCCGAAAATCTTAATAATCATCTCAAAAGAAATAATTATTAATTTGCTTTTATTATGTGAAAACTTTAAAATGAACCAAATACTTTAGATAACACAACTAGAACACCTCACGAATGATTTTAAGAATTCACTCAACACTCATATATTGGTGGGTATGTGTAAATCACTCAATGCCTAGTCATGATTAATGCTTTTTACCGTAAGCTTGTACAAGTATCAAAACAAAGAAAATAAATTCATCAAAGAGGGCTTTTATTCGGGTTATAACGTTAAGGCTTCAGGTTTATAAAAGGTATGGATAAGGCATGTGAAGGTTTATGAGATTGGTGTTAAAAGAAAAACAAAGTCAAGTTTAAACCTCCATGATGCTAGCCATCATACAAACCACAATCCCGAAAATGATTATATTTTCCTCCTCTTCACATATCGATCTCCAAACATATATAACTCAATTTAGCTCATTAGCTAATCAATATTCTTCATATAGCACATTGGCTATAACCATTTTTTTAACCAAGTTCCTCCACACTTAGTGTAAGCATACACCACAAAAAATACAAATGAGAAAGACGTCTCCTTCATCTTTTTTGAAGAATGGTACACACAATAGACAAAGTGTAGCTTCTTCATAATTATAAAAAACAATCAAACACTCCAAACAACTAGCAACAAACCAATAGACATGACATGGGTTGGCTAAGGTTTAAGGTGTAAAATCTTTTTGAATTTTTCTGGATTTAAACAAGAATGAAAAGATTGGCTCGAAGGGTGTAACTAAGGGTATCTAGTGCTAAAAATGAGCACTAACAAATGGGTCCATATAAAGTGGTTAACTAACCGATGTGGTTAGCAAAAAACATTAAATATAAAATGGAAGACCATTTGGGTTAAATCCTATGATGCCTCTTATCATTTGAACATATTTTATCACTCGACAGTGATTTTAACCGTAATGCATAACAAATACAAGTTCTAGAATCGACATAATCACCGGCACAATCATAGCAAATATAAAACAAAAGATGTGTTTTATACAAAAAGAAACCTCACAATTAAGAGGAAAAAGGCTATAATGCGTGCTAGAAAATGCTATCGAATCCAAAATGAATTACTTCCGTAATTTGGTTCAAATCAAAAAAATTTCAAAAACCTCATTTTACCATTGAAATACCCAAGTTGTTTTTAATATATCTCAATAACGTGTGAAAACAATTAGACAATCAAGGGCGATTTCCTGCTAATTACTAAAATCCAAAAACTTTACCTAAAAATAAAAAATAAGACTAAAAACTAAAAAATTTAAAAATCATATCATTTTTCCTATTTTCTTCCCTCCCCCATACTTAAGTTTTGCATTGTCCTCAATGTAATTAGGTTAACTTCAAAGTAAAGAAAATGGGAAAAAGAAATAGTCAAGAAGATACCACGGGATAGAATATGCAATATGCATATTGGGTCATAAGCAAGCATGTGAGTTATCCAACTCCAAATATTGACCAACAATAAGCTTCCGTCACATCCATCCTGCAAACAAAACTACAAAAATACGCAATACACAAAACAAAACAAACAAACAATCCAAACGCTACTTAAAAATGAAAATAAACAAAGTATGATAATCATTCTAAATAAGTAGTTAAGAGATAGAGATAGAGATAATTTTGTTCGACACACAATAACCATTGTTTTTTAAACCAAAAATCAAGAATGATCCGCGATCATTCGTCATCCTCACTCATCTCATCACCTTCATCATCATCATCATCGCTTTCGGTTTCATAGTTCTCCTCCTCATCAAAGATTGTGTAAACTTTCCTCTTCTTCTTCTCCTTTGCAACTCCCGATGAAGATCCTCCAACATCATAGCTAGATCCTCCAACCTCGGGTAATCTACCATATGCAAGAGCCTGGGTGGGAAATGGTGCATAGCCAGGATATGGATACGGATAGGGTCCAGGATAAGAGGTGTAGGGGAAAGGATATGGTGGAACATTGGGTGGGTTGTAGGGTGGCAACTCGTAATTGGCTTCTTGAGCCATGTGTTGAAAAATCGACATCGAATAATCAGTGATGTAATTGTTCCTCAACATCGTCGAGTCTCTCCAAACATCCCTACACTCAATTTCATTCAAATGTTGGTTTCACTCTCCCCAACCTGAGTCAAAACTACTAGATGTACCCGTTTTTAAGTTTCCCATTGGTACATTGCCCATTGGCACATTTCCTTGCTGTTGTAGTGGTTGTTGTTGTTGTTGTTGATAACGCTCAAATTGTACATGTTTTTAGTAGCGTTATCCAAGCTTTTATGTGTGTTATTTGTCTATAATCATATCCTTTTAATGCTTAATCGTACAAAAGTATGTTTGCTAGTTCATTTGTAGCCAAGTACAGGAAAGTGGAGAAAAAGACGGAAAAAGAAGTAAAATACGAAGATTTCTCCATATACGAAGAATTCTCGACAAAAGCAAGACTTGTGGAGTATATTCGAGAAGATAAAGTCATCAAGTTTGTGGTCCAAAGACTCAAGAATAAACTTCAAGAAGGAAAACGATAAAGAAATGAAGAAAAAAAGCTAAAACGAAGACATATTGGAAGACTCGTTGTTCCCGACACACCTTCACCATTTTGGCCATAACTTTTGCATACGGACTCCGTTTGACCCCCGGTTCACGGCCACGGAAAGATAAGAGAAATATCTACAACTTTGGTGTTTATGATTTTCTGTCAAAAAGTCTCCAACCATTCGGTCGAGCCCCGCAACCGGATCCGGTTGGAGAATGGTCAAGAACACCAACCGATCCGGTTGGAGCTTAACCGATTCGGTTGGAGGGCCTGGTACAACCATTTCTTCATCATTAAGGTTCCAAACTTGTTCCAAACGATTCTAGGTCTTTCCCACTCAGTTTCTAGTCCCTTCCAAACTCCTTGGAGGCCAAGTTGAGCATTTAATACCCTAATCCTTGGAAGTAGTATAAATAGAGGCCTTTGCAACCTCATTTCATACACCACAACTTGAGAGATCTTCTCTCACACCTATCTTACCACCACTACTCTCTCTCAAAGCCTAAATTCTTCCATTAAGTTCCAGGAAACTTTGGAGGTCCAAGAAGTCATCATTTGGAGGTCAAACCATTAAGAAGTCATCACCAATACTTGAGGCATCATTACCACATCATTTGTAATCTCATCTCAATCATTGTAAGACCTTTAATCATGTTTTCTAATGTTCAAAGTTCTGAGTTTATGTTTATGTTTGCTATGAGTGCCTAGTTTCTTTATGCACTTGCTTGGAAGTAGTAATACCCTAATCCTTGGAAGTAGTATAAATAGAGGCCTTTGCAACCTCATTTCATACACCACAACTTGAGAGATCTTCTCTCACACCTATCTTACCACCACTACTCTCTCTCAAAGCCTAAATTCTTCCATTAAGTTCCAGGAAACTTTGGAGGTCCAAGAAGTCATCATTGGAGGTCAAACCATTAAGAAGTCATCACCAATACTGAGGCATCATTACCACATCATTTGTAATCTCATCTCAATCATTGTAAGACCTTTAATCATGTTTTCTAATGTTCAAAGTTCGAGTTTATGTTTATGTTTGCTATGAGTGCCTAGTTTCTTTATGCACTTGCTTAAATGATGTTGATTATCGTATGATTAGTTTATGATTGTGTTAACATGTTTTAATTCAATTTGAAGTTGATTCTAAGATCCAATTGTGCTAAAATTTCATAGTGGCATTTGTTAATCAAGTTTGACTAGTTGATAGTAATCGTAGAGGTCGAAAGAACTTATTGTTATTCAACTAGTTATAATCATTTTGTCTATGGATGATTGTTTTTACCCATTATTCTTGGTTAAACAAAGAAACTAAAGTGTGGTTGTAATAAGAACGCGGGTTGGGCTCCAAGCGGTCTATCTTTTATTAGTCAACCACTTGTGAATGGTCAACCATAAAAGTCAAACATTTCGTAATGTAATGCAATTAAGTCCAGAGGAGTTTAGTGTTTCCGGTCGTTAAGTCCCAACGAGGTGTGAAAACCGTAATACAACGAATGGTGATCGGGTGATATTGAAGCGGAAAGGGTTATGATTGATTACACTAAGGAAATTAAATCTAATAAAGACTTTGAAGTCATTTTAATTCTATATTTAAAATCGTTAGATAAAAGTGCAATTTACATCCTACGAGTGCAAATATAATTTTCCTACATTCTAATTGACCAAAAATAATTTTAGGAAGAAGTCGGGTATTTTTTTTTCGACTTTTATTTTATTTATTACGAATGAAAACTAATTTATACTAAATAAAATAAAATAAAATACTAAATGAAAGTAAAATTTCTAAAAAATTTCAAAACTAATCTAAACTACTATCTATCTAAGAAAAATAAAATGGACCTCAAAGCTATGTCGTGGTGATAAAAAGCTAATGTATGAATAAGCTTAAAATGACAAATGCATACTAAATATTAAAGTGAGTGACGAATGACACAACACATGCACTAGCTCGATGGAAGGGAGTGTTTGTGTTGGACGTGGGTTGGAGCAGGAGGTCACGTGTTGAATCCTACTCCCGCCCTTTTGCTATTTAACAATTTTTAAACTTTGAAAAGCTTAAAATCAAACGCAACATCTTGTTAACAAAGCAGACACGGCAACAAAATTGAAAGGGGGTGCAGCTTGGCTTTGTGGAGACAAAAGACAATTAGAATCTACAAAAAGCTAATTAAAACTAAATCTTAATCAAGGTTGTCTAAAAGACCTAAAGGAAACATAAAATAGGCATCAACTAAAAAGAAAATAAGCTAAAACAAATTTCCTAAGCCAACTAAACTGCGGTATAATAGCTTCAAAACACAACAAAATGGGAAACAAACTTGAATGGTTGTTTGGAACAAAGACAACCAAACACCCTTTAGGAAGTTTTAAGCACTTTTGAATTGAACAAGTACCAAACAAACCAAGATAAGCGATTTACAAGCAAGCAAAGGTGGATAAGCAACAAAATGAACTAAATCTAGAAGAAATAAGTTAAACATGATAGGGAAAAGCGGTTGGCTCAAATTCTAACTAAGGAAATCCTAAAAACTAATAAAAGCAAAAATTAAACAATAAAAGGTAAGATTAAGCTAATGACAAGCTAATGTTTACACTAAACCTACACTAACTAAACCATTAAGCAAATTACAATCTAAATAAGCTTAAGAAAGAACCTCAATGAGCCCAAGAAATGAGTGTGAATCATTGATGAGCTACTCATTGCACAGAGCACAAACAGCCAAAGGGTGCTCTTTGGAGCTTATTTGAGACAAGCTAGAGGTGAGTCGCTAATCCGTGCACGAGCTACAGAAACAAAGTTAACATAGTGACTTTATCTAAAAGACCCATGGGTGGGAAAATTTACACTAAAGCGTTTTAACGTTGTAAGTATTCATTTTGTTTGGGCCCTTTTCAACCGAGACGTAACAAGAAAATGGTAAGGTCTGATTTTCAACTCCAATTTAAACTAAGCTAAAGAGAATTTAGATGCAAATAAAATGTACAAAGGCTAAATATGGAACATCAAGACTTAAAAGAAAGCAAAGTTGCGAGTTTGAACTTCGATAAGCTTAGAAAAGGGTCATGAGCAAAGACTATAAGCTACTTGCTCGCACAATTGTGAAATGCGAGAAAATTATTTGCTCTTTCAACTTGTACAAAACTTGTTTAAACCAGTTTCAACCTTTCAAAAGTGCTTTAAAACCTTAAACTAACTTTGACTTAAAAGTCAAAATGGGTAGAACATGCTTTATGACTCAAACTAAGCTTAAACCAAACAATTCCTTATGAGGGTTAAACTCACTAAAAGCAGATTTTCATGATTTAGTACTTGAGATTTTCTTGATAAGAACCGAACTAATAACTTGAAATGATACTTTGTGAGACACTTTCAACATAAAAAAAAACTTTTAATGACAAGAAACAATGGAAGAACAAGAAAGCGCAATAATAAAATAGAACTAGGAAACCGAATTGGCATTAATCGAAAATTTAAGATTACATGACAATGAAAATAAACGAGCTAGAAACTCGCTCTAGATTAAAACTAGAAACTAAATTAAAACTTAAAAAACTAACTCGCCACATAATGGCTAAAGGCTTATTTATACTAAGGCTTCTTGGCTCTTCTCTTCTCGGCTCTCTCTTCTCCGATCAAATCCCAACAAAACATTAGCCATTGGATTGGTCAAAGTGCTCCAAGCCGTTGATGTGAATTGGCGCCAAAAGTCTTAGCAATTGGGTCTCGTGACTTTGAGACAGGAATGGGAGCATTTAATTGTCTTTGGTATGTTGTGGAGGTGGAGGGACAAGGTATGGTGAGGTTGAGTGGAGGGTGTTTGGTTTTGGTGGGTTGTGAGGAGGAAGGAGATAGGGTGGGTTTGACTGGGTCAAACTCGGTTTTATTATAAAAGGATGGTTCATTTGGGTTGGTTTTGGTTTAATAAAACAAATGGTCTATTTGGTTTGTAGTTTAATCACAAGGACCATTTTGTAATATTCGAAAGTATAGGGGCCTGATTTGACAAGTTTCCAAAGTATCTTCAAGGACCTATCCCGCCAAATATGATAAACCAAGGACCATAAATGTAATTATTTTCCATTTTAAATTTCAAGGACCTATTTTGCCAATTTTGAAACTTGAAGGACCAAACTTGTAAATTCTCCAAATTTCATCATAAGGACTAATTATGACAAGATTAATTTTCCCAAGGACCAAAATGATAATTTTCAAATTAAAAATATCCCGGGTAATTTCATCAATCTTTAAAATTCCAAGGACTAAAGTTGCCATTTTGCAAAGCGAGCTTTATAAGGCTAATTTTGACAACTTAAAAATTCACGAGGGCCTTTTATGAAAAATTACATGTTTTGAATAACCATGGACTAGATTTTGACAATTATTGCATAAAATACACTCTAAATATTTTTTCTGTCTTTTGAGACTTTCAAAGTGTTTTTGATTGTTTTTTGCGGTGTAGAAGGAACAAAATGATGAGTATTTAGACACTCATCAATCCCCACACTAAACCATTGCTAGTCCCTAGCAATCTTTTGAGAAAACTTAATGGATTTGAATCTCTTTACCAAAAGCCATTACTCGAGTAGCCAATTGTTTGAGTTCAGTAAGAACCTTGGTACAATGATAACCAAATGATTTTGAGCAAATCACCGACTTTCAACGGTTTTGATTTGTCTTTAGCGTGTCGTTTGCTTCGGACTAGCCAACTCTTAGATAAAATATCTTTGGTGAGTCGATCTACCAATTATGGTTTTCAATCGCCTTTACCACAAGCCATAAACTTGCGGGCTAGCCAACTCTTCACTAATTAAAGATATGGTGAAATGAACACCATACAATTTTGGCAAATTGCAAGCGTCAACGGATTTGAGATATCTTTACCAAGAACCGTTTGCTCTGGATTAGCCAATCCTTATGTGTTTTAGACATGGCGGATCGATAACCATATCTTCGAGTAAGTGAAAACACTTACTCCAAAGAAAAATTTGGCCAAAACGGGAATTGGGTGGTATAATTACATAATAAAATTCGTGAGAATTCCCCACACTAGAAATGAATATTGCCCTCAATATTCAAAGTACCACTGTTATGCCGAAACTTAGAACGTAAAAGGAAATATTACGCCATTATTTTTGTGATTTTTTTTTTTTTTTTTTGAAAACTTATATACAACAATGGGCAACTCCCACACTAGTGGTACACACGGGTGAAACCCATGTTTAACTCATGTTTTTGATTACCGAGTCGCTAGCTTGACTCGACCCAATTAATTTGTTCATGGGGAAGTAAGTGGAAGAGACAATCTCCATCGGACTTTCATTCAAGATGTTGGTATAAACATTGAAGTACGTGAAAGTTCCACACCGATGAGGTATACATAGAACCGCTCACAAATGTTAAATGAAAATGCCGGGGTCAAAATAATGTCTTCATTCCGAAGGAGTGAAGAAGAGAAGAAGTCACGGATAGGTGAAGAAAGAAAGAAAGTCATGATAAACATCATGACTAACTCATCATCACCCATGGGAGAATTCATACTAGCATGAATCTCATCATTTAAGCTCAATTGGTCTAGACATATCCCGGTGTGTCTAGATCAAAGTAGAAGTTATCATACTCCGTGGAGATATGATATGAGTGAGTTCACAGGAGAACTCTTCATGAAGAGAATCATTCACATGAAGTGAATTTGTGAACTCTTGTTCCATTATGGGCTCATCACTATCCTCGCCAAAGATTGGATTGTTAGAAATCCAAGTGAATTGATTCAATTCAAATAGAGGATTGGTGAAAATAGCTTTGAATGTTTCGGGAACAAAGTGATCAACATTCTCTATTAGACCGTTAGGGTGAGAAGTGAGTGAACGATCATTATAAAGGAGACTTTCAATTTCTCCTAGGTCGGCTTCAAATCAAAGAGACCATCGCCACTTTCGATGAAAGTGGACCGATGCGAGTGAGTTCATCGGTGAAATCCTCAAGAAGAGGATCGACTCGGAGTGATGCCTCAACATACTCGATGTTTCCATAGGAAGCACAATCGTCGCTAAGATCGGAGAAAGTTTCAAAATTATCTTTGAACACTCAAGAGGGAAAGAGAATCACACATATGATCGAAGTTCCACGTGACTCTCTCGGATTGGGACAAGGTTCTCAACACTAGACTTTATGAATTCGTCCGATTCCTTTTCGTGAACAAGTGTCAAGATGCTCGCCCCCATGTTTAGAGAGTGAGTGGGAATATTGGGTGTGATAACAACAGATCGAGGAGATGAGAAGGACTAGCATACATATGTTTTACAATTTCCATTTGTTCTTCCGCTAGTAATTCCATCATAGTCTTTCTCTCCATTTTTCATGGAAGGAATTTCAACCGATGAACTTGATGAACCTGCATAAAATTGACGAATATCAAGGGTAACTTCATCATCATCGCCATCGAATGAAACGGAATCGAGAGCTAGATTTGGCTGCTTTTGTATTTTAATTAATTCCTTATAGAGTTTTCACCGCAACTGGGAATCTAATTTAGCGACCGCTCTTCGCCTAACAATCTTTCCATGGATTTTTGATTTGGATTATCTTGGGAATGTTTACATTCCTTCAAATCTTCACTAAATCCAAAGATCAAGGAGAAGATTTTGAGGAAGTGGCTTAGGCCGAGGTGGTGCCCGATTCATTTGGTAATCGTAGAGGTTGGTCATGATACTGAAGAGTCGTAATTGTTACAAGGAAATGGATTCCTTGTTTGACAATCGAGCTAAAGTGTGGACCTCCCAAGACTCACAACAAAATGATTGTTGTGGTCGGTGATGTGAATAATATGGAATTTGGTCATTTCAAAGTCCCGAGTGTTACGAAAATTGTTCATAGACAAACGCGCTTCCTGATTGACACTCAAATCCTTGGTGAGGACCTCCACAAAAACTCACACAGATATGTCAATATCTCATGATGTGGCAATGATGGAATAAATCGGTCGTGTCATGGTAAGAATAGGGATCTTGGTTATAGATGCACCCATTTCCTAACTCTACCATGCTAAACCGAGACAATTATCATCATTATGAGGCCACCACAAAATTGACAACCAAAAGGTGAGGATAAGACATAGAAAGAATCAAAGGGTTCCAGAGGGTAAGAAATGAAGAATCAAAAGGGTAAGAGGGTAAAGAGGAATATTTTGGTATTTTTGAAAACATGTTGTAAAAACAAAGAATGAAAATATTTTGGTAATCGATTAATCAAACGAATTAACTTCATGATAATTTTGGTTTTATATGAAAATAAGGAAATATGGACAAAGATGGTAAATATACAATGGGTGTATATTCAACAATCATCGATGCTTCAAATTGTAGTACGTGAGACACCTCCCGTAAGCGTAAAATTTTGGTTGGGCTCAACGGTCTATCTTTTATTAGTCAACCACTTGTGAATGGTCAACCATAAAAGTCAAACATTTCGAATGTAATGCAATTAAGTCCATAGGAGTTTAGTGTTTCCCGGTCGTTAAGTCCCAACGAGGTGTGAAAACCGTAATACAACGAACTGTGATCGGGTGATATTGAACAGAAAGGGTTATGATTGATTACACTAAGGAAATTAAATCTAATAAAGACTTTGAAGTCATTTTAATTCTATATTTAAAATCGTTAGATAAAAAGTGCAATTTACATCCTACGAGTGCAAATATAATTTTCCTACATTCTAATTGACCAAAAATAATTTTAGGAAGAAGCCGGGTATTTTTTTTCGACTTTTATTTTATTTATTACGAATTAAAAACTAATTTATACTAAATAAAATAAAATAAAATACTAAATGAAAGTAAAAATTTCTAAAAAATTTCAAAACTAATCTAAACTACTATCTATCTAAGAAAAATAAATGGACCTCAAAGCTATAAGCCATAAGTCGATAAAAGCTAATGTATGAATAAGCTTAAAATGACAAATGCATACTAAATATTAAAGTGAGTGATTTAATGACACAACACATGCACTAGCTCGGATGGAAGGGAGTGTTTGTGTTGGACGTGGGGTTGGAGCAGGAGGTCACAGTGTTGAATCCTACTCCCGCCTTTTGCTATTTAACAATTTTTAAACTTTGAAAAGCTTAAAATCAAACGCAACATCTTGTTAACAGCAGACACGGCAACAAAATTGAAAGTGGGGTCTGCTTGGCTTTGTGGAGACAAAAGACAATTAGAATCTACAAAAAGCTAATTAAAACTAAATCTTAATCAAGGTTGTCTAAAAGACCTAAAGGAAACATAAAATAGGCATCAACTAAAAAGAAAATAAGCTAAAACAAATTTCCTAAGCCAACTAAACTGCAATGTAATGCTTTCAAAAACACAACAAAATGGGAAACAACTTGAATGGTCATTTGGAACAAGACAACCAAACACCCTTTAGGAAGTTTTAAGCACTTTTGAATTGAACAAGTACCAAAAACCAAGATAAGCAGTTACAAGCAAGAAAAAGGTGGATAAGCAACAAAAATGAACTAAATCTAGAAGAAATAAGTTAAACATGACAGGGAAAAGCAGTTGGCTCAAATTCTAACTAAGGAAATCCTAAAACTAATAAAAGCAAAAATTAAACAATAAAAAGGTAAGATTAAGCTAATGACAAGCTAATGTTTACACTAAACCTACACTAACTAAACCATTAAGCAAATTACAATCTAAATAAGCTTAAGAAAGAACCTCAATGAGCCCAAGAAATGAGTGTGAATCTGGCGATGAGCTACCGCGTCACAGCACAAACAAAGCTAAAGGGTGCTCTTTGGAGCTTATTTGAGACAAGCTAGAGGTGAGTCGCTAATCCGTGACACGAGCCACGTGAAACAAAGTTAGCATAGTGACTTTATCTAAAAGACCCATGGGTGGGAAAAATTTACACTAAAACGTTTTAACATTGTCGTATTTTGTGTTTGGGCCCTTTTTCAACCGAGATAGAACAAGAAAATGGTAAGGTAGTTTTCAACCCAATTTAAACTAAGCTAAAGAGAATTTAGATGCAAATAAAATGTACAAAGGCTAAATATGGAACATCAAGACTTAAAAGAAAGCAAAGTTGCCGAGTTTGAACTTCGATAAGCTTAGAAAAGGGTCATGAACAAAGAAATTTATAAGCCTTTGCTCGCACAATTGTGAAATGCGAAAATTATTTGCTCTTTCAACTTGTACAAAACTTGTTTAAACTAGTTTCAACCTTTCAAAAGTGCTTCAAAACCTTAAACTAACTTTGACTTAAAAAGTCAAAATGGGTAACATGCTTTATGACTCAAACTAAGCTTAAACCAAACAATTCCTTATGAGGGTTAAACTCACTAAAAAGCAGATTTTCATGATTTAGTACTTGAGATTTTCTTGATAAGAACCTAACTAATAACTTGAAATGAGACTTGTGAGACACTTTCAACATAAAAAACTTTTAATGACAAGAAACAATGGAAGAACAAGAAACCGCAATAATAAAATAGAACTAGGAAACCGAATTGGCATTAATCGAAATTTAAGATTACATGACAATGAAAATAAACCGAGCTAGAAACTCGCTCTAGATTAAAACTAGAAACTAAATTAAAACTTAAAAAAACTAACTCGCCACATAATGGCTAAAGGCTTATTTATACTAAGACTTCTTGGCTCTCTCTCTTCCGGCTTCTTCTTCTCGATCAATTCCCAACAAAACATTAGCCATTGATGGTCAAAGTGCTCCAAGCCGTTGATGTGAATTCGCGCCAAAAAGTCTTAGCAATTGGTCTGTGACTTTTGAGACAGGAATGAGAGCATTTAATTGTTTTCAGATTTTGTGGAGTGGAGGGACAAGGTATGGCGAGGTTGAAATGAGGGTGGTTTTGGTTTGCAGGGGGTTGTGAGGAGGAAGGAGATAAGGGTGGGTTTGACTGGTCAAACCTGGTTTTATTATAAAAGGATGGTCAATGGGTTGGTTTTTGGTTTAATAAAACAAAGGTCTATTTGGTTTGTAGTTTAATCACAAGGACCATTTTGTAATATTCTAAAGTATAGGCCTGATTTGACAAGTTTCCAAAGTATCTTCAAGGACCTATCCTGCCAAATATGATAAATCAAGGACCATAAATGTAATTATTTCCCATTTTAAATTTCCAAGGACCTATTTTGCCAATTTTGAAACTTGAAGGACCAAACTTGTAAATTCTCCAAATTTCATCATAAGGACTAATTATGACAAGATTAATTTTCCAAGGACCAAAAATGATAATTTTCAAATTAAAATGTCCCGGTAATTTCACAATCTTTAAAATTCCAAGGACTAAAGTTGCCATTTTGCAAACCGAGCTTTATAAGGCTAAGTTTGACAACTTAAAAATTCACGAGGGCCTTTATGAAAAATTACATGTTTTGAATAACTGTGGACTAAATTTTGACAATTATTGCATAAAATACGCCTAAATATTTTTTTCGCTCTTTTGAGACTTTTCAGTGTATTTGATTGCTTTTGCGGTGTAGAAGGAACAAAATGATGAGTATTTAGACACTAATCAAACGCTTTTGATTATCAAGTTGGATTGATTGGAAACATCTAAAAGGTCGTAAGATTAGTTGTTTACAATCAATTGTAACCTTTGTCTATAATCGGTTACCTTTTGTATTGACCATTTCTTAAGCAAATTTGATAAGACAAACGGATGTTTTATGTTTAAGTTTATGAAAGTAAACTTATGAAACTTGAATTGATCTTGAATTGATTGGTTAGACTTAATGCTTGTTTTTATAAACTAAACTCTTGATCAAGGTTTAACTTGTAAGAACAATAGATTAGTACACCAACTAATTATGATAACCAACATGTTAAGAAGAGGTTAACACAATCATACTAATCAAGGATAAGAAACTAGTTTAAGCAAGTGTAGTTTTAATATTATTGAATTCGCTTAATCATTATTTTCGTGTTACTTGTTGCTTATATGGTATTTTGGGACGTGACAACCATTTACCACTTTCGTGTTACTTGCAATTACATAGATTCTTCACAATTGAAAACACCCAAATCCTAGTGAGCGACCTCGACACCAACCAAAACTAACTAGTGAACACACGGGTCATACTTGCCCGTGTGTTCTTAGCTTAATTCGGTAATCCTTGTTATAAATTTAAAACTAGTAGTCGCGAGACACATCAGTTGTTGTTGTGGTTCAATCCATGCTCCAAACGTTTTCGTCCTCCTATTCAAAGCATTTCCAAAACCAATTGCGTTCCAAATCTCACTAATCTTTGGCTCTCCACACTTAGCCAACTCACTGCTATTGTAATACCCAAGATTCCTTGCTAACCTCGTCACAAAATGGCCTCCACAAATGTTTCTATTACCTTTGATTCCCGGGGCTCTCCTAGACAAATACTCGGCTATGAGCCAAGCGGCATTTCCATCCTTAGTTTCTTCCAATAACATCATTACCCACAAGTCCGTTTATGACATTTGTCCTCGCTTCCAACTCTATGAAACGGCCCATTACTAGCAACTTGTGTAGCACTCTCATCAACGGATTCCTAATGGTTGCAAGATTCCTTCTAGTACAAGAAGGATCTCCCACGCGATTCGATGGCGGGATACTAAGTTACTCTTTTCAAACCTCCTAAGCCTCGAAAAATGAGCTTCAAACAATCGATGCTTAATTTCATTTGGTTCATACAAGCCAAGAGCAACAAAGAAAATCCGCAAAGTGTATGCGTGATCCCGTCCACAAAGCCTAAACCAAACACAAACTTCTTCCATGATGTTCAACATTGGTCTTTCTTTCAAAGTACATGGTCGAAAGAACTCCATACACCATTCACGATAAACCTCTTCATTTATGCTAAATGCTCTTTCCCATGACAAATCATCAAACGAATCCCCATCAACCGGATAGACATAAGACATCCCCATCATATGACGCAATTCATTTTCACACTCATATTCGGCAAACAAATCCCAATCAATTAACCTTGGAACCAAAACTGTCCTATTTTGCAACTTTGATAATCGTTCCTGGAAAGCATGTTTCTCCTCACTAGTGAGATCTTTGAACTTCAAGTTTGCATTCGCTTCAGTCTTCAAGCTATACGTGACTTTCTTCCTTGCGTTCCTTTGGCAATACTTTGTAACAATCGGGTTTAGTGGAACCCGTGTCGAACTTGAACAACCTACAACATTTCTCTGTAGAAATCATAAATATAAGTCAATATAAGAGTGTTAGAACAAACGGGATGGTCTATAGAAGCCTCTAGGGTCTAGTTCAAAATTTTGAAAATTCTCACATGACGTGGAACCGGATCGGTTGAGGGCAACGGATCGGTTCCACTCAAGACCACACTCCAACCGTTCGGTTGCGATTCACAACCGGATCGGTTACTCCATCCTGAAGGCTTTGCCTTAAATCCATTTCCCACTAGATTCTTCTAATTCCAATTCACCCTAGATCGCATTCTAACATCATCAATGATTCCCACTTCCTCAAATTTCTCTTAATGTACTTTCAAAGCTTCTAATCATCACATGTTCATCTTGCTTAGAACTTAACAATCTCAACTTCAATTCTTAATCACTTGTTCTAATCAACAATGTGGCATCTAAAATCATTAAAACGCATCATCTACCAACTAGGAATCATCAATTGCAAATTGATTCAATGGCACAACCTAATTAAATCGAAAATTCAATCATCTAATACTCATTCCATGTTGAATCAATCACTACAATTCTTTTTGCAATGCATTCCTATATCAATTACCCACTTAATCCTAAAAGATTACAACTTAATTCAATTCTAGCAAAACCCCAAATTAGTGACCTAATTTGCAATTCAATCAAATACTCTAATTAAACCATAATTAAGTTAATTGATTGCGATGCTTACTTGCTTAGGTGCCATGATGATCTTCTACAACTTTTACAATCTTCAAACAACTTCTAATGGTCAAATTTTGAGAAACCCAGATGGAGGATTAGTGTGTGTGTGTGTTTTTCTGGAAAAATTGATTTTTTGGTATATATACTTGCATGCAACCGTTTCGGTTTGCATTTTTGCCTAATTTTGCCTTTTTCACTTTACTTGGGCATTTTACCTTCCAAGCAACAATCGTTTACTTAAAAATCCTATTAAAGATGCACACAACATTCATCCAACCATTTGGAAATTTCAACAACATCTAATCTCAAAAACTAAATCATCATACTTATACTCATAACTTAAACTAAAACTCAAAATGCATTGATAAAATAACTTCAAATCAAAATAATAAGAGAAAATAAAAATGAAATGAAAACAAAATCCTAAATGCATAAAATTAAAGTTCATCACAAAGATGAAAACCAAGCAAACAATTGCTTGTTATTATCGTACAGGCTTCTTCTTATTACTCCTCAAAGTACTCATTCCTTAAGATGTCCTCACTTTGAAATTCCTCGGTCAATTCACGGTGTGTTTCGTGAGTTTTGAATTTCTTACAAATCTTCTCCCATCCGGGCATAGTATATCAAATTTGACGTGCCATTCCCGTCTCCATCCTCTCTTTTGTAAACACTTGACCCTCGGGTCCCCATTCCAAATTTTTGAGTTGAACAGGTAGAGAACCTAAGAAATCATTAGTTTCTTGTAAACAAGGATGTTTTTGAATGGATTGTAGAATGCCTCCACCGCTAGTGCGTTCCATTTCATCCTCAATATCAAAGTGTGGTGGAGCTAGTGGTCCATACATGGGGTTTCCATGGACATCACGTCCAATTTCAAAACAAGTCAAGTCCTCTTCCCATCAAACAATTCTAAATCCTCCATGAATTCCAACACTTTTCCTCTCGTATGGGATAATAGGTTTGTTTTGAGATCCCATCATCGATTGTCATCGTACCCTCCCCATATCTATGATTGCACCGCATGTGCATAGGAACGGTATTCAAGTAGAAGAGGTAGACTCTTATCAACCGGGATGTCTAGGGCTAGAAAATCGGCCAAGTAGGGTTGATAGCCAATTTGCAACCTTCGTTTTCACCTCCCCATCGCTTTTGCTTGGGAATTATCCGCCATGGTTAGTTTGGAGTGATTTGGTTGTGGTTTACTTAGGCCAACGCCTTAAATAATGGATAGGGCATAACATTGACGCTTGAACCTCAGATCCGCCAAAGCATATCTCGGAGTGGTTCCGTTAACTTTAATAGGCAAAACGAAGTTCCCGGATCACTCTCTTACGTGGCATACCCTTAAACAAGATCCTATCTCTATCCTCCTCCGATAGATCTTTATCCTCCAACGTTGCTATTGCTAACATAACGCGTCAAGTTTCTTGCGGTATAGGACATAATCTTGTAGTACCTCAATTCTGGATTTTTCTCATTGAGTTCGAGAAATTTTGTTCAAGGTTTTCTAAGATGGCTTCTTTTTGGTCTTGGGTTAAAGGTTTGAAGGTGTTTGGTGTATTAGGTGGTGAAGGTGTGTAATCATGGTTTTTGTTGGTGGATGTGGTAGGAGTTAATTTGTTGGATAAGGTTTTCTTTCTATTAGCTTTCCCCATCTTTACGATTTCCACATTCTCCTTCTCCATGTTAGCACATAACTCCACAAGCATTTCATTCACTCCCCTTCTCCTCTTCCAAGTCGGTGATGTTGATCCTCATCTCCCTAAAGCAAAATCCACTTGACATTTGGTCGTCCCAAGAAAATCTCGCCCAAAGCATACGTCGGGCTCATCGTTTTTTCTTCCAAGACAACAAAATCGCTTGAAAATATGACCATGAATGTTAACCTTAAGATTCTTAACCATTCTTCTCCCATAAGCCTCATAATCCAAACGAACGTGGCCAATTTGATCAAGAACTTTGTCCACAATGTAATTTTCACCATAGGCCATGTTTAGTTGAGCGTCCCACGACTCACCCCTTCGACACTACAAGGTGTACCGAACCTCATAAGTGGTGAATCATACTCGTTAGTGGTGCTTGTGTGAATACCACAACTCTACTCTTCTTAGGAAGTTGAACCTTGTTCTCTCCCATTTCTTCCACACATTCCAAATCCATATCCAACTCCTTCTTACTCTCTTCCAAAATATTCCCAATCTTCTCCAACGAGTTTCGGTGTCCTTAAACATCTCATCCAAGTTACGAGGTACTCGTAAATTCGCTTAAACTATCCATAACAACTATCTAACAAAACAAAACAAAACCAAATACAAACATCCAAATCATTAGCGTTAGAGTTAGTAAAATCTAAACAAACTACATAAACATATACTAAACAAGTAAAGACACTTATTAAGACTAAAAACACAAGCTAAAACTCAAAATATAAAAACTAGAAAAAATTTATCGAGAGCTCCAACGGATCGGTTGGCCCTCCAACCAATTCGGTTGGTGGTAAGCTTCGCATCAAAAACTTCCAACCGATCCGGTTATGGGTTGCAACCGAACGGTTTGAATGATTTTCCAATTATTTTTTTTCAAATATAATTAATTAAACACGTTAATTATAAATTAATTAAAGACCATTAATTGTACTTAAACTCTTAATTAAATGTGTCTACTCATTATCCTAATTAATTAAAATATTAATTAAAACTATATTAACTAAATGAACTTAACTAATCATTAAAACTACTAAACTCTTAAAAGCGAAAATTAACTAAGCTAATTCTCGCAATAAAGGCAAGATTAATTAAAAGTAAATAAAACTAAAAATGACTAAATATCAAAATCTAAAATTACTAAACAAGATGAAACAATCTATAAGACAATCTATAAAAATAAAAATGACAAGAAATAAGCTATAAACTATAACACAAAACACTAGATAAACTAAAACAAAATCAAACATTAAACTTTTCCGAGAGCACTAATCTCGTTCGGTTGCTCACAACCGATCTGCTTAGTCTCTAAAACAATTTTTTTATTTATTTTTTTATCAATATGAAATCTAATTTAAATATTACCACTTTTACGTAATCTAAACAAAATAAAAATTTTAAAATCCCGGCAAGCGCCAAAAACTTGATGTGCTCACCGTGTAAGTTTTAAAATTTATAAACACGAATTATCCGGTTATCACTATAAACACATACGAGCAAGTATACTCGTTCGAGATAACAAATGTGGGTAAGTCGATCGTCCCAAGAGATTTTTCTTTTGAAGTTATTTTAAAAGATTGGTAACAAGAAAGCTTTGTCAAGGCTCTCTCAAAAGATTATGGTTTTGAGTGAAAATCAATATTAAGAAACGATACTAATGTGTAGTCTATAGGCAATCATAGTAAGTGTTCATGAAGGCTTGGTGTAAACTCTTGATGTGATGCACAAATCATAAGCAAATGATTTCCAACCCATGGTTTATGTTTTGAAAAATCATTTTAAGAACAATAGCATATAGGTAATCCTTTCGGTCCTTATCCTAATGATTATCCTTTAGAAAATCCATTTGTTTGTAAATGTTCTTATTAAACTCGCTCCTACGAATCTTTCGACCTTTCATGATGAAAATGTTTCTAGTCTTGTTTCAATAAGTAAACATGGTGGTTGTCAATCACCATATCCCCATACTAGTTTGTCACTTAACTTTTGGAATAAAACATAAGAGAAATCCTTTCGGTCTTTTTCTTAAAACATGTTTTACCGACAAATCAAACAAGACTAGTAGTTTTCTAACAAACTCATTTGAACCGATCATATACATGCATCACATATGAGAACACTAGTATGATTTCCTACATCATTACACACAAGTATATTCAAGAACTACTCCATGATAATTATAACAAAACACAAGTAATAACCAAGTAATTCAAATAACTCAAGAGAATAGAAATTCATAACAAGTTCCATAGAATACCTAAACTTTTGGATTACAAGAATTAGAATTGTGGATTATAGCAACCACATGCCTCCAATCGCCTAGCTTAACGATAACTCCGAATGATCAAACAATGGATGAGAATTCGCCTCACCAACCTCTTGGACATTTTACAAAAGAACCAAACTTTTGAAAGAATAATATGAGTTGGTAATAGCTTTGGTGTAACTATTACACTTTGGGTTGTGTCACACCTAGACTACTAAGTCTAGGTTCATTATATAGCTAGAGAACCATAATATATGTCTAAAAACGTTCTCTACAAGTAAATAACATGAAATGATCGGCCTCCAATGATTATGGGGAGTTAAGGCAACATTAAATAACAAAAGTGTAACTCCAGTCTTGGCAACCGGATCGGTTGCAACGCAACCGTTTGGTTGCGTCTTGCTCACTCGCCCAACCGGATCGGTTGCGGGCTCCAACCGAACGGTTGGCGCCTCTTGTCCCTCCGCTTTGACTTTTCTTGATTTGAACCTTTTCTTTGCTTTCACCGATGATTTCTAAGACGAAACTTGATCTTTACTTGTCAGATTCTTAGAAATCATTGCGCTTCCTAATCATTGAGTCCAAGTGCTTTCTTACTTGATTTCCTTCCTGAATTCTCCAAATGTGCATGAAAACTTCATTTCTTCATCTTTGTGATACACCGCTACATTCACATACACAATACGCATCTTTGCACTTTTGAAACAGTGATGAGTAAATATAGCCGATTATCATACACAAAACCAACAATAACGCTACTAAAAACATGTTCATTTTGAGCGTTATCAATCGAGATAAGAGAAAAATCTCCACCCACGGAGGCCGAGCCACCGGTTTTCACTCCTATTAAAGGCGAGATCACCACCTCTTGAAGTCGAGCAAGCTCAAGTCCATGAGTTGCCAAGCTTCGTCATCATCAAGACTACTGAAGTGATCTTGTTTATAGTTCTTTCCTCCCTCCTAGAAGTGTTGTGATGAAGGCATTAGTAAAAGGTGCCTATAGTCAGTGTCGAAGGCATTAGTAAAAGGTGCCGAAGGGTCAAGTAGAAGGCATTAGTGAAAGGTGCCGAACGTTCGTGTCAAAGGTATTAGTGAAAGGTGTCAAAGGTCCGTGTCAAGGCATTAGTGAAGGGTCTGTCAAGGATCGTGTCAAAGGCATTAGTGAAAGGTGTTAAGGTGTACATTCGATATGGTGCATCGATGTACAAGATAGATTAGTTTTATTAAAGGATATTGATATCCTTGATGATGTTGTAATAAGGAGTGTATCTCCTTTAGGATAGGTGATGTGTAGTGTTGGGTAGTAGTTCCTCCTTTGTAATGGAACCCGGTATCTAGCCTTGTACCGGATAAAGTGTAGGCAACGTTGTGATAGGTTTGGTTCCACCTCGTGGAAGAACCCGATGTCTAGCCTTGTACCGGATAAAGAGTAGGCAACGCTGATGGTTTCTACGCCACAAGGAGCTTGTGTTGTGTAGTGATTACGAACTCTCGAGTAGGTGACTCGAGGAGTGGAGTAGGCAAGAAAGGTGTCCTTGTAGTCGAACCACTATAAATACTTGCGTCGTGGTTTTGTGCTTCTTACTCTTTATCTTTGCATTGTTTATTTATATGCTTATCTATCAACATCCAACATACACATTTAATAGATTGATATAAGATGATCTAAATAGTTTAAAATGAAGTTTTAATCGGTAAAACTATTCAACCCCCATTCTAGTTTTCCACAGTAACAAATGTCAGCATCTGATTGATATTGACATGAGGAATTGTTTTCCGAGTTGAACTCATCAGGAGGATATCTTGATGAGTCTTCAATTCCTATTTCTTCTACAGAGGTGTTAGAGAACCTGATGCTTTCAGAGCTCTCATCAAAGGTGATATGGAAGGTTTCCTCAACTTGTTGTCTTCTGGTGTTGAACACCCTAAAAGCCTTAAACATCAATGAGTAACCTAAGAAGTATCCATCATTAGATTTTGCATCAAATTTGCCTAAGTGATCCTTGTGATTGTGAATGAACACAGACACCAAAACATATGAAAGTAGTCGATATCGTAGAGTCTTCCTTGAAGATCTCATAGGGAGTTTTTTGTGTCTCTTGACAATGATTGATCTATTCGAGTATAACAGTCGTCTTAATGACTTCAAATTCGAAGTGCTTTGAGTATCGAGCCATTTAGCATGGTTCATGCACCTCAATGAGGGTTCTGCTTTTCCTTTCACTACCCCATTTTGTTCATGGGTATAAGGAGATGAGAAATTTTGGGAAATCCCTTTTTCATCACGTAAAACCTCAAGCTCCTGATTCTTGAATTCAATACCATTGTCGGTTCGATTTGTTTTACTTTAATGTCATTTTGGTTTTCAATCTTCCTGATGAATGACATTATTGTATCGCCTACTCGAATCTTTTGGCAAGGAAATATACCTAAGTGTATATTGAGAACTCATCAACAATGACAAGGGTATACTTCTCATCGGATTGATCTAGGACTTACAGTCCAAACAGATCCATATGCAAGAGGTGAAGGCAACTCTTGATTGAAATGTTTTGTTTTGTTTTGAAAGAGGCTCGTGATGTTTTCCTTTTCACAAAGCGAGTAACATGGTTATCCTTCCAAATACAAGTGATGGTAAACCAAGGACTTTGTTTTGTTTAGCAAAGTTGTTGATATTTTTAAAGTTCAAGTGAGACAATCTCTTATGCCATAGCCAGTTGATTGTTTGTTAGGAATTGGAAATTCCATGTTAAAGAGTCGGTCACCCCAATAATGGTCTAGCATATGTTAGCTCTTAGATTTGTCGTTGTTTACGTTATTTATCGGTTTATTAGTTAGTTATTAGTTTAGTTTAGCATAGTGTAACACCGTGGAGGAAGGACGGTCTTTACCCATCAGACACCGATCCACAGCCGATAGGAGGTCGTTGTGTTCACATTATAAATACCCTTCCATCCATGGAAGGGTGGTGCTTCAGATTCAATCTAATATTCCCTTTGTGTAAACCTCTAGCAAGAACACCCTCTCTCTCTACTTTCTCTCTCTAAAATGGAAAACATGTATTTTGATCATCCAAGACCACCCGAATCATCAACACAATAAAAATAACGATCCTACAATTGGTACCAGAGCCAAGGTTATTGTATTGTGTTGATTTGGATCGTTTTTCTCATGATTGTTGAGCGGTTTTTTATGCGTTTGAGATGCTGGTTTTTGGTGTGTTGTTGTTTTTTGTGGTTTTGTTTCATGGTTTTTGAATATACTGTTTGGTACTATTTTTATGGTCGGACGTTTGTTTTATGGGTAAAACTGGTTTTACTTCTTTGTCAAAATCTCATGGTCCATCATTTTCGATTTCTGTTGTCTCAATATTGTGTCAAAACTGGTCATTATGAAGCAGTCTTTGTATCAATATTTACTTGTCTCAATATTGTGTCAAAAAGTCTCATGGTTCAAGTGGGTCAATCTTGTCTATATTCATGGTCAAAACAAGGTCAAAAGATGCATTTTTAATGTTCTATACCGGGTTTAGATGATTATGATCGAATTTGACCGAAAACTCATCGGAAAAATGTCAAAAGACTAGCTAGCGACTTGTGCCTTACCTTAGCGACTTGTATATGAGGTGACGACTTGCCATGAGTATTTACTCATGGTAGCGACTTGGTCTAGCGACTTAGTGCTAGCGACTTGGTCTAGCGACTTAGTGCTAGCGACTTGGTCTAGCGACTTAGTGCTAGCGACTTAGTTAGCGACTTGGTCTAGCGACTGGTCTTAGTGCTAGCGACTTGACTCCATAGCACGGTAGCTACTTGACTTGACAAATGAAGAATGAGAAGACTAGACTCAACCACAAACAATAAGCACCAAAGCCCGACCTTTGTTACACTTATCAACATCATCCCTGGTTTCGAATTAAGAAAGTGTTATGTAAACTAAAAGGACCTCAAGAAGACTCTTGACCACAACTCGACGATATCAAATACCATTGACTCACCAAACGACCTCGCCTTTATATTCAATACCTCATCACCCATGGTTATTCAAGAAAGAAAACGAGATGAAATGTAACCGAAAGACGGTTTGTTCATTCGTATCTCAATACTATCAAATCACCACAATCAAATCCCACTCTATCCTATCCCAACTCATCTCATCTCAATCTACCATGACTCCAAACATCTAACCAAACGAAAAAAAAAAAAAAAAAAAAATGCCTCATTGATAATTGGTTCAATCCGAAACTTTTGTAGGATTTTAAAGATTATTTCTATAGAATAAATATCATCATCGATCTACTCATAAAACAAAAGCCAAGCTTCTTTTATTTATCCGAAGAGATGAAAGAAATGCAACAATTATGTCTACTCCTTTTGAATAGTTCGTTAATCTCACTACCAAAAGTATGATCATAAACAAGAGAGTTTATGTCATCCTTGATTCGCTCGAAATCACAAAACCTAAATCGCAAAATACATACTTAGGGTATGACCAATTATACCGGTTAACAAAGGGTACTCGATGTGATTATTATGATTAATGACGATTTGGTGATAACCGGTTAGAGTTTCAATCGAATTAGATTTGACGAAGTCGAGATAATAATATTTTGTTTTCGGAGGCGGATGGTTTGAGAAAGTTTGGGGAGAGGCAATTGTTTTGATGAGAAATATTATGGTCTAAGTTGTGATGTTGAGATTGTGGTTTATATCCCGAAGGATTATTCTAGTGTTAAATGGAGCAAGGCCATGATTGGGCCTTATCCGATGTGGTGGGCCATGTATCTATTATATGGAATCGCTCAAATTTTTGATATTGAGTAGTGGAATATTTGGTTGATGCTTCTTTTAATTATATTAGACCGAGACAAAGTACGGCTTGTGTTTCAAAGTTATCCGTATTTTAAAAGATAGTATTTGGTCATGATGTTCATCGGATTGATGTATGGCTTATGTTGGTACATTTGGCTAAAAGTGGGCTTCTATACATCCTTTCAATGAGGTTTGTGCTTTATGATTTGTTCACGGATTTAATGATGAGTCTTAATGATGAAATTGAGGTTGACTACGGATTGGTACTTTGGTGTATACATTTTCACGGATTATTATGTCACGGCTTGGATTGGAACAAAGTTGACTACGGGTTTGTTAGTTCGGTTTTCCCGGTAGTTTACTTATTTCGCCTTCTTTCTTTCTACCCTTCCGCGAAGATGACTTGTTTGGGCCTTTATTGAGTGTGATAAAGACTTGGCTATTTAGTTACGGTTGTGATTCTTTCTCGCTTAACCCACAACGTAGCTATCACTTCGTGTCTCACACATTGAGAATGTCAAGAGGTTTTGTACATTGGGTACACTTCTTTTCACAAGGATTAGTACAAGTTTAAGTAACAAACTGGGAATTTTACTTCATGATCAAGTTTGGTATATCGGTTTACTTCTCCATGTGGTCACTACAATAGCCACGTAATGCGTGAATGATGTGTTTACCAAAGTGTTTATTGGATGGTTGATGATATTATTGATGTTGGATAATGAACCGTTGATGAACCGTGCATGTTCCCTAAAATGATATTCACCGAAACCAAAGTTGTCATAACACATTCAAACCGACATTGTTTACGGTTTTGTCTTGATTTTGTAAAATCCCGCGAAAGAACCTATTTCTGTTTAAATCATAGACTTGTAAAATCCCGTGACAATGGAAACATCCCGGTAATAGTAAAGTGCATTTCGGATCTATCTTACGGTTTATTCTTGGTTTTGTAAAACTCGCAAAAGAAACTATTTTCGGTTTAAACCATAGAATTGTAAAATCCCGTGATGATGGAACCATCCCGAGAAAGGAAAGTGTATTTGGGATCTTATTCGATGTCGGTGCTACGGTTTCTACTTCAAGAAGGGATAAAAGGTGTACTTCATGAATTGGATGTGTGTTTGGATATTCGTCATGGCAATTTGGTTATTACATGGTTTTACGGGTTATGTGCTTTTAACCATGGTCGGATGAAACCATTATCAAAGTTCATTTAAATGTCAAAGAAGGCTAGATTTGAGCTTTTAACCAAGATGTGACAACGGAGTTAATTCACTATTATTTATTTGAGGTTGAAGTGAAATATCACGGCGAGTGTACTTAGTATCCGAAGGTATCGGGATGGATGGATGAAGATTCTTCATGATCCTTGTTCGAGCTTATTATCAAAAACGAAGACTTGGAAATCTAGTTATTGTTGGGTGACTTTACCTTTTCTTTTACCACTGGGGAATTGGGCTCATACCACTACAAAATAACTATCACTTTAAGGAGTTACATTGTAGTGCTCAAAGGTCACATTCAATTGTGGATTTTCAAGAGGTAATGTACATCTATTACTTGATGGTTGGTTGGTTGAAGAGTATAGAGTACTTAAGAGATTCAATGGAGCATGAATTCTCGCACCGCTCTTTGTTACATATGTGCAAGTTTAAGTCACGAGTTCGGTTAGTTTACTTGTGGTCAAATTCATCATATTGGGTTTTCCATCACTTGTCACGACAAAGAGCCCTTGAATGATAATGGGGTTGATTACATGTTTTGCTAAGAGAGTCGAAAAGAGAGAGATTATGACGTATGAACACTTCATTCATGCCTCAGACTCTAAAGAAAAGAAATGTGTACGTTCAACAGCGCATTATCTTCAAAAGAAGAGAAATCTTCTTATGACGTATGCTCACATCGGTTCTGCCTGCCTCGTACTCTAAAGAAAAGAAAAGTGTACGTTTCAAGGCGCTTTATCTTTCAAGAAGAGAAATCTTCTTATTATGACCATTCTCATCAACATGCTTCATACTTTTTCCATGCGCTTCACCATCAAGTGAACCGGCTACCACCGATTGTTTTCTCATTCCACTTGCTCGATTATAATGAAGATGGCGACATCATGTGCTTATTTTATGGAGAGAAGTGTGAATAGAACATTCGGATGATTTTCACTTATTTAATCAAGAATGGCAACTCCGTATGCAATTCTTGAGGGGAGAAGAAGTGTGAATTTTTGCATTGTTGATTAATATTTGAGAATATAAATGGTCATACGGCTCCTAACTCATGTAAGAACCGAGCTTCTTCTTATCGGGTCATCTTTACATGGAGTTTCTTCTAAGAGCCGTTGGTTGACATCTTCACCGGATTGATGAGTTTATCGACAAAGTGCTTCCGGTTAATGCTTCACGATACATCAACATGATGATTCCGAACAATCTCTCGTTCTTGTTTGATGTGATTGGTAGTTTGGTGTTACCATTTTGTGTGTTCGCTATGGCCCGATTGTTGATTTCCTTGATGAACATCTTTCGTTCTTGTTTGATTGGGAGGATTTTAGTTAAGGGATTTGCAAGATGTAAGTTAATTGGGATGCTTTTGGTGGGATGCTTTTTGGTGTGAGTTGAAGATGTTAACTATCTATTCCCCAACCGGACAATCTTGAAGAAGGTCGAGTCTACAATCGGTTCTACATTTTCTCGCTACATGTTAGAAGACTAAAGACGAGTTGCATTTAACGATCTAAAGACTTCTTCTTAATCGGGCATTTATCAAACAGATTGTCGGTTTAGGGAGAGCACTAATTGGGAGAGTGTTATAAGTCGATTCAATCCCAATTAGACTTGCTCATATTCTTTAGCAATGACTCGAGACGTTGTTATTGACTATTTCACGATTGGACATTTGACACAAGTTGATTACTTGAGTTAATCATTTATCACTTATTTGAGATTGAAGTTGACTTTCACAAAGGCGTGTTCTTATTTGATAACTTGCTCGGGCTTAAGAATTTGAGTTGAAGACTTGGTTTATCTAGTTACCAGCAATGAGGTGGATGGTTGAAGACCGTTAACTATCACTATTAGGAGTTACTTTGTTTTACTCAAGGTCACACGATATGACGGTGTGGATAATCGCAAGAGGTGTTAATGTCTCATACTTTGTTTGGGTAGTGAGTACTTAGAGATTTGCTTGAAGCATAAATTCTCTACACCGCTCTTCCATCATTAGGTGCAAGCTTAAGATACAAATGTGGGAAGTTGACTTCATTTCAAGTAGGGTATATCGGTTTTCTTCATTATTGGTCACTTCAAATTGTCTACATAAGGGTTGATAAAATAGTCGAGAGAGTCTTCAAGAAGTTGATTCTCACAAGAGTTCAAGTGTTCTTCTCATAAAGATTTCAAGTATTTGGGCTTATATTTGTTGTCGATTCTCAAGTATCAAAACCGTAAAGGGCAAGGAGACACACATCTAAACACAAAGTGAGTAAACTTGATGAACTTAATACTTCTAAGTAATCAAGATATCCCGGAAGACAAATGTTATTACCGCAGAGAAACTCAAGGTTTGACTCATGGCGAGTAAACTTGATGAGCTTAATACTTCTAAGTGATTGAAGATATCCGGAAAACAAATGTCATGACCGCAGAGAAACTCAAGGTTTTACTCATCAAGGCTTTTAGTGTTAGTATTCCAACGACGCTGGGGAAGTGATGTAAAAGAAAGTTTCAAGATAAAAGAGGTACACAAGTGTGACATATTCATGGGAGATAAATGTGTAACATGAGGGAGGTCGAGATATAATCACTTATTCTTTCCGCAAAGATTGTGGAATGTGTCAATGTTTGATTCTTGAGCTTGAATCATACACGATCATCGTGGAAGAAAATGTGAACATGGAAGGTGTTTTCATTCCCTCATGATGTGTATTCGGAGAGCTCTTGGGTATTGGTGTACTTGGTTCTTGAGCTTCATACACGATCATAAGGGAAGAAAATGTGAACATGGGAAGGTGTTTTCATTCCCTCATGAAGTGTATTGGGAGAGTTCTTGAGCATTATACAAAGAGACTCGACCGCATCAATTCAACTACTGGGGAAGTGTTCTCTTGACACCTTTTGGAATGGATCGCTTGCACTTCAGTGGAAAGGAAATTTGAGAAGATTATTTAAATGTGGGATGATACGTTGTTGTTATTCTATTGGATGATATAGCCTCGAACGAAGAATCACGGTGATTATTCTTAAAAGGAGCAGATGGATTTATGATAATGGTGTGCTTCTTTGTGCACCGGCTAAAGCAAGCTTGAAATAGAGCTTCAATCGCTCAACATAAGGATTTTCGGTTTGGGGAAGTCGCCAAAGTCTCACTTTCGATGGTTCAATTTCTTCTATTCAAGAGCCTCCTAAGCTTTGGTGGTGAAAGTTTTAGAGATGATGACTTCTATCTTCTACGACGGGTCGCTCGATATCCTTATCTCGGTATCAGATCATCATCTTCTTTAACTATATCATCTACTCTATCTTTGTATATATTTATTTATAAAAATATAAAACCAAAATACAAAAATATAAAACCAACAAAAGAAAATAGAAAAATATAAAACCTTCAAAACCCATAAAAATCGTAAAATTTCAAAAATACCAAAAATATGTTTTCTAGACATGTCTTCGGTATCGATAACATCTACGGTCTTAGAAATGTCATTCAATAATGGCACGGGACCATAGATGAAGTTCGAGCAGGAGGTGTAAATATTTTTTTCTAAACATGTCTCAAAATATGGCTTATCAGAACCGGCTTATTTCGATCAGAACCCTGCTTAAAATCATGGCTTGCTATTATTCCGATAGCAACCCGCTCTTTAAAGAAAGGAAAGTGCTACGCTAAACAATTTTCAAATATTTCGTGCACTTATCCTAAAAACAAATTGAGGAAAGTATGTCAAGGATCATTGCTCCTACACAAATGTTTTTCCGTCTAAAATTCTTCGAAAAATATTTGTTGTTTTCTAAAATGGTGGTAAATGAGTTGCTTGAAAATCAATCGATTCGTAGTTTTTGTTATTTTAAAACTCAATCAATGACTTCGCTTTTAATCTTTTCATAAAATGAGTCATTGATTGAGGGGAGAATGTTTTCAAATCTATATCATCTAACGAGCTTTCTTAATTATCCTAATATGCTTAATTAAAATGATATTTGCCTATGTTGAAGGACTAGGAATTTAGGATATGATTGTTAGGTTTAGATGATTAGAGTTTGATTAACACATAAACCCCATGCATTTATATGATCCGATTGTTATGTTGCATTGACTTTTATTAGTCGATTGTTGTTTGGGTGATGTCGACCACCATATATTTGTATGTGTGTTCACTAACGATGCGTGTATATTGGTTATAAGAATGTTCCCGATCCGGATCCCACAATTGAAGATGATTGGATGCCGAAAGGAAAGGGTAACTATATCTTGGGTTGACAAATGAAGAAACGGAGCTTAATTGGACTTCTATGGAGAGTTGGCATAAATGCAACGTAAGAGGTCTCACCGCATCGCAGATGGTTTTCTTCTAAGTGATTGAAGAAACGGAGCTTAATTTGACCTCGTTGGCATTCAAAATGCAACGTAAGAAGAAGTCTCGACCGCATCAAGCAGATGGTTTTTCTTCCAAACCCTACAAAGAACAACAACAAAAGCGGCTCAACCACCTAACGAATCTTTGTGCAGATACCATTTTTAAACAATTTTGAGTAAATTGAATTAAATTGTTTTGAAAATGGAAAATGTTGTTTTGAAAATATATTGGACTAAATTTTGAAAATCACCGGACTTCATTTTATCAAAACTTGAGTCACTCAATTATCGACTACGGTCATGGATTGAGGGGAGAGTGATTTAAAATAAAATATTTTCAAACGATATTTCTTCACAAAAGTTCCGCTTTGTACAATATAAGTGGTGATCTAAAGATTTAATGTTATGTCATGGTATGATTTTTCTTTAGAATCAAGGTCTTTCAAAATGAAATTTTTTTGTTCTTGTTTGATTGTGAAATTGTTTTATTTTACTAAAAGATCTCTTAAAACTATCATACCGACACTAACAATCTTTAATGTCTTAAATTGGTCCTTATATGTCATTTTTCAAAATTAAATCTTGCCACGTCTTTCCCTAAAACTTTCTAAATGATTTAAATCAATTGGGATCACAAATCTCAAATGGTTTGAAATTTTGATCAAGGAGAGATCGTGATTTAAATCTCAAATCTGTTTTAATGGAATTGGTTTTAGTCCTTTAAAGGCACTCCCGCCTCCATGTGCCAAACGATTTCAAATACACAATGCACATGTTGAGGAGGAGGATTTATCCAAAACCGATGAGTATTTAAACAAGGCCACATTTTCTCCCATGTTTTCTAAACCTAATTAAATCACTTGGGATCCAAAATCTCAAAGGGTTTGATATTTTGATCGGGGAGAATTTGTGATTTAATAATGAAATTTGATAAAAGGTGATCATTTTGATTTAATTGTGCACGCCGCTCTCTCATATGTGCTAAACGCTTTCAATCTGAAGCATATATTGAGGGGAGCAAATAAACTATCGAGGTGCAAATGCTTTTATGTTTTAACATAAAGTACCTTGATTGAGTTTTAAATGGTTTCTTAATGGCTTTTGTGATCGTGAATGTGCTTCAAAAGAACTCTTGCCTCTATGTGATAAAATGATTTTAAATATCCTATGCACATATTGAGGGGAGAATTTTACCATGAAAATCAAATGGCTTTTTCGTATGAAAATTGTGATCAAAGAAAATATTTCAAAGTCCTCTTGCCTCCTTGTGCTAAACAATTTCTAAATCATACGCACATGTTGAGGGGGAGGTTTTCTAAATGATCAAAACTATTAAGGTACAAAATGCTTTGATCTCGTATCACAAGTACCTTGATTGGTTTTCCAAATGATTTTTCAATTGGTTTCGAGAAGGAATGAACAATACCAAAAGACCGACCAAATTTACTTTATGCATGGTGTTATAAGGATGGTTAGGTTAGGTATTTGTTCCCACGATCCGCCTGAACCGGAGGGATCTACCCAGGACAATCCACTAGATAGTGTAGAGTCCTTAGGTATATTGAAAAAGGAGAAAATGAGAATATGGGAAGAGTGCGGATCGAGACAGAGCTAGTAATCGAATAAACCCAACAAGGTTCTAGTAATGAAGTCTCGTAAGCATCAAGGGTTGAAGAATGAAAAGAAATGAATATGAAAAGGGTGAAAAGAAATAGCCTCCATCAATTCAACCTTAGGGCGTAAACCGGGTTCAATTCATATGCTACTGGTGGTTACTAAGGTAACATCGGTATTGAAGACAAGACGTCATGGACCCAAAGGACGACCGCACTAAAACTTCCCAAGCTACTCAAGTTCCTCTTAAAAGGACTTGTTTCATTCTCACGGGAACCGACATTATCTATCGACTTTCTTAGAGATTGTTGATATTGAAGAAGGAGACCTCTCCCTAGTCTCCAAGACAGAACCAAATGTGCACTATTGAGTCTAGAGCCAAGAGATCATCCACAATATCTCGTTAGGACACTAAATTAATGAAGACTTGCTGTTTCACACAATGTGGAAAGTAAGAATATATTAAGAGTCCCACGATTATCCTTGTGGTATTGCCGAACATCCGAGTGGTATGTAAAAGTATTCACGATGAAGATGGAAATCCTTCTAGAGCCAACATCAAACAAGCTCTTGGTGGGTGACATGTGAGATCTTCTCAAAGATCAAGCTTGTGACAACCGGATAGAAACAATGGGAGATTCATTCTTGAATCAACCTTGGTCCAGAATGGAATTGACGAATACTTTTGGAAAACCGCTCGATGTGCAAACCTTCTTTTCTAGCACGTCGAATGTGTACTTATGTTTTCAAATTCAAAAGTATCTCCGATTGAAAATACTTTTAGAAAACCGCTCGATGTGCGAATCTCTTCTTTTCGCTAGCACGTCGAATGTGTACTCATTCTCTAATACAAAAGTATTTTGTTTGAAAATTGATCTTTCTCATAAAACCTTCGTCAGATTGCAAAACTCTTTCTTCAAGCAATACGCGATTGTTTTTCAAATCATTTTCATCAATCGCTGAATCTCAATTATTTGGTTCACTCACTCCGTGTTGTCTTCTTTGAGACGTTCCGGTTTGAGAACAAATAGAACAATGCGAAACCCCGTCAAGGAGATTCTTAGGAATCCTACCGATCACAGCAAGATTTGTATCGATCAACGGGAACCGTGGGCCGTGTACCTCAATTCAACGAAGTGATCAAAGACACTTTCGTGTGTTTTATTGCTAATCGTTGTTTGCGGTACATTTGACGGTTGCGGTGATCGAATTGAGGAGTCAATCCAAAGCCGCATGCTCACAAAGATCCACACTTAATTTGAAGAAATCATGATCGGTGCATATCTACATAACCCGGTTCGATATTTTATACTATGCTTCGCTACGCCGCAAATATCATGAACCAAGAAAGCTTCCGCTACTCGATGGAAAGATGTCATGATTCAAAAGTGTGAGCATGTCGGTCCAAAAGTCACAACTTCACATGATGGCAACACAATAAAGGGTGATCCAGAGATTTGTTGTGGTCGATGATCTCAAAGAAAGCTCAAAGATCATCAAAGATGTGGATCGCTTAAAGGCCTCCACCGAAAGTACAAATCAATGCGGACTTTGAAGATTCGCTACTAAAGCACAAAGATTGTGGAAATGAAGAATTCAAGTCTACGAGCTCAAGAACGAAGTCAAAGATAGAATGCTAGGAAGCAAAATGTATTTCATGGGGTGACCTCCTTGGGAGATTGTTAGAATTAGAAATTCCATGTTAAAGAGTCGGTCACCCCAATAATGGTCTAGCATATGTTAGCTCGTAGATTTGTCGTTGTTTACGTTATTTATCGTTTATTAGTTAGTTATTAGTTTAGTTTAGCGTAGTGTAACACCGTGGAGGAAGGACGGTCTTTACCCATCAGATCCCCGATCCACAGCCGATAGGAGGTCGTTGTGTCAGTAGTATAAATACCCCTTCCATCCATGGAAGGGTGGTGCTTCATTCAATCTAATATTCCATACTTTGTGTAAACCTCTAGCAAGAAACACCCTCTCTCTACTAACTCTCTAACTATGGCAAACATGTATTTTGATCATCCAAGACCACCCGAATCATCAACACAATAAAAATAACGATCCTACATTTGTATTTGCACCATTAACATAAGAAATTCTAGAAAACACTATACCATTACAGTTTACTGAACCATAACCTTCAGTGAGACATGATGAGTTATCACCAAATACTACCTTAGGTCCTGGTTCTTCTACATATTTGTGCAGATATTCATTCACTCCAATCATGCTTCTTAAGCATCCACTATCTAGATGCCAAACAGGCTCCTTGGCATGTCTCTACACAAATAGTAAACTGAGTTAGTTTCTCTTGCTAACCCACTTACTAGTGGGCTTACGTCTGATGGATTGTTTGAACTTTGCAATGGACTCATGGTCAGTGGTAAAGTGAACAGTGCTACCATAGGTTTTACACTTGCTTACTGAGGAAGACTCAGTGATGCGGGGTGATTTTGTGTTTCTTCTTGCATGTATGACCATGTCTTGTTGAGATGTCTCATGAGCTGGATTTCCACATATTTCACAACAGGAGTTCATGAGACAATTATCAGGATGATGGTCATTAAAACTACAGTGTGGACAAGGATGGAAAGGTTTAACTTTTGGCTTTTGAGCCTGCTTTGATGATGAAACATAGTTGTGACCAAGGTTCATATATTTTGCTTCATTCAGTGACTTTGTGTATTGTAAGTGATTAGAAGTTCTATGATCTTCTCTTTTGCAGATCATGCAAAAGAGATTTCTGTAGCAATTATCAGTGGAGTGACTTGTATAATGGCACAGTTCACACTTCTGTTTTGGCTTGGAGTTGGTTTTTGACTTAGAGGAGCTTGAGGAGGTTGAATTTGGTTCTTTGATTATTGAATCAGGAACCTTCTTAGTTGAGTTCACCTTTTTAGTCAAAATTTCCTCACAAGTTCAGTAAACTGTTTGATTTTATCTTTTCAAGGGAATCAAGATGTGGAAGTCTCAAGAGGAACCGAATCTTCTTTTTTGGTCATTCGTGTCTTTTAATATTGTTCTACCAAGGCCCGATCTTTCTAGAGAGTGTGGAGTATATTTTAATGGAGTAAGCTCGAGTTAGGTGCAAGACCTTGAAGAGATTTCAGAGGTGGAATTGGTGTTGATAACGCCACACGCTGCGCTCGGGGTCAAAGGAACTTCCTTTTCTCGAGCAAGTTTTATAACACCCTAGGCAAATGAACCTAATCGTTGTAGTGTAGTAATTAGGGTAAGCCACGGTATTGATATCGTTCTCTAGGGAATAGGAATGCTAGTAAGGAGTTACTACGCTAAGGTTAAGGTTGAGGAAGATTATTTTTATCTTTTATGTTTTATGAAAATGGAAAGGTACGAATCTCGGGTATTGGATTTGGGGGTTGGTATTTCACCGATTACTCTACTATTATCTAATTATCTAAACTAAAGTTGTGGGAGTCTATGTCTAATTAATGTGTGCTCGTATGATAGTTTAAAGATGTGTTTACTTAGTTTGTATTACTCCTTAATTATCTCCTATTGATGGTTGAGTGTCACGCCTTATTCCTAGTCGTTGTGTGTCTAAAGTTGTAGGGTATGCTTTCCCTAACTCTTTGAACTTACCAAAGGGTCTTGTCTACAAACCCACTAGGGATTATAAACTCCTACTCTAAGGCGCTCTTTGGATGGTTTAGCCTACAACTACTCGTAATTATACTCTAAGGTTCACAAAGATGAATCAAGCATTATACACAACGAATGACCTATCGCATTACTAGATCATTAATCAACTAAGATAAGAAACAACCAATCAATATTCAATAATTAAGTTTCATACTTCCTAAGCAAACACACAAATAAATTAGCGGACATGGAGAACATGCAAGCATACACACAAATAATCAAAGACATAATTGAATTAATGAAGTAAAGACTTATCTTGATGTAAGATAGGTTTAAAACCCTAAAATCGTACAAGATACCTTAGGTTCGGTTTTAGGTTTTACTCCAAAGACTCTCCACACAAAGACCGAAAAATTCGGATTCTATATATAAGATTACAATTGCGACGGCCACCTTATGTTTAGTGACGCCGCCGTGTCGCCGCCATTAGGGTTTCGTGGCGCGTTAACCTTGCGATGGCGTCACCTTATGTCCGTGACGCCATCCTCTTCGCCTCGACATCGCCCGGATTGCATCTAGGCCGTCCTAAGTAGCGACGGCCTACTCTTTCACAACTAGACGCCTCTTGAAAATACGAGTTTTGGGTTCCGCCCGTCACAATAATTTTGGGACGCGCCACAATGTAGCACCCGACGCGCCGCTTTCTACTTTCAAAGAATCGTGAGTGTCTCGATTTTGACTTTGGCCATTTTCTTCATATATTCGCGCCTTTTCGTCCAAATAAGTGCCATTCCAAGATTTTGCCTTCACGAGACCTAAAAGTGAAAAGGAACGATATTAAGCAATAACGGATACAAAGTGATCAAATAAGGACTTAAACGACCCCTCAAAATGGTACCTTTAAAACCTTATCAAATATCCCTACACTTGTTATTTGCTTGTCCTCAAGCAAATGTGCTTTTAGCCAATTAATTTATAAGTTGGGGTCATGAAGCATTAATTCAAAACGTCCACAACACATATAAGCCCAAGAAAAGTCATAACAAGCACGGAATTACATACTAGCACCTCACATGGGGTGTTTGGATACTCACATCTCTCTCGGGTGTATATATGAAATATAACAATATAGGAAATGGAAGATAAACACTCATTAACCGGTCCTAGTACATAGATTACCATAGGCTTGAGAATAGATCAAACCTCCATCGCTTTGGCGAAGCACCTAGGAAAGACTATCAAAGAGGTCTTTAAAGGGTTGTAATGTTAGGCTTACTGGTAGGGAAATAAGGGTTTGGTGGGATAGGCTATTTAGTGGTGGTAAGTCAAAATCTTTATGTTAATCAGATATGAAGAATGGCGTTGCTAAGCCAAGACTCGACACTCTAAACTCTAGATAACTCGAAATAAATAAACATAAATTTAAAGATAGATGTAGGATGGGCCCGTATGTTTGTTTTTTTTTTTTTTTTTTTTTTTTTTTTTTTTCATACACTTTTACTCTACCATCCTCTACGATAACATCAAAATACTAGGGATTTATAGGCACATCCCTACACTTGAGTTTTATTACTCTAACACTAATTTGACCCGAATTGAAAAGATCAAAACACTTGGGGTACATTATTACGCAAACAAAGGAATTTGAATTTAACGCTCCCTTCCGTCATTTCATAAACTTTATCTTTCCCATGAATCCCAATCGTCCCAAAACTCAGATACAAAGGATATGACTTGACTTAGCAACTTATGCAAGCAACTAGATAATTGAACTAAGGGTTTAGGGTGATAACAATAATGCACTAAAAGTGAGTGCATAAAGGGTAGGCTAAGGCGATTTGGGTGTATATTTGGGGTGGGGTGTAAACAATGCTCTTCATTGATATTCCTAAAACCGAAACATCACGAGAACCGCGAAGAGGATAGGCTCTCGAGGGTTAACTAGGGTATCGTGTACTAAAAATGAGTACAACGCAAGGTGTGGGGAATTACTCAACCAAGTGGAAGAAGTAATTATATTACGTGTATCAAACAAGGGTTATCCTAATGCCTCTTATCATTTAGTTATTCCTAATTACACAAGTGTAGCCTCACTGCGATCTCGAATGCATCACAAAACAAGTTCTAGAATCTAATATACTACCGGTTCACACTCTAAGCATTAAAGATGAATGCTTTAATTCCTACTAATCTAAGGGCGATCCTCACATTTTGGTGGAATTTGGGTGGTAAAGGGTTTTGTGCTAGTCATGCAACTTCCTATCCATGAGACGCTTTTGTTAAGACTAATGGCCCACTTTTGCGTCATGAAAATTTTAAATTTGGTGCCAAAATTACCCTAACCGACATTTTCTCATGGTTTATTACACAATCACAATTGGACAAAGCAAATAGTCAAGGATAAGCATAGTTTCAAAGTTCCTGCTTTATTTTCCTCCCTACACTTAAACCGAACATTGTCCCCAATGTTCCCGAAAGTATCAAAGTTATGATAAAAGAAGGTAATTAAAACGAAAGAAACTAATACTCCCCGATTAGCTCGGTAGGATCCGTAAAGTGGTGGTTAAATTCTTTTCAAGAAGAATTATTGCGTGAAAAGCTCCTTCCAATCTTATGTAACTTCTTCTTGACAAACTAAACTCGCACACTTGAAGAAAACAAACAAAACCTTCGCGTAAAATCGGCGGTAATATATATAAGACTCGATTTAAACTAGGATATAATGCTTGTGGAATGGATGTTTATGTAATTTCTAAGAAAATTAAGACCGGAAAATTCCAAAATTTATAAGTAGCTCGGAAACGAGAAAAAGTAATCGATGTTTTTACTCCTTCCCGACGTCGTCAGTTGCAATCCGACGCCGTCAGTTATCCCGACAAAACCGGTCTGCGATTTTCTAGAAAAATTCGGAAAATTTTACATCTTTAGAATCTGGAAAATTTCAAGAAACATCCATTATGACTCGATACAAGCATTTGACTCGAACAAACAAACATAAATATCTTTTAGTTAATTGTTATTCTCATGTTTACGTTTCTTTTGAAAACGTGTGTAATCCTCCCTACACTTATCCCTTATGTAAAATACCTTTATATGTAATTAAGACGAGGTTAAAAACAAAATAAAGCATTTTTACAAATTTAAACATGAGGATAAACAATTAATAAAAGATATATGACACTAACAAGCAAACAATTAAGCATGGATTGCCTCCCACGAAGTGCTTTTCTTTATTTAAGAGTCTTGTAGCTAGACTCGTAGTCGTACATCTACGTTTCCTCACGCATCCTCAATGAGAATTCTATCATGTTGACAAAATCTTCATCGACTCTATACTTAGGCCCTAAAGTCAAGCAATCCTTATAATAATGCCTCCTTCTTTCCCACATGAATTTATAACCTTTTTCAACATCTTCCTTGCTTTTGTCCTCAAAAGCTTTGATGTTGTCTCGATCATAAATGGACAAGTGGCCATACTCATTGTTTTCCAAGGCATCCTATAGGTGATCTCATCGGTTCCTTCCTCGAACCCAACCGCTCCCTCATGCTTGTTATGGCTCATTCTAGATGTTTCAACAAACGGTTTCCCTAGCACTACTTGGGATAAGCTATAGTCAATGACGATCCTACATCTTCTAGGACCATAAAATCAACTAGGTAGGTGAAATTTCCTATAAAGACATGCACGCCCTAGACTCTTCCCACAAAGTTGCAAACTCCTCCGGATACTTAGGGTCTCTCCTAATATTGAGTCGCTTATTCATAATGTCATTGTAGACATGAGATGACATTACATTGATGGGGATTCCGTATCATGTAAGCGTGGTCGACACTCCTATATCCGATCATACAAGGGATTTTTAAGTTCGTGGATTCCCTCCTAATCTTTGGGCATATCCTAATGATAGGTGATCGTGGATTATCGATTATGTATTGATGGTACGCAATCTCTTCCTTAGTGGGGTAAAGATTGAAGTAAGCACTATTTTCCACATTCACGTTGTTGTTTATCATGCCATTTTCCAAATTATCGCTAATCATAGAGCCAACTATAGCACCGACTACTTTCTCAATGACTTCCCTAATTGTACTATCGAATATTTTCTACAAACTCGAAGGTCGGTGTTTCTACTCACATAGCGGCTTCGACGGTTGTGTTGGTTATTGGGTTGGGTTTTAGTGACATTGAATTTTTTGTGTTGGGTTATCAAGTGGTGGTTGGTTATCACCTTCCATGATGAAGAGTGATGGGTGTTACGAACAAAAGTCACAAAGAAGGGGATAGACTAAGAGAAAGCTAAAAATTGAGAAAAAATTTACTTGATAGGAATCAAGCAAAGAACCTAAACGAGGTGGACTACTAACTAGCTATTCTATTCCCGGCATGCGCGCCAAAACTTGATAACGCCACACGCGCCGTTCGGGGTCAAAGGAACTTCCTTTCTTCGAGCAAGTTTTATAACACCCTAGGCAAAGGAACCTAATCGTTGTAGTGTAGTAATTAGGGTAAGCCACGGGTATTGATATCGTTCTCTGGGAATAGGAATGCTAGTAAGGAGTTACTACGCTAAGGTTAAGGTTGAGGAAGATTATTTTTATCTTTTATGTTTTATGAAAATGGAAAGGCACGAATCTCGGGTATTGGATTTGGGGTTGGTATTTCTATCGATTACTCTACTATTATCTAATTATCTAAACTAAGGTTGTGGAGTCTATGTCTAATTAATGTGTGCTCGTATGATAGTTTAAAGATGTGTTTACTTAGTTTGTATTACTCCTTAATTATCTCCTATCGATGGTTGAGTGTCACGCCTTATTCCTAGTTGCGTTGTGTGTCTAAAGTTGTAGGGTATGCGTTTCTCCCTAACTCTTTGAACTTACCAAAGGGTCTTGTCTACAAACCCACTAGGATTATAAACTCCTACTCTAAGGCGCTTTGGATGGTTTAGCCTATAACTACTCGTGTAATTATACTCTAAGGTTCACAAAGATGAATCAAGCATTAGTACACAACGAATGACCTATCGCATTACTAGATCATTAATCAACTAAGATAAGAAACAACCAATCAATATTCAATAATTAAGTTTCATACTTCCTAAGCAAACACACAAATAAATTAGCGGACATGGAGAACATGCAAGCATACACACAAATAATCAAAGACATAATTGAATTAATGAAGTAAAGACTTATCTTGATGTAAGATAGGGTTTAAAACCCTAAAATCTGTACAAGACACCTTAGGTTCGGTTTTAGGTTTTACCCAAAGACTCTCCACACAAAGACCGAAAAATTCGGATTCTATATATAAGATTACAATTACGGCCACCTTATGTTTAGTGACGCCGTGTCGCCGCCATTGTGGTTTCGTCTTGGCCACGTTAACCTTGCGACGGCGGCCACCTTATGTCCGTGACGCCGTCTTCTCTTTCCGACGTCGTGCGGATTGCATCTAGGCCGTCCGAGTAGCGACGGCCTACTCTTTCACAACTAGACGCCGCCTCTTGAAAATACGAGTTTTGGGTTCGCCCGTCACAATAATTTTAGGACGGCCACAATGTAGCACCTGACGCCGTCGCCTTCTACTTTCAAAGAATCGTGAGTGTCTCGATTTTGACTTTGGCCATTTTCTTCATATATTCGCGTTTTCGTCAAATAAGTGTCATTCCAAAGATTTTGCCTTCACGAGACCTAAAAAGTGAAAAGGAACGATATTAAGCAATAACGGATACAAAGTGATCAAATAAGGACTTAAACGACCCTCAAAATGGTACCTTTTAAAACCTTATCGCTTGTGATTTAGCTTCAGACTCAATGATGGACTCGGATGAATGGGTACATCGTGAGTCCAAGCGTGTTTTGAGTGCGACTTTCGTGTTCAAGTATTCTTCCGTAATCAAAGTTTGGTAGCTTACTATTGGGTTTACCCTTTCAACCCAAATCACATGGTTTAGGTATTGTCTCTGACTAGAGAGTCGACCGTGAGACACAAAGGTTTGGGATTTTGACCTTCACTGAGTGGATCAGTGCGTTGATCCTCACCTAGTATACTCCTTTTATTAATAGGGTTTGAATAGTTTTATAGACTCTAGGATTCTTAGTGGTCCAACTTTCAATAACTTGTTTTTCTTTCTTAAGTTCTTCCTGAAGAGCTTGATTTCATTTTACTAACTCAGAGTTTTGAATTTGAAGTATAACAGCCTCAAGTTTGGCTTGTTTTAAAATAAGAAGTTCATCTCTACACTTAATTAACTCAAAACTAAATTTGTTATATTTGGAAAACAAATTTAATCTTTGCTCTTCAACGAACTTAAGATCAACATTTATATAATTCATGGAAGATTTCCAGTCAGAATCATCATCCATGAATAGTAAGATGTTTACCTTCTTCATGGTGATGTTAACCCATTCATCATTTCTTACACGATTCTTTCCAACTATGAGCTTGTCTTCTTCTGAGAGAGCCATTAGTGCACTGACTTGTACCATTTCATCATCTGAGGAAACTGGCTCTTCATCCCAGTCAAAGACTTCATCTACAAGGCCCTTGTTCTTTCCCTGCACAGATTTAGCATTTTGTGTAGTTTCTGAGGGTGTGGCCTCAATAATAGCAATTTTGGCCTTAGCTTTCCTATATTTTGCTTCAAAATCAACAGTTTTGTTTTGGTCAGACTTATTTTGATAAGTTTGAGGAGACTGAAAAAGCTTGGGTTGAAACTTTCTAAAACTAAAAGACTGGTTTGACCCTGAGGGCTTGTATGAGGGTTCTGAAATAGTTTTTGAAAAATAATATTTTGCAAAGTGACCCTTTTTGTGACATTTATAGCACTCAGTGTCCTCATTGGCTTTAGCACTTGAAAAGTTTTTGTTTCTCCTCACTAGTTCTTTCATCAACCACATCATTAGAGTTTTCTTGAAAATCCTAAACAACACTGTTTGAAAAGAAAGAAGTTGAAATGAGTGTTGAGGTAGTTGTTAGGGTCTTTTTAACCTCCTGAGACTTTTTTAAATCAGGGTATCGTCTATTGATAAGATTATCTTCATAGACGAACTTCCCATAGATTTCAGGAAGTTCAAGAGTTTGAATGTGATTTGCATTTCTAAGTCCTTGAGAGAAGTTCAACTATTTCTCAGGGAGACTGTTGACAAAACATATATTTATTTCATGTTTAGACAGTTTAACACCATCATTTTCCAATTCATTCAACAGTGTCTTATACCGGGTGTAAGTTTGAGAGAGGGTTTCAGACTCTTTAGCTATAAAGGTGTTGTACTCAAGTTTCAGGTCCATGATCTTGTTTTCCTTCGTATCTAAGGGACCCTCATAGCTATGAACCAAGTCATTCCATGTTTCCTTGGCTGTACTACAGCTAATGACTAATTCCATTACATCATCAGGGAGACATAATATAATGATGCTTTTGAATCTTTGGTCCTGATTCACCACCCTTCTCTCATCTTGGGTCTACTGAGCTTCTAGTTTTGGTAAACCTACAGCAGTTTTAGGGACAAATGGACCTTCATTAATACATTTAATGTAGTAAGGTTCCATCCCAGTACTTAAGTCATGGACAAATTGGGGAACTTCACTTTTAGCCATGGTAGGATCCTGATTTTAAAAACGTTTTGAGCGGCTTAATTTTTTTTTATAATTCAGTCTGCTCTGATACCACTTGTTGAATTTTCTGTATCACAAATAGCAAAATGACAATTTGAGGCTAATCGTGATCCATGACTTAAGTAAAGTGTTTAGAAAAATCAGTTTAAACAAGATAAGTAAAGTAAATGCACAAGAGATTTTTCAACGTTTATATTCTTATTAAAATGACTCAAAAGAATATATTACCCAAGTGTTTTCGGAACAACACTTGGGATTGAATGACAAGTACGGTGTGAACTCCTCACTAAGCTTAGGCTAAGTCTAAGCACAAGTACACGAAACCACTGAACTGTTTCAGGGACATAGTTGTATTTAGAGGAGTGAAAGTTGCTTGTGAATGTTTACACATTTAATGCACAAGCTTTACTTTCACTCCATCCTTATGCCTATTTATACATATATGAGATTTAACTATTTCCTAAAAGACAATACTAACGTAAGCTATAGAGGACACAATACTGATGTATTTTGTCTCTGTTTACAAGAAGTTGTATTGGGTAAAATACAATGTTTCTTTATGAACATCAGTGATGACATTGATCTTGGTTGTTAGCTTTTCAGGGAAAGTTTGACTTATGATTGATAAGGACTCCTCCTTATGCGTTCAAACTTATCCCGCCTTGTCCCGCCTATTCTTAAGTCTTCTTACTCTTCAGTCTTTATCTTCAGTGATTGTAGTTGATGACGAGTTATAGGATTCAGTGAGTTATTGTCTTCTTACTCTTCAGTCTTTATCTTCAGTGATTGTAGTCTTCTTAGTCTTCAGTAAAATACAATGTTACTTTCTGAACATCAGTGATGACACTGATCTTTGTTGTTAGAATTTCAAGGAAAGTTTGACTTATGGTTGATAAAGACTCCTCCTTATGCGTTCAAACTTATCCCGCTTTGTCCCGCCCATTCTTCAGTCTTCTTACTCTTCAGTCTTTATCTTCAGTGATTGTAGTTGATGACGAGTTATGGGATTCAGTGAGTTATTGGCATCACTCACTGAACCCATCATCTTCTTCTTGACTCAGTCTTCACCCTTTGAGTTTCGCCTCACTGAGTGGAGAAACTTTCTTCTTAGTCTCGTTCTGAGTGTCATGAAGATGACTCACTGAGTGACTATGCACTCAGTGACTTGTTAGTGTTTAAGATCATAAACACTTAGGGTATTTTCTATTCAAATCTTAGACTTAAGGGGTTTGCTGACTGAACCCAACACTTGTGAACTACACATTTCCACGACCTCAGACTATTCATATCCTCACCCACCACTAACCCAAGATACTCGAAAGTAACTCACGGTGTTCATAACCGCACATCGCCATTTGTCGGACATTATTAAATTGGACTCCAAAACCCAAGAGTTTGCTCTTTTGCATATTTATAGACATCCTCGATGCAAAAAAACAAGCAAGAGATTAACGACAGCATTGACATTCTTTACATAAAAAGTGGCATCATCTACCTAAGAAATATTGACATTAATCAACTTAACAATACATAGACCTTGAAGCATGCCTCTGTCCATGACCCGCTGAATCATAATATGGAGACTTTCCATTACCAAAATGAACAAGAATGGAGAAAGATGATCGCCCTGCCTAAAACCCCTATAAAAACTAAACTCCTCTGGGGGGGCCATTAACCAAAATAGATGCCATAGCAGTGAAGAAGACACGTGACCTAGTTTCTCCATCTACTACCAAAGCCAAAGTAAAATTTCATCTAAAAATCACATCTGGTGGAGTCATAAGCCTTTGAAAATCAACCTTGAAAACATAGGCTTTCTCCTTTCTTTTTTTACACCATTATCAAAGTAATATATGATTAACTAACACTCATTCAACAAAATAGTTTAGCTTTGACAAATGACGTAGTAACACAAGATTGTTACAATTATTTCAACTTAGCAAGGATGTACTTGACTTGTTTTCACATTAACAAGTAATCCTCTTAACTTAAAACTGTAATAATTTACAACATGTTGGAGATATTGATACCACAGTGGACGGAAATCGAGGTTTTTAACCATAATAGACACACATATTTTAGACCGGTGCATTTAGTCGCCTCAAGAAGTGATTCAATCCTTTACTTTTACCGCCACGTCGCCTTTTCTCTCCAACGACTTTCGAGACGATTAGGTGCCTCGTAAAGCGACCAAGTTCATTTAAAAAAAAAAAAAAAACATTTTAACACAAAATAAAATTTCATTAATAATTAAAACGTTACATAATAATTCAAATAAAATTAAAACATTACGAAACTTATTAAAACATTACAACACTTATAATTGTTCATCGAAATCAAAACCATCAAGATTGATACGGTTAACCGGAGAATATTCTTGATAATTTGAATATGAAGACGTTGATGAATCCATTGTTGGACGGTACACAGATTCGGGTGACCCATACATAGATTGGTTGCTTCGACGGGAGTGGCTTTGTTGTTGTTGTTGGATGTTTTGATACGGTGGAACAAATGGACGATTCATAAAAAATGGATTGTTAGTTTGTTGTCATGGGCTGTTGGGATTGATATTGACGGGAGTGGGCTTTGTTGTTGTTGTTGGATGTTTTGATACGGTAGAACAAATGGACGATTCATAAAAATGGATTGTTAGTTTGTTGTTGTGGAGCTTGTTGGGATTGATATTGAAAGCGAGGGGTTGGAAATTGATTCTTGGTGAGACACCGCCAACGTGAAATCGGATCCGGTGTTAAAATATGAAGGCGTTTTGTGCCAAAGCAGGATTTTAGGCCTTTTGTTGTGGTGTTTTCTTAGACATTTTGGTAGAGATAATTATGAGATTTTTGATAGAGAGGATTGTGAGATTTGTGAGTTTAGTGTGTAAATATGTTGTGTATTTATAGGGTAGTTTTAGTAGTAGTATTTTTTTTTAATAACAAACGTAATTTTTTTTTTTTGTATATGCAATGGTTGGATAATATTTAAACGGTAACATTGCATTTCTCTCGATCGGCCAGACGATTCATTTGTTGCATTTTGGTTGGCGATCGATTCAACCCCAGCAAGACGATCGATGCTACTCGATCGCCTATACACACTCGATCGACACACGATTTAGGCTATTGGGGGCAGCCTTAGAGAAAATCGAGGTTTTAATTTTTAGAAAAATTAAGACAATGGAAAACAATCTCATCGGTGTCTCGTGACACCGCGGGACTCCCTAGTTCCTTTCCGGACAACCGAAGATTATGTTTGCTAACAAAGAACACATAATAAGTTAAACGATTAGCTAACGCAAGAAAAGAAGCTGAGTCACTATATTGCGAGGGAAGTGTAGTTCATTGAGCATTTCCATCTTTTTCCGACATGTTACCATCAAAATTTATCGTAAAAGGGCTTCTTTACTACTAACATTCACTAACAGTTAATTGGATTATGGATATGGTATCAGGTACATATCATGTACATATAGCCTTTTGTATCTGGAATAAAATTTCTGCTTTTTTAAAAAACAAATCAGTGTCTTGGAGAGTATGTGATGAATAGGATTGCCAATATCTAAGAACATATTCAAAAGTTTATGGACCACTTACACCGTTTGCCACTAAGATTTTTCAGAAAAAAGTCAAATGTTTCTCGATATACGAATCTTTGCGAATATATTGTAGATCAATATCAAGTTAGTGAACTATCTAGTGACCAATGTTAGTTGAAGAATACAGTTTCTTCCTGTAGGAAATGTGACATGAACATTTGTGAAGCTTTTTTACTGCGAAAATATGTGAAGACTAATTTGAAATGAATATAATGAGTGTTATACATTTAAGTTTAAGGAAATTTTAAGCACAACCTGGCGGAAGTCAGTCATTACAAGAAAGATCTTACTTCATATGTTCACATGTTACATAATGAATACAACTGCAAGATAACCAGAAAAACCAACTAGATAATGTTAGTCAAATTCAAGATTAAATGGTAAAGGTTCACTCACAAGGTTTTAAACACTAGAACAAACTTTGAAGAGATCACTATCCAAGATGTAAAGTTGGGTGAGCAAATTTTTGGCATCAAATGCCAGGAACCTTGTGAAAAGCGGCTGTTCTTTGATGTAGCTACGTGTTTGTGATGTCGACCAATATGTTACTTCCCGCATGTTACAAACAACTTATTATGGTTTAATTTAGTTGTTCACATGTTATGTCTAGGCCATAGTTGCTCACATGTTATGTCTAACAGAAAGTTTGCAAGCAACGTGTTATGTCTAAGACATAGTTATGCCATTAAACGGATTTTGAGAAACAAAGCCACAATTGTTTCATATGAAAACATTTTCTTTTGTTCTGTAAATCTTTTCATTACACTTTGTTAACATTATTTACAGCGGACGAGAAAGTTTCTATGAATTTGGACAGTTGCATTAACAACTACTCGTCTGACATTGAAACCAAATCGGGTCAACTTTATTTGTTTTCTAAAACATTTTAACTGATCATGTTGGTTCAGAAGTTGGACAACTTTGAAAGAAAGCAAAGTTTTTTTTTTAAGAGTAAAAGTAGATCGGAAATCACCCGGTTTTGCAAAATATGTACTTTAAGAACATAACACAAACACTTTTCATTTTTTGTTATCATTCCTAAACCCAGAATCTTGAAACAAAAACACCATAAACATCTAGCAATACTAATAAAGGTCTTGCATGATCTACCAACATTTCAAATAAATTTTGAGAATCCATCTGAACAGAATTATATCATTTTTCATAAAAGAAATAGAAGTTTGAACTTTTTGTTTGAAGTCAAATGGGCATAATTAAGATGAGATACTAAGTACAAGAAGTTGGCCATGACCAATTAACCATGATGGGTATTGTGGCATGGGCCATTGATGTGTTATTAAAGGTGAACACCAAAAAGAGAGCTTAATCATCCTCATCCTCATCCTCAACTCAATAAACCAACTTTTCATTATGTTATATCACTTTCATCATTGACTTTTTAATTACCATATTTGATTCTTTTGTAAAAAGTAGTCTTTTTTTAAACTTTATGAATGGGCATAATATAAAGATGGAATCTATTTAATACATCCAAGAGGGGAGTAAACAACTGTAGTATCTTTTAAAAAAAGTCGTGAATGAATAATATTGCATGTATACTTGTATAACAATAAACAAAGTAACAAACATATATCCTAAGAAAGCCATTATATGTAAAACAAAAACCTCCAAGAAACAATATTTAACTACACCAAAAATAACCATACTTTCCAAAACTTACCAATTTTATTTGTTTACACATGTATTTTGACACAAAAAATCTCGAATCTTAATAAAAGACTCGAAAAGCATCACCGTGGCCTCGGTTGAGATACAAACGACGACCAATTCGGTTGAACCAGGTTAGCTTGGGACCGAGTTAGCATCTCGGTCATGGATGGAGTTTGATACGCTTGAACAAGACTAGAACCATCGGTTGAGTCTCCACGAGCCGTAGCTCTTTGCCACGAGTGTGAGCTGAGGCCCGACAATATATAAGCTCTTCCTGATGCCTCATACACTTGTCTACTAGCCATTCTGTCTTGCATTTCCTTGAGCTCGGCATCTAATGCCATGCATAAACGGTCTCCTGATTTTGCTGAGATGGTTTCGAGAGAACCTTCGGAAGTTCTCAAGTGTACTAACAGCTCGTGTCAGATCACCCTTACCGCTAAAGTTCTTGCTTGTACCATCACTTCTGCTGATTGTAAACGGTTCCTTTGTCTATCAACTTCAATCGAAACAATATTGTCTTTCCCAACATTTTCAGGTCTTTTAATTGTAACATCTTCACTAACTAACTTAACAGTCTCTTTTGTCAGCGCGTCATTATAATAACAATTCACCTTCAATAACAAAGTCTCGTTAAATAACGTCAACCCTGTCTCCTTTGGGATGTTGACTGAGACAAGACAATCCCGTTCCTCATCAGCATACAAATCACCAACATCAACACACCCCGATTTTCTATCAGGCATCAAGTGATTCTTATAGCTACCAGCTTTCAAAGATCTAAGTTGAATGTTTGGGTTTGCAGTCTCGATAATCACTTGTAGTCCTTTGACCACAACACTCAAAAGTCCACCAATACATTGAGCAAAAGCATCTTGAATTACACTTTCGGTTTCTATAAAGAAAATGTGCCACCAGATACCTCAGAAATCGAGTGCATTGATGAAGCATCATGATCTGTCCCAAATCCAAAAGCATGGACGGAACCTTGATACCTTGCGGCAGAAGTAACTGGTGGTTTGACTGATTTTGACCACTGCCTGAATTTGATCTGCTGCTTATGGTATAAGTATCTTGCCCATCTGATAACAATATTATACTGCAACAGGGTTTTTCTCTGGCGGTCTTCCATCACTTTCCGCCCTTTCTCAGCCCTTCGGCAATATTAGTACCACCATTCGCCACCAATGAATTAACTGCTTGTAGAGCATGTTGCTTCCCAGTATCCGACATTTTCCTTAGTGGGAATAGGCGTCTGGAGGTGGAAGAGAAGGCAATCACAGACAGCCTATCAGCCGGTCCAAGATTCTGTATCACAAAACCCATTGCCCGTTTAAGTAATGCGAGTTTTGTACCAGCCATAGAACCACTGATGTCAAGAACCGTTACTAGATCAACAGAAGCTCGTGGGGTCTTATTCATCAAAACCGGTGCTTTTAGGTTGATCAAAACAGTGAAGTCATTAATGACAGTCAAACGTGGGACAGCTGGAACCTCGGTGTATGTTTTTAGTAACACCCTTTTGAAAGATGAACCATCTGACGAACTATAGCTCTTATTTAAGTTTTGTAAATTCAAAGGTTCGTCATCATTGAATACAGAAGGCTCGTCAAAAGGGAAAATAGGTGCAGAGATGCGTCGGTTGGAGGTTTGTCGCTGTGGAATTTGGCGTATTACTGTCATTACTGGATTATTATCTTGTGGCCAGTTTACAGGATGTGTTCTTGTTCTTTCTAAGGCCGGTTCTAAACCAGTTGACTTTTGTACAGGGACTTCTTTCCATTTTGCGCGACAAACAGGGCATATTTGGTTGCCATGTTTCACATTCGAAGCAATACATTGGAAATGAAACGAATGTGAACACTCCGCAGTGAAAATGGCTTGACCTTCGCCTCGTTTCATTGATGTTAAACATATTGTGCATTTCTGGAAAGTCAAATATTAAAACATTAATACAAAAAGTCTTTGTATATAGTCATTTTTATTTAATGTTACAAAAAAGACTCTTTTTTATTGACTCCAGGTTCCTTTTAAAAATAAGCAAACAAGAACAATTTTGCTACTACCAGCCTACAAGGTATATTAATAAAAGTCAGAAAACATCAACAAGTAATACAAGAGAACAAAAATACCAAATCCACCAAAGGGTTTGGCACATTTTTTTGGTTGTTTTAGAATAATCATTGTCTTACTGTCTAATTCTTCTAGTTGATTATTATTGTCAAAAACTAATAGTCAACAAATGAGGCATTTTACTTTCTCACAAGGGATTTAAAAGTCCATTGACAATGAAAGTTAACACGTGAACATTTAATAATAACATAATCTTAACAAAACCATTTAAATCCGTTAAAACTTGTCCCATAGAAATACTAGGGATACCATACATCGTATGTATAGAAAAATGGCAATGAATCACACAATTTGTTATTAATTTTGCAACAAATCTTGTGACATGAAACTGGACCCTATGATATGCAACAAACCTAAATGGCACTAAAAGAATCTATGGTAAAAATAATATCCAAGACAACAAAAGTGTATATTCTTTGCATAATAAATCTTACGGGGGTATTTCAATTAGCTTATTTTTTAAGCTGACTGTAAAAAACATTGAGCTCATTATTAGAAGCTTAGGAGCAAAATCAAGTTGATTAGTTCATTAGGTGTTAGAATCATTATTTATTTATTTATCAAGTTTCCAATCTGTTGGCCGACTAATCTACATATTTGAGACCACCTCCACATAGAGTAAAAACGAGTAAAGCCCTCCCCTTTTTGGAAGGCTGCGTAGCCAACTAGTCACATCATCAAAAAAAAAAAACTTTTGAAAACTATTAAGCACAACTTCTGGTCGTATAAACATGAACTTAGCTACGCCAACGGGGATAAAATTAAACCCCTTGTGGCTACAGAGGTTCACCTGTGGCAACTCCGGGCTATCGAAAAGATAGTCGCCCTGGGATTATTCGGCTTTTCAAAACCTCATAAACCCTATAATTTGAGTTTATTAGCTTTTCAAAACCTCCTAAACCCTATAATTTGAGTTTGTTAGGTTGCGTTTAGTTGAGGGAAAACACCATTGTTTTCCACAAATTGTTTATGGAAAACAAGGAAAACAGATATCGCGTTCAAATCTACGTTTTCCAACAAAATGTTTTGCAAAACACAAATTCTCTATTTCCTAACTTAACAAGAAAAATTACAAAACAAATTTTAGTTGTTTTACTTGTTTTCCTTTGTAACCCTCAACCCTCCCTCCCTCTCTTCAAAACAGAAAATAGAAACATTAATAAAACGCGTTTTTTATATTTTCAAGTGTTTTGTGGAGATTAATTCTCCTTTCAAATTTTTACAAAACTAGAAATAGAAAATAAGAGAATTTGTTCTCCAAACTAAACGCACCCTTATCTTTTCAAAGGTCCAATAAACCAAGAAACACCCATGAGCTTTTCAAAATTCAAACACACCATTAAGTTGAACATTACTAAATATATCGATAACTATTTAGCAAAAATAACAAGAATCTTGAGAACAAACCTTAGAAGATCTACTCAAGCTTTTAGAAAATCTTAACGCCGGAGACCACGGCCACTGCTCCGTCGCCGGAGACAACAAAGCAGCGTCGGAAAACCTCTCCGACCGCGGCGGCGACACATCATGATCAACCGTAGGAACATGAATACACAAATTTGAACTCAAAGCATTCTTCACTTTCTTCCATTTACTACCCATACTACAAATTTTTGAAGTGTGTGTTGAGTAAAATTATATAAAGTTGTATAGGGGTTTAATGGGGTGGTTGTGTATTTATTTATGGGTTTTTATTGCTCTGTTCTCTTGGCGGGTATTTATTGAATTATGGCAAAACAACTGAAGAGAGAGAAATAGAGAGGAGAGAAAGAAAATGATCTGCTCTTTGTATTTCTGTTTTCTTTCTTTTTATGGGAGAGTATGTTGACTTTTGCGAGGAATATTATAATGTGGACAAAAGTTTTAATTTTAAATTAGCATGTAATCTTTTTTAATTTTTCAAGAAGCAAGGCATTTATACTAAATATAAATAGGTTTATTATATAAAAAAGTCACTAAAGTTTGCGGGAAATTTGTAAGTCACTAAAGTTTAAAAGTTGTCATTTAGGTAACTCAATTTATGAAAGTTGTCAACCACGTTAGTGAACTTATGAAAGTTATAAATCCAAGTTCTTGAATCAGAAAAAGGCGTACATTTTGTTCTTAACATATAAAAAATAAACGTAAAATCGATAAAATTATAGACATGTTTGCTTTTTAACGTTGAGTAACTTGAATGACAAACTTTTAAACTTTAGTGACTTAGGACAAATTTCCCGCAAACTTTAATGACTTTTTTATATAATAACCCAATATAAATATCTGAAAAGTCAATACTAGATCGATGGGACGAGTTTTATCTTAGAGGAAGCCAATAGTGTGGGTCGGATAAATGAAATAAGAACCCTGATGTAGTTCTAGACTCTAGTGTGGAAAATGTTCTACTTAACCTGCTCTAACTAGTATCTGATACAAACTAATAGTGTTTTAACCGGTGCTATCAAGATCATGGATCTTGAATGTAAGATTGTATGCGATCCTATCTAGAGATGGAGAAAATAGATATGGATGGAGAAAATGGATTAATAACGGATATAAGACTAATGGACATCCGATCAAGTGCATATTCACCTGATCTATCCATAATTAATGGATATGGATGGAGAAAAATGGATTAATAACCAATATGAATATGATGGTTATTGTATCGGATATTGATGATTTTCATCATTCATGGATAATCAATGTATCACCCAAAAAGATTTAATATATACCAAAAGAATGTAAAAATTATAATTTAGTAACAGTAATTAACTACAATAATGTGTTTTAAAGAATTTGTAATATAGAAACATAATAAAAGGGTAAGTTAATAACTAAGTATATTAGTAAGGGGAAATGATACCTATTTTATAAAGTAGGAAAGTTGTCTGCTTTTATTTGTAAAAAAAAAGAAAAACATGTATTTGTGATATAATAAAAGGGCTTAATTGTAAATATTTTTAATTTTTTACAAAAGAAATTAGTCAACTTTCCTTTTTTATAAATTAGGCATCATTTTCTCTATTCGTAAAAGTAAAATAACTAGCTATTCATAATATACGTTTGTTTTTTTGTTTTTTTTTTGGTAAAATGCTTTTATACCTGGTAAATATTATTACTTCAAAAAATATTTTAATAAATAGGATATGAGTGAATCCCACATCTCAGCCTATAGGCGAAAAAACAAACGCACAATTTGTGCTTCAACCCTATTATATAAATGACAAACCAAACTTATGAAAACTATTCTATAAAACTACTAACGTCTAGCATGACCACCTAAGCCTTATATTCCAAATGTCACGAATGTTAATTGCTCTTTAGTTAAAGTTTCGCACTTATTATCATATGGGTTGTCATCATAATATTCTTTCCAAGACTCGTATAGGCTCTTCCATTCGGCCCACCTATACTCTTGGATGCCATAAAACCCGTTGTTTTGTCAAAAACCTCCTCCACTTCACAATCACTGTCCTCATTAGCCACATCACTTACCTTGTTCTTTACAGTATTCGAACCAAACACATTAGACAAGGTAGGAGATGACTGCTCATTGGTCATTTTTACCTCATTCACAGGTGTAGTATCATTAGGCATGTTCATCACAACAGGCTCCGCATTAGCCTTATGCGCCTCTTCCACCTCAGTTTCAGCCCCCACGTAACTACCCCCATTTGCACCTAGAACATCATCATTATCCACCGACCTAAGATCATCAAACGGGTTCGAAGTACACGCCTCTTGACTAGTTGTTTTATGATTCTTCTTCGTACCACTTGTGCTAGCACCATTCTTCTTTGAAATGCGTTTATATACCTGTTTAGTTGACCTAAACTGAACTTTAGGACCCATATTAATGCCACACACTGCTCTTTTATAAATATGTTGAAAACCATCATTATTCTTGCTATTTTGCTTCTTTGGTTCATCAACAATACGCTTCGGACATGTCTCGTCATCTTGAAGACCATACACACTCCACACTTAGGTAGTTCTCATTCGTATTCCACCCTAACTGTATAAAGCACATAATCCTTCCAAATTCAGAATAGTTATGACCATGTTTTCCTTAAGCTCTTGATCAGCTCTAACATCAACTAACGCACACGCATAAGTCAAGCGTCTCGATGATTGCATGCACATAGTACTAATATAAGAATCAAGCATAATCAGATTACCAAGTCTAGTAGCCATAACACTCAATCCGTCCTCGATAAACGCCAAAATTGGAATATCATGTATTTTAACCCAAATCAGAATTGCGCACATGTCTTCTTTCAACAAACGTGCATTAGGCGTCCACTTCTTCAATATAATAGAAATGGATCGAATAAACCATGATCCATTCTCCAACACCCCGTTCATACCCTCAACCAAATAAAACTTAAAAAAGAATAGACCTTTCGAGTTCATCATAGCACGAATATTGCCATATTTCTTCCATGCATTCCTCACATAGTACTCAACAACTGAAAATGTAACTCTCTTGCACACAAAGTAACCATACAAGGTAAATTCAAATAGAAAATGAACTTTCAAAACTGAGGACAAAGGAATTTGAACTTCAGCCATGTCGTTATAAGGTTTCCCCAAATCTGAAGTTTCACAAATTACATTACGATTAACTAATTCATTATTAACCACACTAGCAAACGATATAGGGTATGTTTTTACATCCGGTTCAACCATGAAATTTACCATTTAATTTCCCTAAAATAGACCCACTAGTATATTGTAACACCCCCAAAATAGGTACAGCGAAAGCATTCGGATCATGGGGTGCTGCTAAATTGATAATCACAACACAAAGCAATAAAGAACTGAATACATACTCCATTAAAATACACTAGTCCATTAAATAAAGTTTACATCATAGTTCAAGTGCGGAAATAAGGCCCATAAGTTTAAGTTGTCTCATACAAATCAGTCATAGTTATGTGTAAAAACACTTCAGTAGTAGTAGTCTATGACCCTTGCCATGCCAATACCTTGATAACAGTCAAACAATCAAACACCTGAGAAAAACATGCTTAAAAGGTCAGGAAAACGCTGGTGAGTTAATAGGTTTAAACTAAAACAGTAAAGTTGTGAGTTTGGACCATAAGTAGAGTATATGAATATTACAACGAATATAATGCCATACAAAATAGATCCTATTACGCTAGTACTAAGTTTATGCAACTGAAGCTCGACAATAAAGTGCGCTATAATATAGAACGTATATAATATAAGGGTGCCCTTGGCAAGTGTTTAACCCAAAACACTCGAAGTCGGATATGGTATACGTTCGCATTGACCTATCTGGCCAACCGAACGGGGAGTCACCCCAATAGATTTATTTATAACAATCCGCTTTCCAGTGAGAATTGACGGTTCATGAAGCCGGGCAATATGTGGGTTCAGGGGCTTAGGCTAACTACGCAATAGTTTTGAGAAAAATAACGAATAGCTTTTGGTCTAGGAAAATGTTTTGCATGTTTCTTTCCCCCAAAGTTTGAAAAGTAAGTAATATGAGTAAAAGTTGAACTATAAACTCACCTTAGTAATTAGCAGTCTGATAGTATAAGTCAAAGTGAAATATGTGACCGCACCAACACGCGACCTAGATTAGTATAGTAGGTTTTAGTATATGACTCGAGTTTATAAAACATTAATTGACTCTAAAATAGTTTATGAGTTTTCGAGTACTTGTGTCTTCGTTGCTTGTGTAATGGTAAAGTATGTTCAAAAGTAGTTTACATGTGTAAATTGTAAATCGTTGTAAGTGATGGCTCTTGTGAAAGTGTTGACGCAAAATAATAAGTGTCGGATAAAATCCGTATATGATAGATGTCGTCGGAAATACACATGTAGTATATATATGTATAGTTATGAAATATATATATATATATACATTATATATAAGAGGAGGCATGCCACATATAATGCCACTTGGCATCCCATATAGCCACGTCATATTTCCATGTCATCATAATTCCACCTAAGCACACTTTGTTTATTAATTTTGTTTTAATAAAATAATTTAATTAAATATTCGGAATTATTAAATTTACTAAAAAATTCGGATTTTAATTTTGCCACTTGGAAGGATTGAACCTAGGGTGTTTGTAACATTAACAAGCATGATAACCACTAGACCAACACATTTTTTTGATTATATCTTGCAAAACCAAATATATAAGACTACGTGGAACCTTAAATGCAGCGATAAGTTAAAATTGTAATGGATTTATCTCCAAAATTCTATAAGAGATATCTATTCCTTAATTGTATTTATAATTAAATAATTATCTCTTCTATAACCCTAAAACACACATAATCGATCCATCATATATCACACAAACCCTAAAATACAATATAACAGAAGAAAAAAGATGCATATTGAAGAAAAAGTATTGGAGATAATATTGGAACTGCAACTACACATCGTCAGCGTGCACTTTGATAAGTACGTCTTTTACCAGGTGAAAACATACCGAAAAAGCATATCAAACCGATCAAATTACTAGAAAAACCATGATGTGTATAATATGATATTGTGACACTTTTTAAACGTGAGTACGTCTTTTTGATCAGTACGTCCTTTGATAAGTACGTCTTTATGGTTTATGTTTTATCGTGCACTTTGATATTGTGTATAGGTGAAAGGGATAATTGGGTCTTTCACCAGGTCCTCTTTTAGTCAGTTCCATCAAAAACATGATGTGTATGTAAAGTTTAGTACATGTTAGTTTTTCATAATAGCCTCAATAAGAATGCAGGAATGATGGGGTGCGAAAACAACAATTGGCGAATCTTATCTCAAGTTCTTGGCTATTCTTTCTTTGTGATGTTTGTGACATCACTTCTTGGTCCATAAGGCCACTTTAGGGGATATTTGGGAATATTTTTTATTAAAATTGCCTACTCAAAATCGTGCATTTCATTCATAAATAATATTATTAGTAAACAATGTCCCAAACACCTTGCATATTGATTTGACTCGTGTGTTATGCCTACAGTGACAAGTTAATAGAGGAGGCATTTCAAGGGACTTCGGTTGCTGACATCTGCATGGTGAGAGCTTCTTTCGAGAAAACGAGGTTAGTACTATTTACTCACAAAATGCATTAGATGTCTAAATATAGCATTTACCATTTGATTAAGTTTTTGGTTCCATGTATTATACATGTTTGAGATTGAGGTGTTCTGTGTGTCATCAATGCATCGAGTTGTAATATCCACGGTGGGGGTCTTTGTTGTTCACCTATTAAGCGGTATGGCATCTTAAATTGGAATTATATTTATTTTACTTAGAAATTTTAGTGAGTTTATTAATTCTAAACATATTTATAACCAGGAAATACATGCACAAGGGTATTACTGTCTTTTTAGACGTACCATTGGAAGTGTGTGTTGGCACAACGAATTACCGAAGTAGGAACTGAATCACGCTTATTTAAAGGTGGATATTTTATATCGAAGCATATGTATAATATATGTGTGTATTGCGTATATTGAGTCGGTACCTCATTGCTGCAATACATGTAGATTTATAATCAACTGTCTATGCTTTGGAAGGAAAGAAACGAAGCATACACCAAAGCGCATGTGAAAATTTGATTGGAGAGTATGTAAAGGATGCTTTGATTTTATATCACACTGTTCATCTATATCCATGCATATATGAGGTTGATTGAGATTTAAAATGCCAATCAACAAGTTAAATGGAAGAATAATCTAGAGTTGCTCGCATTGTAATATGTTACCGGGATCTTTCGTAGAAAAACTTAGATGTTCCAAACTGTTTTTAGATTATAGGTAAACTTAAAGAAGTTGAATGCTTAGCCTAGGAGTTGAAACCTGAGACATACCATGGTATTATCTTTAAGACCATTAGAGAGTGATCACACTAGAATTTTCTGACTTAGGTTGCATGCTTGTATTGAAGATTGATACTTTTGCATTATGTAATTCTTTGTATCTATATATTCTGTGTAAAGCTGTAATACTTGAATTATTGAAATCGTAACTAAAAGTGCTACTCTGTTTAATTTGTTATGTTACGTGGTTTGTGACATACTTTAACAGTCATTCCTTTATACCCACAAATGACCCTATACATTTAGACCCATATACTAGACAAACGGTCCTCTTTTTATGCTCTGCTGACTAGAAAAGATCCCTTCTAAATATGTAATTAACATTGAACACACGCACAAATTTCTAGAATTAAAAAAGGAAAACCTGTTTGTGGGTCAAGCCAACCGAACATGCCATCCAATTTTCCACCTCTAATTCCTTTTTGAACGGAATTCACATGTAGTTTTTGCCGAAGGAAGAAGGGACCCCAAAGAGGAATGCAATTGTGTTCACTGCGCCAATAGGGGAAGAGATCACCAATCGAAAGGAGTAGGAGCAGTACCTAAAAGCAAACCCTGGTGGGCCCAAACTCTCGAAATTTCAAACACCGAGGCGGTCATCAAGAATCAGTGAGAAGGTGAAGTCAACTCCGCCATCATCGAAGACTAAGCCAGTCAAGAAACGGGTCAGAAAGTCTTCAAGTTTAAAAAAGTGTAAAAAAGAATGAAGAAGAGGCCCCGGAAGTAATCACCGACTTAGATGCTGAAATGAAGGAAGATGAAAAGAATGAGAAAGATGGTGAAAAACATGAGGAAAATGGTGAAATTTCCCCTGAAGAGAAAAATAATGAAATGGCTCCTGAAGAGAAAAACAACAAAAAGACATCTGAAGAGAAAACTGTTGAAAATGCCCATGAAGCGAAGAATGACAAAGTAGCTGATGGTCACGAAGCCAATGGTTCAACCACCCAAGAAGAAACCCTTGTCGCTGAGGCTGAGAAAGATGGAGGCACCGAGGATCAAAAGGGTAATGTTGACAGTGTTCATGAGAAAAAAGTGGAAGCAGAAGGAGAAATAGTGGTGGAGAATGGTAGTTATAATTCCTTGTCCATTTAACTTCACCGATCACTGTTCTTCTACATTACCAACTTAGTATCCTATAGATATTGCAGCCAAGTTGGACGTTGATGATGTATGCAGTATTACTCCAACTCAAATTTCTATTGAGGTCCTTTCATCTCTTTCATATTTCTCATCTTTTTATATAACATATAAAGACTCCTCATATATGTGCCTATTTATTTGGCAGGCACTTGAACAGATTAAGAGCTTTTTGTAGATATGGTGCAATAAAAGTAAAAGCGTCGGAAGGTGAAAATTTTAAAGCTTCTCGTATATTTTGTGGTAAAAGCAAAATCCATGGAGATTATCAATATCAAAGCAAGTTTAATACATCTAACCTATGATCATTAGTATATATTGTATTAACCTATTTATGTTATATTTTGTGGTTGCTGATTGCATCTTCAATTCGAACAGAACATACTGTTAGCACTTAGCAGGCTATGTTTTTGTGTTATTGTGCATATAAATGTTGATGTCAAAATTAATAAAACATGAGAATAATAAAACCGAAATATTACAGCCATTTAATAAAATATCAAATTTTCGAGTTTTCTATATTTATTGTATTTTCTTGCTTTAAGTTGGTGGCTTTATTTATTCATGACAAGATTGAAGTAATAAGGTCCTCCTGAGGCGAAAAACTTTTGCTTTAAAACAAATCGACATAACAGGTTGATCTTAACTTCTGAGGATCATAATGTGTTAGTGTCGTGTTTCAAAACTCGATCTCACCTACTGACTATATTTTATAATTTAAGAGCAAAATGGAGATAAGGATGCCAAGCATGAAGATGTTGATTACGCTCTTGGCAGTAGTAAAAGGTTGGAGGGGGATCTTTTCCCCCCGGGGCATCACTTTTTGTGCACTACATTCCTAAGCAGCTGGCTCAGGGAGTGGCTACCTACACACGACTGCTATACCCTCACATTTTCTCAGGAATTTTGGTTATTTTATCAGGCTTGTAACAGAGCGAGGTTATAAAATGAGAGGATCAAAATATTGTGGTGGTGGAGGAGGTGGTATTGCTGCGATTCAGGGTGGTATTCCTGCAAGTCATGGCCGTAGTAGTACGCGGTGGATCACAAGGTACAAATGGGGAGATATTGGTGCAAATGCTAACGGTAATGGTATTAGTGGTGGATCACGTGGAACAAAATGTTCCGGTTTGTATGCAATGGCATTGTTATTTATAAATGAATTTTTAGTTAAGGACTGATTCTGGTCGTATGATTGAAAGTGTTTTACTTTATACCCTCTTTTTGTAGGCTTACTTTAAGGAATCTTTTTTATTTGACCTGTTTGAGATAAAAACAATCCAAATCAACCCATTTGTAACTAAATTGCTTGGAATTGCCATCTATACCACCAACAAGAAAATGAGTAAGTATGAGAATGATCATTTTCTAGCAACAGATTCAGTTGTCTCAAGATTGAGAGTTTACATATTGTCATCGCCGGGGCTATAAACTAATATAAGAATTGCATGATTTTCATGGGAAGTTAGAGGATGGGAAATCAATAGCTGTGAAGAGGCACTCACAAAAAATCAAAACAAGGACTAGATGAATTCCAAAACGAAGTTTTGTGTATTGCTAAACTTCAGCACTGAAACCTTGTAAAGCTTTTAGGGTGTTGCATTGAAGAAGATGAGAGAATGTTGATCTATGAACACATGCCTAATAAAAGCTTGAATTCTTTTATTTTTGGTGTGTTTCTTTTCATATTAGCATTACTACCTTTACATTGTTCTCTTGCTTCAGCTTTATACTTATCATTAAGAACTAATGTGATTGTTTTCCTTGCTCGGTTCAAGTATGTTTTGGTTCAATGACATGTTTCAAGTAGCAATATACCTTAAAGTTCTAGAGAATCAATCAATGAGTGATTAATTTGACATTCTCGATGAGGTCGTGAGCCTATAACATGGGCGGTGGTAAAACCCAACTTCTACGAAACGCTTTGTGCCGAGTTATGTTAAACGGCTACCGAATTGGTAAGCATGTTAACTAGGCTTAAATTTTCAATTAACCATCTTAAAATGTTGAAATAACATAACATATAATTTGGTCTAACACTTAAAATGTTGAAATAATCTTTTTTTTTTCCAAACAATATATTGTTTATGAGATTTGGTATATACGAACCTAGAGATACACTTGGATTACCTCTTTAACCATTATCCCTTATATCAAGAACATCGATTGTTTACAACATTTATGTAAGGGAAAAGGCGTTTTCGGCTCAACCCGACATGCCATGTTTTAACCCATATAAAAAAGTATAATCTTTTATCATGCATAGGCAATACAAACAATGTTGGTATGGTGACAATGAAGCTAAATGTGTGTTAATTATAATTATAACACAACATAACACAACATAATATAATTATAATGTAAACTAACAAATAATGAAATCAATTTTAAACAATAAATTTAAGAAGTCCAAGAAAACACTAACATCGCTCTAACTCGATGAAATGGTAGTTGGAGCCTCCTTAAAGAAGCCGCCCTTTTGAAAATCACCTCTGTAAGGATTCTACCATCATTATCAAAAGCATATAACCACAACCTTTTTTCCCTGTTCATGGTAAACACACAAACATTACCACTTAACAAACAAAGGGTTTCAACAACGAAACTCCACTTTTCACCCGACAATACATACATATTCTCATCACAACGAACATCAAACCAAACCATAAATCCATTCACGATATTTCAAATTCGTCAACATCATCTAAATTTGGTAAAAAATCAATTTGGAAGCACCTATATACAATAAGTAAAAATGTTCATGATTAATATTGTTTAGAACAAAATGTTAGAAAATAGTTACATCATTTTAGCGGTTTATGGATTACAGAATATCAATTATAGCTCTTAACTGCTTAATTTAACTTTAATAACTTTTTAGTATATATTTGTTCTACTAAATCCTAAAAATAAAACCACAAATCAAAGTCTTTACCGCTTAAATTTGTTTTATGTATTATAGTAGCATCAATTATAGTTCTTAACCGTTTCATTTAACTTTTAATAACTTTTAGTATATTTGTTCAACTAAATCCTAAAAATAAAACCCAAAATCAAAATCTTACCTACTTTTAGTGGTTTTATGGATTATGATAACATCAATTATAGATCTTAACTGCTTTATTTAACTTTAAATATGAACCATTGGATCAATCATTATAGATGAAGATTAAATCTAATTAATTGAGTGGCATTTTAGTGAATAAGTGAGATCATGTAGGCATATTGATAAAAGAATCATTTACCATCACTCTTTGAGTTTTAAGAACTTGATTTCATGAAAAAACCTGACGTTCGTTTTGTTTCATTTAATTTTAAGGTCACTTTCTTTTCTTTTCTTTTTTAATTACGTGATACCCAATAATTAATAACACTTTTTATATACTATTACATTTATAGTGACACAATTTTATTTTTTTACTTTATTTATGACACACCAAATTTATAGTGACACATTAATTTTTGATACGTATACAATGAGATACTAATTTTTTTTATACATATATACATAAATATCTTGATACATATGTAGTGACACACTAGTTTTTTTAACACATTTGTATTGTCACACTAAGTTTTATGATATATTTAAAACGACACACTAAAATTTAGTGACACACTATGTTTATCACACATATTTCTTTGACACATATGTAGTGCCACAATTTTTTAATACGTTTGTAGTGACACACTAGTTATTATGAAATATTTTTAACGATAAATTAAGTCTTTTAGAACATTAAGTTTCATAATTAAATGACACAATAAAAAGAAAGTAGCCAAATACACAATTAAACTAGAAAAAAGGTTGTTCCACATCCAAAATCGTTTGATACATGTCGATGTCGGGATAAATAAAACATGTCGCCTATGATTTCGATAAGAAAACACGATTCTAATATGACAACTGCTTTAGAACAAAACCGATAAAAACCGTTCAAATTATGGCAAGTCACATACACGATTTGATGTAACTGTTTCCTTTAAAACAAACAAGATTCCAGGACTGGTTAAAGATAGAATTATGGCAACAAAATTGATATACAATCCAAAAAGAAACAAATTCAAGATCCTAAAACCTGCTACTTGTACCATTTAACAAGTATCACCTGCTACGATGAAAAATTAACCGTCGACTTTCGTTTTTTGCCGAACCAAACCAAACATCGGTTACTATCGATGACCATAAACAAAGCAAACATAATCAACCAACATCAATAACACCAATCTGTCTCAACACATTAAGCAAAAAAGATTCAAACACCTCCTATACAACAAAAAACAACAAAATCATACAAACAACAACAACTAATCAACATTAACATCTCTTTAACACAACACCAAACTTCCCAACAAGATTCGAAAATATAAAAGAAAGGACATCGGGTTTTTATTTTTGTCACTTAACAGATTCTTAAAGTTCCAAACTAACCCATCATCGATCCAAGATTCTTTCATAAAGATAAAAAAAATAAAAATCGAAATAAGGAGGATCTCGGGTTTATTTTATTTTTTCCAATGTATAACAAATCGTTACAAGATTTAATCAAGAGAAATCTACCCATCATCGATCTGTATAAAAAACCAAACATAAATATAACAAACTTACTCGAGGCCTTATGTCAACTTTGGATCGAAACTAAACAAAACAAAACTCGCGATATAAGTAATAAGATTAAAAGGGGATTATCGTTTTGTTCGAGTTAACAAAAGAGCATAGGGGATGCGTTTGGATTATAAAATAAAGACACAAGGGCGAACTGGTGGATTGTAGATGATGACAAGAGAAACAAATGAAAATAATTTTTGTGGCTACTATGTATGGTTATGTGAAATGAAAAAAAGAGTCGATCTAACAAATTAGGGAGAATCCAGATTTTGTTTTTGGGAGGAGGGATGAGATGTGGTTATATGTGAGAGAGAAGGAGTAATATTAGGGTTGTTAGGAAATACCTATTATACCCTCAAATACATTCAAATTAATTTACATTTTTTTAAATGAAAATGACACATGTTACGTTTTTATTGGTTCTATTATAATCTACTTTAAAGTGTTCATCACTGACATAAATCATATATATATATATATATATATATATATATATATATATATATATATATATATATATATAAATGACTTTATTTTCGTAAACTACTTTAAGTCACGAAAGCTGCGAACCACCTTTACAACTAATAATACACAATGTCAACGTTTAATCCCATAAGCGTTTTTTTATTTTATTTAAAAGGTATAATAGTAAAGACGTTTCCATATTATTTTTTTTTTTTTTATAATTTCCGTTTTTTATAAATCATAAAATTCGGTTTTATTTTTTTAATTTTTATTATTTTATGCTAACATGTTTTCAAATAGTCATGGTACATACATGTTTTTTATATCTAATCATTAATTTTTTGAAATCTCAGGAGCATAAATGTTTTTTTTTTTAAAATAAGCAAAGGTGCATACATGTTTTTTTCCCAAATAGTCAAGACATACACGTTTCGATTAGGCAAAATACATGCATATTTTTTTAGCTAACATTTTTTTTATCAACCTACCAATAGTTTTACATGATCATAATTTTTTTTTTTTTAATTTTAGAACACAAATTAAAGAACATAAATCATTATAAAAAGAAAAATAAGATTGATATACTTAAATGTTACATTTCACTTGATTACAAGTATAAAAACACATGCAATAATCATATATCTCCAAAAGTCACAAATTGCCTTCATGTATAATCGTGTTCATCCACTCCCCGGTCTTAAATGATATCATCATCTTCATCAATCAATCTGAAACAAGCATGCACGTAAACAATTAAACCACTAACAAATAAGAAACGAAAATTAATCACAACAACTAGCATAACGCATATGCACAATCTTGTGTATATTAAACTAATGATGTAAACATGTTTTTTAATCATAAACACAAAACATATATGTTTTAGAATTCAAAACACAAAACATATATGTTTTATACGTAAACATATATGTATCTTTCCAAAACGTATATGTTTTATAATCCAAACACAAAACATATATGTTTTTTTAACCAAACCCACAACTACCGGTATAGATTAAACCCACAACTAATTATAAGCTATAAAGATCCAATTTTGAACCAAACCCACAACTACCCGTATAGATTAAACCATAAAAAAACATAACTTTATAATAAAACAAACCTCCAAAATTCGGTATTAGATCAAGCGTCAAAACACAAGATCAAAATAGACCTCATTCGACACCGAATTTTTCAAATGTATAATCACGATCACCAAAACTATCCAAAATGAGCAAGTGATGGACCTGCAAGAAAACAAAGATAGTTCCTATTTATTAACACGAGAAATTAACGGGTCAATATCACATTTATCTGGACTTAGAAAATTAGTAATGCTTTAACAAAATACTCTTATTTATAAATAATTATACAAAATCTATTATTAGAAAAAAGCTAAAGAAACAAACTAAAATCTCAACTGTACCAAATTCAATATCAAACTATCAATAACCATTATAAAATCCTAATTCCTAATTAGTGTCATGCGTTAGACATATATGATTGCAACGTATATTATAAAGTTATGGTATTTAAACAAAAGAAAATAATTATAATGCATATTTTATATAAAAAAAATAGATTATTTGGAAACTTGTGATACCCACATCCCTGCGCCTACTTTCCCATTTCCCTGTAAATCAGTACAACTTCATTTTACCAATTTTTCCGGCGACTAACCAGAAGATTTTCAACCACTAATTTGACTATTTGATTGTTGGTTTTTACAAACAAAGGAGGCACCTAGATTGTTATGTTGAGGGCACTTGTACTTTTTCTAGTAATCTGATTAGCTTTTATCGAAAACAGGCCAAATGCATGTGTCGAAAACTTTTTCAAGTAATCTGGTTTTTACAAACATCGATATAACGAAAAAATCAAACTTCGTATTATTGTTAGGCATCGTTACAATTATTGAAGGGACATAAAAACACGTTTACCTCGTGACGATTAGCTTTTATCTCCAAAATCAAACCTCTTTTTGAGATCCATAACGATTACCACAGTGGAGATCCAATTCGATCAAGCAAGAATGACCATTCAAAATACAATTCGATAAAAGTAAACCCACTTATATATTCGTATGTTTTAGGCTGTTAGATATATAATTGTGAGCGGTAAAGTGATTGAGATGGTGAGGGGTTAATAATGAAAAAATGGGTATCAATGATAATGAAAAGGCCATGGAAGTGAAAAAAAAAAAAAAAAAAAAAAAAAAAATGACGGCTAGGTTTTGGTTCAGGGAATTTTGAAAGAAAATGGTGTGGGGTATTAAGGGTCAGTTTGGTTTAAGGGTTTATAGGGGTACTTTAGGCTCAATCCAAATGTTGACTGTTTGTTTGATTATTTCCGTTTAGGCTCAATCCAAAATGGTACGAAATATACACTGTTTAAATTCCAAGGTGAAAAGGTTGTTTTTCTGACAATGAGTGGGGCCAATGTTACTAATAGTCTTGCATATCTCTATTTTATATATTATAAAATAATAAAGTCATTTTATATACTTTTATTAATAATTATAATATTTTTTAATTTAATTATAATATTTTCTCACCTCATTTATTTTTTCTCACTTACATCAAATCCAAATCCAAATCCAAATCCTTAATCCTAATCCAAATCTAATCCAAATCTAAACCCACCTATATACTCTGGCTGGCCTAAGTTAAAGAATTGAGACCAAGCGGTTTTTAAAATTGTTAATATTAAATTCCTTTATTGCCCCTCCATCCCTATTTAATAATATTTGATTTTCTATATTTACAATTTTGTCACAAATCTTTTCATCCATTGATCAATTCATCTAACTGTTCGAGGAGTTCGCGTTTAAAGTGGGTCAAAATAAAGTTCACTATATATATATATATATATATATATATATATATATATATATATATATATATATATATATATATATATATATATATATATATATATATAAGAAGTGTCCTTATAATAAAAAGTCAAGCGGGGATTGTGGTGGTGACATGTGTCACTCACTGCCACATCACCACCCCTCACACCCCTCTCGTGAAAAATTTTTTCCCACCAAAAAAAAATTTTCTAGGCAAAAAGAAAAAAAAATCTCCAAAATTTTCCGTAAAAATTATTATGCATCGGTTATAAAGTTCTTGCATCGCGATAATAATTGTGATGCATTAACTTATTGCATCTATCGCTAGTACACTTGAAGCAATTGCTTGGATGCGCTACTAGTTATAAAGTTCTTGCATCACAATAATAATTGTAATGCGATAACTTTGGTGCATCCGCCGCTAGTACACTCAAGCTCGCTGCTAGTTATAAAGTTATTGCATCAATAATAATTGCGATGCAATAACTTGATGCATCTATTTGCTAGTACACTTGAAATTTCTCTTGGATGCGCTACTAGTTATAAAGTTCTGCGCATCACGATAATAATTGTGATGCGATAACTTTGGTGCATCTGCCGCTAGTACACTTGAAGCTACTCTTGGATCTGCGCTGGTTTGAAGGAATCTCTCGCTTGTGATGCATTAACTTTTATGATGATGCGATAAAAAAATTTGGCGGGAAAAATTTTTGACGGGAATTTTTTCGGGGTGGTGGTGGGTGGTGACACGTGTCATATGACGTGGCGTGATGATGTGGCAAGTGACACGTCGCCTCCGCATTCATTCCTACCATTCTCATTATAAGAAACTTTTCATATATATATATATATATATATATATATATATATATATATATATAGCTCCGATTCCATTGAGAAGGTTTATTTTGAGAAGATTGAAATCTTCATTTGAGCAAACCGATTCATGTTTTTGGTTTGATTACAAGTAAACATCATTTTATGGTGAATCGAATCGTAAATCACAAATTTGATTCAAAAATCATTGTAAAAATCGAGTTATGATGATGATTCATTAAATTTGTACGAGATAATTCAAGATTCTACATATATCGCAAAATCGAGAGATTTTAACATTGATACAAATTTTTTACGCATTTTGAATTTTAATCACATTAAAATGAGTTTTACGCTTGAAAACATGAATCAAAGTTAAAATCTATCGTTTAAAACCTTCTCAATCTTCTCAAAATAAAACCTTCAATCGATCGGATTATATATATATATATATATATATATATATATATATATATATATATATATATATATATATATATATATATATATATATAGGTTTAGTTATTATGAAAGTTTAGAATGAAAAGAATGAGAAGGCGTGTGGAGTGACATGTGTCACTTTGCCACATCATCATGCCACATCACCATACCCCACCCCCACCCCCACCCCCACCCACCCCCAGTGAAAAATTTTTTTCCGCCAAAAAAAATTTTTTGAGGCAAAAATTTTTTTTCCCGCCAAAAATTTTCCCATAAATTTTTCTTGCATCACAGTTATAAAGTTCTTGCATCACAAATCATAATTTTAGTGCATTAAGGTTATAAATATCTTGCATCACAATTATAATGTTCTTGCATCACGGTTATAAAGTTCCGCATCACAATCATGATTTTAGTGCATTAATGTTATAACATAACATTGATTTTAGTGCATCATAGTTGATGCACTTAACTATTATCTATGATGCGGTAACTTATAATAAAGATGCACCAAGACTTATTAGTGCATTAAGGTTATAAGTTCTTTGCGTCACAATTATGATTTTAGTGCATTAAGGTTATAACTTCATCGCATTACGCTTATAAAGTTCTTGCATCACAATCATGATTTTAGTGCATTTAAGGTTATAACATTGATTTTAGTGCATCATAGTTGATGAATCGAACTATTAACTATGATGCGATAACTTACCAATGGAGCATTAGTCAATCGACCAAGATCAAGTCCCATCCTTGGCATTTGTTTCATATAGGTACCCGCTCCGCAAAACCCGTGGACACACCTGAGAGACTTTGTGGAATAAGAGCTTAGGTCCGAGTCTTGGCTCGTGCTCACTCCAGGTTGGTGCGCCCACTGGGCCGGAGAGTTCTGGAGCTATTCCTTGTGGGGTGGACAATGGGTGGTGCCAAAAGGCACCGGGGTCAGTGTTCGCCATGATCTACACTTTTGTGGAATGATGCGATAACTTATAATAAAGATGCACCAAAACTTATTAGTGCATTAAGGTTATAAGTTCTTGCATCACTGATTATAAATTCTTGCATCATAATTATGATTTTAGTGCATTAAAGTTATAATTATCGCATCACAATTATGATTGTGATGCAGATTTTATAACTGTGATGCGATAATAAATTGGCGGGAATTTTTGGCGGAAAAAAAAAAAATTTGCCCAAAAAATTTTTTGGGCGGAAAAAAATTTTTTTGTGGGGGTGGGTGGGTGGGGTTGAGGTGGGGTGGGGGTGACACATGGCATGGTGATGTGGCAAGGTGACACATGTCACCTCCACATGCCTTCTCATTCTTTTCATTATAAGAAACTTTTCATTTTAACTCTACCCTATATATATATATATATATATATATATATATATATATATATATATATATATATATATATATATATATATATATATATATATATATATACATTATATATAAGGAGGCATGCCACATAAAATGCCACTTGGCATCCCATAATGCCATGTCATATTTCCATGTCATCAATCAATACAAGTTAATGCCACCTAAGCAAGGATTAAAGCAAATAAATTTGAATAATTAGTTTAAAAATGACAATAGTGAGGTTCGAACACGAGTCTTTTAGATGGTATGCAAATGTCTCAACCAATGGAGCACTCCATAAGTTGTGACCAATAGCCCAAAACTAAATTTATATCTTATAATAATATGTCAATGATCTTTTATACAATTCCACATTTTATTCATTAACCCTAATATAATGTATTTACCTTTTTAGGGTTTTAACAATGACGTTTTAACAATGGCGACATCTCCGCTTACACTTCCTTGGATCGGTTGCGGTTGAGGCCTTGCGAGTGTTTTCAAAGCAACACTTGAACTATTTGTTGCCTACAAGGATCAAGTAGCAGGTATTATTATGGTACATGTAAGTCTATTATCATTTGTTTTTTATATGTAAATCTATTATCATGTCTATTATCAACAATGGAAGGTGATAAGCCGACTCTCCAATACAATGGTAAGTCTATTGTTGTTAGCAAAACAATATAAAAAAATCCATATTGTCTTCATTAGGGTTTTATTTATCTCATCACGCTTTTTTGCCGTAGTAATGGAAGTTGAAATCGACATGTTGGATAACACGATCTGTTTATGAATCATTAGAGGCAGTGTCAAGAAAACCTTTTGAGGTATGGTTGTGTTTTCGATTCTATATAACACCGACCCTCTTGAAAGGATTTCAAAGTTCGATTGGAAGGTAATGCCTTTGTTTTTTTATATATTTAATTGGTAAATCTGAATTGGCATATTAACCATCGAACTGGGCGGTGGTAATCTGCATTGAAAAGTTAAAGTAGGATATACTCACCGATAAAATCGGTTTTATCTCGACACTCTCTTTATGTTATATTTTCAATGGAATTATTTCATGCTCTTCACATTGCTTGAACAACATACATGTTTGGAATCAGAACAAAAGTGAACCATCCAAGCAATGCAATTTGGGTGAACACGACTAGGGCATCATCCCGATCTTAAAGGTAATAAAGATCTACGTTATGCTTACATCATAAACAAACGTTTTAATTTACATTTTTTGTATTCTGATTACATAGGATGTGTTAGAACGATTCGGAGAAGTACCAACGAACCATCATGAGCCATCATCTTCATATGGACTCGATTCCATGCACTATAATCGGAGGTCGAGATCAATTAACTATTTGTAATATTGTGGTATTTATCTTCAAACGATCGGTGATGTTACATTTCCGTGATTCGACTACAACTCGAGATGAATATGGGGTTGATGGTATTGTTGTGTTTTGGATTCATTTGTTAAGTGAATGAGATAAGGGCGTGGGTTGTTGTTTTTGTTTGTTGATTGAATAGTACAAATGGAAGCGAGATGGAAAATAAGTTTGGATTGGTTTTGTGGTTTATGTGTATAGATGTTGATTAAATGGTATTATGGGTGCACGAAATAAGCGGGAGTATGGTTCGATTTGGAATGCAAGACTAATGAAGATATTCAAGCGCCACCACGTTTGTGTTACGGTATTTACACATGGAATATGGCCACCTTTTGAGTGTTGATAACCCATTCAATTTAACTACATGCCACTTCCTTTTTAACCTTTTCTTTTCTCATATTTTTTACCAATTTTCTTTTTACTCATGTTTGGGTTGTTTGCCTCCCGATTCTTATTCTTTATTAACTATCCAGATTCCGGGCTCACCAACAGATTATGTATACTTGGACTATTCCATACACCATAGTAACTATAGAACTTTCCCAAACGGGTGTTTGGTAAGGTTGGGAACGGAAATCTGGATGATACGATGTGTTTGGTTCAAGAAGAGCATTGACAAGTAAAATAAGTTCACTGATGGAACTTACAGGTGATGGAATTTATAGGTAACTCAATTGTATTATGTCCATTTCTATATAAACTCAGATACTCAAACAAGGCATGATTGTTGACTACGTGGTCATGTAAGTAGCGAATAGTTTTGTTGATATAAAGCTTTCACAACTTGACGAGTAACTAATTGTGGCCAAGCACCATGTGTGTGTGTGGCCCTTCATATTTGTTACTAATAAACGAGTAATATATTTAACAACTTACATTGATTTTATCTTGCAGTGGAAATCATGAACGCAATTTCTCTAATATCGGATGTTTCCAAGACACTCCTAATTCAGGTGGAGAGTGTGGTGTACCCGCTGAGCTCATGTACTAATGATAAGAAGGGTACTCTGATTGGATGTATAAGTGGACACATTGATACGATTCTTAAGCTTGTGAGTGATGATTAGTTACCTACCAATATTACCAATTTAATTATTTATCTAAATATGTATACATAATTTAATTTGATATAAATAAGTTTATATCTCGACTTTTGCTGAACATTTTTCTTGGAATGTATCATCATGCTGCTAATATCGACAATGAAGCCTCTGGAGTTCCTGTAGGCGAGTATCAATTGACACAACATGAGTTTTCATATATTCAACCTGGAAAATACAGTGGTAAGCTATAATATTTTAACTATCATATTGTGTTATTTGCTTACTGTAATTGATGATTAGTTGTGGTATTGATAGTTGAATTGTGATGAAGGCGTATTTGGAACTTGAAAGTGTAATGTTGGTAGGGTGTTATTGTTGGAACTGTGTGGAGACCAATTTCATAGTATCTGCAGGTTTGACATGATCATAATCTATCGTTTATTTTTTCTTACATAACATGTTTTCATCTAATATCGTGTGTTTGAGTGATTGTGTTTGAGTGATTGTTTGACTGTAGTAAATCAAGTGATTGTGTCTCTTTGGAACATTATGGGATCATGACCCGTTAATAATCATAAACAATACTGGAAGCTGATTATATATGACTTCAAAACACAATAACCATATAATGACTTTCAAAAGGCGATACAAAAGACCTCCTAAAAGTTGGTTTGTTGTTTATAGGTTCTTACATTTATTGCATATTTGCATTACATTGAGAATTTTGATATCTGATAATTGTGTTTCCAAACCAGAAGATAATACTGTTCTAGCGCTTGGGTATTGTGTGACTGATAACTGATTTCCTGAATAATGAATTTTTATATATTCATATTGTGGTGTAATCGTATGCTTTTTTTTTCTTCCTAATCCAGTTCAATAACTATGCACCAGGTAATATTTGCTGTAGGATTACGCCTAATCGTGAACGAGGGCTTAGGCACCGGGGACAACTAGAAGGAGTATATCCCAGTAATTTGGAGGGATAAGACTCGTGAGTCTCATATTCATGGTTAAATCCAGTTATTAATTTAGATAAAAATCAGAGGCCACTAAAACATTCTTTGTTTTTTTTAGATACATGCAACTAGCCTGGACTTTGCGCTTGCTCCTTTTTGGGTGTACAACGACATTACTGTTCGACAATGGTGAGACACTATAACACTATCGAATTCATCATGTTAGTAATAATGAAAAAGAGCTTGAATCTATTCTACGTTGGATTCTAATGAAGTTAGTGACCACTTTGATTCTGCTCCGATTTTTAAAATTCCAGGAAGGAAATTTCATGCTGAAACTAACTACAATAGAACGCCACATCGTGATTATCCTGATAAGCCACAAATGACATGGTGCTTATGATTCATATGAGCAAGTATAATGAGTTGAAGCATATCAGTTATGACGATTTGATGTTATGACTTTTTAGCCTTTTAATATTATTAACTACAAAATTAGTTAGAAATAGTTTCGTAAGTATTGATGTCATCTTAAATCCTATATTATAAAATGGTTACTTTGGAAATGAATCTGGTTCTTTTGGCTCCAAAGAAGGTGATTAATTTTATACAAAGTAACCATTTTATAATATGCGTCAATGAATCACTTAGTTTGAGTGGTTACATTACATTGGAATTTCTTTTGAATCTTTTTATTGATCACTTGTCTTTTTGGATGTTGGAGAGGAAAAAGTGGTTGATCTAAAAGAATGTCCAAGATCAAAGGTTCGTCAACAGTGCATAAAGTATCTTGGACCTATATGTTTTTTCATAAATTACATCAGTTGATTTTTTTTTATAAAAAGATACATCCAAGTTTATTTATATATGATCATCTGAGCAGCAAACCCAATTTCTGAAGTACAAGTTTCTGATATGAAAATGTACTTATCAACTTCACTTGATATATTGGAATATCACAAATTAAACCTTACTAATGCAAAATTTTCTTTATAGGTTTTGGCAATAACAAGAGGTCCACATGATGTTCATACTCTAGGAAAAGAGGCTTACGCATTACACTCTTCTATTATGGCGGATCTTTCAAAGGCTTTAAGTTATCTCGAAGATATATCTTGTAAACCCTATGTAATGTTTTCCACAGATTTCTTAATATAATCTTTTTGTATAATATGACAGGAAAATAGTATTCTACTTCCACTGGAATCAGTGTTGTCTAAAGATGTTCAGGCAATGACGGAGGCTATGAACAAGGAAAGAGAGACAAAGAAGGAAATAGCTCCTATTCATGGACAAGCCATATACCATTCTTACCATGCAAAAATAAAGGAGGCTTGTCATGTGATTAAACCGTTGGTTCCATCACTTACAGTTTCTGTGAAGGGACTTCATTCCATGCTTACAAGGTTGAAACGAACGGCAAATATCCATGCAGGAAATCTTCACAAGGTATGTGGTGATTGTGGTGTGTTTTTGTCATGCCAAATGCCTCTCCATTGTGCCTAGCTTTCTTACATGCATTACATATTTCAAAAGAACCAATTTAGTGATAAGATTTAATAGGCGCTTTAAAGAGTTGTTGGATTTTTGTTAATTCGGTATTGTAAGGTATTATGTGTTTTGTTAAAAGGTTGGAGGTTTCTTCTCAAGGTGATGTTTTACGAGTGTTCTTCTTTATAAGATTTTCAGGTTTGTATGTTCTAGCTTATTGCTAGCTTTTAATGTATTATCTTTGTTAAAAAGAATGATACATTAAAAATATTGATCAGTTACCAATATTATATTTAAGCTGTCATGCCAAACCAGTTTAGTGGGTCGCAGTGAGCCGAAGTGTAATAAGTGGTTTACTTAGCTGCTTAAACTTACTATTCAAACAAATAGACTACTCTAGCTACTACCTTAAAACAATTCACGTGTTCAATCATGATACATCAACTATTTATATTAGGAAAACAAATGTTAGCAGTCAACTCGGCTGGTTTGAGCTTTGACCCGTTTTTAAATTATCCGCTTTGATCCGTTAACCAACCCGCTCGGTTTGCCACTTCTAGCATGCATGCATCGAATTGATCATACATTATAAGGATGTTCCAAAGCCTACAACCAATATATTCAACCACTAATGACAATGTCACCCGATCCTTCAATTGTAGAATGAAAATAATCGAATAAAGTGATAAAATCAAATGAATCGCACCATCGAGTAACCTCCTAAAGCCTAATCGCGATGTGAGTTATGCACATTAATTAAATAGACCATTTAATGAATTGTTCTTATATTCTATAAAATATTTAAAGTTAATTACTCAAGGGTGTTTTTAGCTTTTATGGGGCTTATTAGCTTATATAGCCTAAAAGATCCATTGAAGTGTTGGGGTGAGCTTATAAGCATAGGCTTTTTGTGGCTTATGGGATTAAATAAGTTGATAAGCCTTTTCTCCGACCTTTTTCATCATAAGCCATAAGCTACTTATTGAGCATAAGCTTATAGCCAAAATATAAGCTTAGACAAACTACCCTTTACATATAGCTAATTTTAGATTAATTTCAACATAACCTCTTCCCAGTTAAGCAAACATTTTAAGAGACGATCAAGAATTTCAAAACACTAACTTTCTTAATTTTGATGAGATTAAGGCATGAGATGGAGAATTACGAGTATATCATAGTTGAAGGAAAATCATGCACCTTCAAACCCAACTCCCCTTAATACAAACAATGGGGAAAAGTGGATTTTGTTACTGAGTGCATCTAATAGACTCTATCTTTGGTGAGGTGAGATTTAGAATGTTTGCCATGGGCTAGAAAATGTTAAACCTATGATTCAAATTTGTATTGTGAGAAAAAGAAAGGAAAGTTTCATCATTCAAGTTTTCTCCTGAGGAGCAACTTTAGCTATTGGAAGGCTTGATGTGGATAATGGGACACTTAAGGTATAACGCTTATGCTATATGTGACATTAGAGTCTTAAAAGCTTGGAAAATTTGCACATGAACAGTTAGATATGGCTTGATGTGGATATGGGTTGAACTTTACCAAATATTCGAGATGAAGAGCTACTTGACACATTATTAAGGAAAATGAAGCCGAAAAGTTGTCATTCCGTACTCAAGAAAAGCTTTGGATAAGCTTGATAACGGAAATATAGCCTCATAGTTTAAACTTTATGGTGCATATAAGTGTGTTTCTTTGTATTTGTTGGTGTGTGGAGCGGGACATAGAGGTCATCCGGATCAATCGCTTTCACAAGACCGTATGGTGAACCAAAAGCGCGGTCGTGAGATTCAAGAGAATGTGGACTCGAGATCGCAATCGTTTGAACAATACATGCCGTCAAAGATGCTAAAAATCTCAAACCACGACCACTCATCCGCATGGAAAATGAATGGGATGATGAACATACGAATACATGTACTTGAACTAATTGTTTGTATTTTGGTAGTTGGATAATTTAGTTAATATAAATCATTACAGTGTACTCATCAAGGTTTGTGCATTTTCGAATGGGTTTTAATTATTTAAAGACATTGAGAATTACAAACCTTTGTTTCATCAAATTATATTGTAGTTGAATAACGATAAACAATACCCTGAACTGAATTTGGACATGTTTCCTAAGCATGAATGAGTTATATTGGATATAGACTAAAAGGTAATATTAACTATAAATAATTTTACGCAAAGGTGACAAATATCAATTTCTTCTGTCAATGACACAAGAATTCTATAGATTGTGTGGCTCATAACATCCTAGAAAGGGTTTATCATTGTCCATATGGAGCACAAAATGTTTAGAAATCGCAAAAATTCCTAATTTAAAATTTCTAAAATCAACCTCAATGTAGGAGGTAAGGAAATGATCAAGCCAAGATAGCTAATGTCAAACAACTATTTTAAAGTATCATAAGAAAATGTTTATTTGAAAGGTTTGAAGATTGACATAAACGACAATTAAAAAGATTTAAGCAACTATATAATCAAAATTCTACACAGATCTTCAACTTAAATGAATTTGCTCATGGTGCGATGTGGCTATGTAGTGCGATTAGTGATGCGTAATTGAATTCTTATGCATTCATACTATATATTACTCCTCCGTCCCATAATAATTATGCAGTTTGACTTTTTGAGTTTTTTATTGACTTTGACCATACATATTTTTATTTGTGTTATATAATATTTGATGAAAATTATATTAATGAAAATACATTTAAAACCTAATCCATTTATATAATTTGCATCAAGTATTATATAACACACATAAAAGTATTTAAGGTCAACGTTAAACAAAAAGACTAAAAGGTAAACTGAATAATTATTATGGGACTGAGGTAGTAATAATTTATAATGAAGAAGGCGGAGGAGAAGTATCATCAGTAACTAACAATTGCAAATCCGACAAACCACTTGAAAATCGTTTGGCTCTAAAGCTGGAAATAGTGGTTTTGCTTCTGGAATTATTAGGTAAGTTTTAAAACTCAAGCAAATGCTGCGTGAAACCCCGTAGTTTGGCTATTTAATTTAAAATAATATATAGACAATACCGTTGTGCATAAAGAAGTTTTATTTCGCATTTGACTTAAATCTTTCGATTTCTTTATTTAGTGGGCACCTTCAAAAGTCGAGTTTGTCATTGATAGTATGTTGTTTTATCTGTAGATTTTTCTTCCACTTTACCCTATTCTCCTTTAGAGATTACCATGTTGTTCGGATTACAATGTTGGAATCAAGGGGAGCAAGAACAGCAGTAAACCAACCTCATTAGTAAATAAAATCATTCAATTGCGAGACTAAAGCGTTTTGGCGGGGATCATCCAGTTCGATGGTTCTAACGACATTGTAACCGCACCTTCATCCCTCACATTGATTCAATGATATCGGATTTTGCTATGGTGGTCGTTTGTGAACCTGACGGGCGTTGGCATTAAATGTTAAAACCACGAAAGTCGACAAGCTAGAGATTATAGTATGGAGTCAGTTCTTTAGCTTATATTTAGAGATTATAATATGCTCGCCACCGGCATTAAATGTTAAGCAAGCGAAAGGATTTTTTACATGCATACATGTACCAGATTTGATCTGTAAGTTGTGTTAGCGGTGGAATAGGCCATAATGACTTTGTTGAAAAGTTGCTCAACTTTATACAATACGGAGAAAATATTGAAAGCAAAAATTGGATGGTCGCACAACTATACACATTCTTTGCAATAGTTGGCAATAAATCTGTGAAATGAACTTCCGGTTAAGAAAAGGAAAGAATTGTTAGGAATTTCGCACCATATAGCATACATACCATTGCTTTTGGAAGACGGATACAACCATTAATAATACTAAATTCGTCTATCACCAATGAATACAGCAAAGTCACTTTAAAACCTAAAAATAACTTTTTAGTATATATTTGTTCAAATAAATCCTAAAAAGAAAAACCACAAATCAAAGTAATTACCTGCTTTTAGCCGTTTTATGGATTATGGTAACATCAATTATAGATCTTAACCGTTTACTTTAACTTTTAATTACATTTTAGTATATATTTGTTCTACTAAATCCTAAAAATAAAAACCACAAGTCATACCCGTCCATCGGACGGGTTTTGCCACTGTATATATATATATATATATATATATATATATATATATATATATATACTAGTTTTAAGCCACCAATGGTAGCATGACTTATAATTATTTGTTTGTTGTTTTTTGTTAACTGAAATACATTTTTTTAATTGTCAAACAACATTATAAAACAATTATTTCTTTGGTTTTTAGTTGTTGGTTTTAGTTTTTTTGTTTAGAATTATAAATAATTGTTTGGTTTGCGTGGATGTAAATTATAAAAACATACAAACTATAAGTAACTAAGTTTAGTGTAATACATATAAAAGATAATGAATTTTTTTGATTCTTGAGTTCGACTTAGTCTTAAATACGTAATGTATCATGTATAAATACAATATGTAGACAATAATCATCTTAAATTGTGTATGAATCTTGAGCGAATAAAAAATGGAAAAAGTAAAAAAGAAAGCTATCTCATCAATCAAAGTGTTTTATAGCTTATAATAGTGAATTGTGCAATTTTGAGAATAATAGTCAACTGCAAATGGTATAGATGAATGAGAAAGGAAGATGAAAATAAAGCACTTACCCAATTATCGTAGAAAGCAAGAAGAGGACCAGACCACGATCATCAGAGAGGAAGAGTCCATGGTGATCAAAATACATCGACCTACAAAGCTTTTCCGTTATCGCTCAAGACTGCTTAGTCGTTCAAAGAAGATAAACACGGTGACCACCAACGCACCATCTTTTATAATTAGATTAAAAGTCAAGGTTCAATTTAGATGCCATGCAATTGACACAAACTGATACAATATCTGTTATAAGCTGCTTGTGGGGTTCTATAAAATAAGCAAAAGAATTCATTTTAATGGTTTTGACTTTGGTGCTCAAGATTGAAGGTCATTTTAAACATTGCGTCAATAAAAACTTCTTCAACTTATAGATCTTAAGGATTCACAGAAAGGTTAAAAGCGTATTCACAAGGTTATAAGATCCCAATTAAGGGTTCACGACATGGTTAAGTTCTTATCTAGCGGGTTCATTACTCGCTAGAAGTCCCAAGGTTTCATTTGAGGGGTCATATATAAGATCCAAGGTTACATAAAATTTTAAACTTTCTACTATTAAGCATTCCAGTCATTGCATATGTGACCTGTAAACCTTGTGGCCAAAGTGCAAATAAATAAACTTTATATTTTACCGGGTCCAAATTTTGACCCGCTTTCCACCCAAATCAATCCATATTTTGGGGTAGTGTAGCAATTGACCAATAAATTGATTAGGATACATTAATTAAACGAAATTTAAGTATCAATTTTAACTTATAAAAAATGATTTTATCTTCAATTTTGCCCAAAAAACATGTGTATGATAACTAAATCACTAATGAAACCTTAATCGAATTCATTTTAACATGAGAATATCATCGGTTGGGATTATAGCTTTGATCTAACAGGTATACATTTAAAAAGTACTAATCTTGAAGGTAAATGACAATCATACTATGAAACACTTCATTACAAACAATCGTACTTTGGGAGTGTCCGGAGATAACTACCATTGACTGAAATGGATTGAGCCATAATCACTTGGTAAATGATTAACAATCAACCGTGCCTGGGAAAAAAAATCATAAATAAATCATTTAAATGCACATGAGAATAGATGCGGAGAGATATGAGCTTTAGATCACCTTCTTAGCTGAGTGGCAATTGCTTCCTGCTCACCGAACCTCCTAATTGCAGGAAATGGTTAAATTGTTAGAATCATAGTAAAACACTTAAATTGCAGAAACAATGAATATTCATAATCAAGATGGCACTCACAAGGGACACTAAGTGACTTTATAAGTAAAAGATGCATATATGAAGCAAGAGTTTCTGAGAATGCAACTGTGTATGACATGATTAAAGATGGAGAATGGTGTTGGCCAACTGACTCGTATGTCAAATTCCCAAAACTGATAAATTTTACAGTGCATGCACTTACTGAAAATATGGAGGATAAGGTTGTATGGAGTGTGGACTACTAAAAATGGAGATCACAAACAATACAGTACTGGCCTTGTTTGGAGAGATACTATTCCTGAGTACAATCCTGTCCGTTCAAGGTGGTATGGTTTAGTCAATATACTCCAAAGAACTCATTTATCTTACGGATCGTAATTCATGAAAGATTACATACTCAGGATAGGATGATGAAATGGTTTGACAACAATAATCTACTATGCCCATTGTGCAAAATGTGTAGTGACTCTCACACCATTTGATCTTCCGATGTGAGTTTGCTAAAGAGGTATGGGAAGCTTTAAAGTCAAAATGTGATGCAGAGGATTTACCAAACAATTGGAGACAAACAGTGGAGATCTTAAGTGGAAGACAGTGCAAGAGCAGCATTGGAAGTATCCTTAGACGGTTGGTGTTTGCTGCTACAATATACTATCTATGGAAGGAAAGGAATTTGAAAGTTAAGCATAGTGCCTTTGATCAGCATAAAAAGATTATATATCAGTGAATGATATTGTGAGGATTTTGTGCTAAAGCTCAAATCAGAAAAGAAATTACAAAGGTGGACCGTAAAGGAAAAAGAAAATAAAAACAAAGAACCGATCATGCTCTAGTTTTAAAAAAGTCGATATCGAAGTAATTAATAGAATTATATAAAACATTGTGCACAACCTTGTCGAGTACGTTGCAATATCTTTGTGCCACAAAAAAAGAACATGTATATTTAAGTCAAACATCAAGTTTTTTCATAGAAGTCAAATCTATCAAAAACTAATTTCTGTCTTAAAAATGGTTTTTCGGTTTTCACAAGTAGTTTTAAGTTATTTTAAATTGTTATAAAACTTTTAAAAATTAAAAATAGCAATTTCATTAGGTAGTTTAACTTGTCTCAAAAGGAAAAAATCAAGAAAATCGTTTACTTAGGTCGCTTGTAGCTCAAAGTTGGTAGTTTGGTCTTATAATGCCCTGCACCATCAAGATTCTCGTCCTATTGCTCACTTTTAAATTCACTTATCGCTTATTCTTTAGGGTTTTGGCTTGCTTTTGATCCTCTAGTAGCTCTTAGTTTTAGCTTAATCGGTTTTCCTTGAAGCTTATTGAGTAGCTTAATCTAGTTGCAAAAGTTCCCTTTACCTTTTATCTCATTGCTGTAACAAAGAATGTCATGTAGTGCTTTTTAGGCTTATAATGTTGCTTATCTCTGCTCCTTATTGCTTATTTAGGTCTCCCCTTAGTGCGTTAGCTTTTTTCCAGCCTTAGAGTAGCTTTAGAATAGCTTTTAAGAATTCACATTATCATTCTATGATTTTTTTTTAGAATACACTGCAGCCTTGTTCCTTTTTGCCTATGTGATTAATATAGCATGACTAATCTGATCCCATAGCTTTAATTAGGTCTCTTATAGCTTATTAGAATTTCCCTTTTACCCACAGTAGCTTATCCTATTATGTAGCTTACAGCGAAACCAGAAAGGTGGTATATCCATCCCTCTTTCCGATTCATCCAGTGATGGCGGCACACTTAAAATCGCATAGACATAAAAAACGTAACATGAGTACTATGAATAAAATCAACCCAACTCATTATCCATTGTTTACAAATGAGCGTGGATACCATTGTGAACAAACCTGTTCCTTTTGTTTGAGACATCGATGATTGTGATCCAAGTCCACTCGTTGGGTTCAATCTCATTTTTGACAATGGTTGTCCTCTGATGTACCTGTAAAAATATTGAACTGATTGTTTCACCATTGTAGTTATCAAGAAAAGATCACGTAAATGAATGCAGCTATTTGACACGACCGTCCGATTTAAATTAAAAACCATTATAGTCTAACAAAAAAGTTACAATAAAGTATGCAATAGAAACAGAGATGCAAAATCAAACTCACTACAAGATTCGGATATGAGAACTTACCATACAACTAAGGTTATAAAAAAGTATTTACCTTCCACAATAATTTTCCATGTCTAGTCGTATATAATCAAACCATGAATCATAATTACGAGATTCTTTCTAACTTCCTCGGCCTCAAGTCCAGGGCTTAAACTTGGAAGCCTCGTGTCTAGCAAGTTCGTGGAGGCGTGGACTATTGCTCGCATAAGCATCCGCTTGAGATCATAAAACACATTAGTATCATCAAGAGTCAAGAAAGTAGTAGCACACATTTGTCCATAATCATACAATCAAGTAATATTTGAATTACAATACTCGAACTTAAAGCAATTAAAACTCGGATAATGAGGAGAAACTATCATCCGGAAATCTTCATAACTTTCAACCCAAATCGATTAAGAAATTGAGCTTTAGTCGTAAACTAATTACATTGATTTTATGTTATCAAATTTGAAATTACTCGAGGATTTGCGCTTATAGTAATAGATCATAATCCCGTATTCTAAATGATGCCTTAGGATGCTAGTTGGTTATTTTAGTATACTATATTCGTAAGAATGCGGTTTGAAGCTAGTGGTTTACATTCAACAATCTTCATTTGGAGACTCAATTTTATGGCTAATATCTATTTTGTAATGAAAACTACAGCCATCTCGCTCAAGGACACAGTGGACCATCTACCTCACATGTCCTCATTCGAGTTCACATCATGGTAATTTAACATCGGTGCCACGCCTACAACTTCAAACTTTTCTTCACCACTGCTCGGACACTAGTCGCAACACATTTTCAACCGGCTTGGGTGCATCAAGAATTCTCGTAACATCTCGGGTCCACCAGCAGAGCTCGAGACCATCTCTCTTAATACAATTCAAACTAATTCATTTCCTCGCAGCCCATTTTATGTTACTTATACCTCTAATCCTCCTATGATGGCCCCACCTCAGGGAGCACGGCTCCACAGCACCACCGGTGGTGGCTTGCCAAGACCCCGTTTTACCATATCCTTATGCTATTCTCGGTTCTTTTCCTATGCCAACTCAAAGACATGGCACTCTCCTCGGTCACACCATCGATGCTCACCTCCGGTACTTCATGGGGTTCCGGTATGGCCTCTATATCACCGCAGTCTCTAACAAAGATGTAACCGGTTGGTTCGGAATGTTGCATTACCTCCGAGGCGGTATGTGTGAAATTTTGGATAAACGATAACTTAATATTGCAAGTTGAGTATCTAATTATGTTTGTCTATTAACTTTCATAGACAATAGCAAGAATGCGAGTGTTGTTGGTGTTAGAGAAGAATCGGTTGTTGTTGACGGTGGATGCATGGTCACCCACGTGATGAAACAAGAATCTTATACTATTATAATCTTGAAAGGACAAAGCGACTATTTCATCTTTGGAGATAAATATTAGGAGGTCTTTGCATTAGTGACTATCTTTAGATAATTATGCCGATGTGGAAAAACTTATTCATATATCATATAGGTCTAGTTATAAGATAAACATAGAAAGTCTTAATTTCACTTGAAAAATAGGATTTAGCATAAGTGGTTCAATTTAATAACATCGAAACTTTTATATGTACATTGTCCAAGTAAAAAATCACAACAATCAGAAGACAAGATTAGAGTACACAATAGAGATTCTAGAACTGTGGTTATAAACCTCTAAAACCCTTCATTAATCAGAGGATCTGTCATTTTGTCATAAAATTCTAACAGATAAATGTTGAATTTAGAAATTTGAAACTAAATGAAGTTCATTCTCCCTATGTCATCTCTATATATTATACTTAGCGCACACATACAAAGACAAAAACTAATGAAAATAAATGACAAGTAGAAAGTATACATACAGAGCAAGGAAAGAGTCTCACTTTTATGGATGCACAAATTGCATCACGATCGACAAGAACCACCCGTCTATCAATTCCGCATAAACCGAAAGTTTCAAACGACCTCCTTAACAAAGAACACCATCCGCAAAGCCCCCACTTGATCGAAAGTACTACAATAAGCGCATGTCACCGACGTGATAAGTAACATTTAGATTGTTTCAAAGACAAGATGTTGTGACGACCGATATATTGGCGAGAAATGGAGGTTTAATTGGAAAAGTTCAAGTATCTTTAAGCTTATAGGTCTCCTAAAACTTGAGGAGCTTCAAATTTTTTGATGTGCCAATATAAGACTATGTTTGCTTTTTGTAATTCACTTATTTATAGAATGTTTTTCTATATTAGTTAAAAGACTTGATAAGGGTTTTTAGTTATAAAAGAAGCTTATAAACCTGCTAGTTATAACCCTTCATGAGAGTGAGTCCTCGCAATTTCTTATCCAAATGTATAGCCAGCTTTATGTTGAGAATTTGCGCAGCCACCTCTGTCATATGGATCAGACCATAAGAGGTCGTACATCGGTACTTCATGTGGGACCTACAAAATCACCCACCAAAATATCAACTATCAAATGCATGTCACGTGGGAAGAAACAAAAGACTAAATGTGTACACTTTAACTGGTTAACTTATATATATGTATCAATTTAGCTTAAGTTTTATCGCAAACGGACCAATTGCTAACCAAAAAGGAAACAGGGGTAGTTGTGTATTATTTTGGTTTAGTCTTGCTCATTTGCATGGTCATATTGTATGGTTTGTTTTGTTAGTTAAAATATTTAAAGTCTCAAGGGGTCTTGCAATAATGGCTTGTTACAACAAAGAAAGGGAAACAGTTCAATAAATCCACAGAGATCGCAAACCTATTGCTTTCTTTGAACTTGTGAAGCCCATACTGATATGTACTACACCTGTCCTTAAAACTATAATTCCTTATTACCACAATCTTATAGGAAATTAATCATATTTGCAATATGGAATTAATGTACAATCATAAATAGTTCATCAAGTTTAAGTACACTACCAAACTCTCATTATCTTTACGTTAAATTTAAATTATACCGTACCATGAATAATTTTCATTAAGATAAAACTAAAAAAATAAACACCTAAAAAAATATCAAATCGGTGTTCTTGTGCCATAATTCTGGCTCGAATATGAGGTTATTTAAAGCGTGATAAACACCTATAGCGTCCTGAAAAATGGTACCAACAGATTCCTAATTTGCAAAGTCTGTCTGTTAGCAGCAGCAAGATAGTGTTAAATGAAAAATGGGAAATGGAATTGTGGAAAACTAGAAGGGGGGGTTGAATAGTTTTGCCGATTTTAAGTTGATTTCAAAAACTTTAGATTCGATATTATGTGAAATCGTATGGATGTTGAGAACGTATAGATCTAATGATAATGCAAGCAAATAAATAAAGATAAGGAATAGAAATGACACAACCGATTTATAGTGGTTCTGCCACAAGGACACCTTCCTTGCCCTACTCCACTCCCGAGTCACCTACTCGAGAGTTCAAGCACTATGTCAACAAACTCCTTCACTTGGCGGAGAAGCCTTCACAACGTTGCTTACACTTTTTCCGGTACAAAGCTAGATACCGAGTCCGTAGCACGGTGGACCAAACCAACACAACTATTACACAACAAATATGTGAAATATCAAATACAAGATCTTCGCTACGTAAATCTTGCGAGTGACAAATCAATCAAGGACCCCTTGCTTGGATGACTTGTAGAATGCTCGTGATCTCGCCTTAGAAGGACCTATATGAGGATCACAAATAGAAAGAAAAGAAGAACAACTCTCTAGATCTAGTGATCTATATGTTAGAAGAGAATGAGAGTGTATGAGAGATTTAGTAAGAAGATGGGTGAGTTAGAATGAAGAAATGACTCTCTATTTATAGGCAAATTTCCTCACTGTTCTCACGGATCCCACGGATCCCTTCCACTTGGGATCCGGCTAGCACAAAGCTAGGGATCCGTGGAACGCTCCTCTTTGCCCATGGGTTTTTTGGTTATGGGTCATGGGTTATGGGTTGGTCCATGGGTTTTCTTTAGATTCAATGTATCTAAGTATACATTGTATCAAGTCTCTTTGGGTATGGGTTAAGATCCATGAGTTGTGATTTTTACCCATCCTAATTAACTATTACAACAAATGCTTTTGTTACCACATTTTTGTATTTAAAAGATTATATGTAAATGCTTTACAAAAATAACATGTATCCTTATAATTATACTTAAGACAACATTATATATGTTATCAACAAAACACAAAGAGATCGCAAAATATTAATAAACGTTTTACGGTTTATTTGTATTAACAATCTCCCCTTTTGTTGATGACAAAATATAATGTTATGATGAGTAAAACTTAAGAATAGATGTAAGTTTTGAAAGCTCCTAAGTTTTACTTCTTCTCCCCTTTTGTCGAAACAAAAGTTAACCCTTGGAGGAAAAAGTAGTTTACGATTATTTACTCCCCTCGACGGTAGCTCCCCTAGTTTGGGCGTCAAGAGAAGAAAAAAAAAAATCTACAAAAGAAAGTTAGTAACATGCTTAAATGATCTTATGGTTGTCGAGAAACAAGATAGGAGCCAAGGTATGTAAACAAGGCCTTGTAATAAAGCGACAAATTGTAGTGGTAGTTAAGCCACTTACAAGCATGTAAAAATAAGAACAAGACTTGTTCTTGAAAATGACAAAAAAAATTTAATACTAAAAGTGAAAATAGTAGTAGAGATTCCTTCCATGCTTGCATAAGGTTATGGATGGAGGTTTTGATGAGTAATGGTATTGATGCGATCAAGGATGAGGTTGAGTATGAAACGATTTCTTCCCTAACTTCTATTGCAATTTCCCTAGTGGATTGGCAATGTTCACAATGTAAATGATGTGGGTAATGAGTGCGGAAGTTTTCCGGGTTGTTTTGATTTGAGTTATGCGGAAATTGTGGTGGGAAAATAGGAAAATATGGATCAAAATCTGATAACGCTACACGCGTCGTTCGGGGTCAAAGGAACTTCCTTTTCTTCGAGCAAGTTTTATAACACCTAGGCGGTGAACCTAATCGTTGTAGTGTAGTAATTAGGGTAAGCCACGGGTATTGATATCATTCTCTGGGGAATAGGAATGCTAGTAGGGAGTTACTACGCTAAGGTTAAGGTTGAGGAAGATTATTTTTATCTTTTATATTTTATGAAAATGGAAAGGTACGAATCTCGGGTATTGGATTTGGGGGTTGGTATTTCACCGATTACTCTACTATTATCTAATTATCTAAACTAAGGTTGTGGGAGTCTATGTCTAATTAATGTGTGCTCGTATGATAGTTTAAAGATGTGTTTACTTAGTTTGTATTACTCCTTAATTATCTCCTATTGATGGTTGAGTGTCACGCCTTATTCCTAGTTGCGTTGTGTGTCTAAAGTTGCAGGGTATGCGTTTCTCCCTAACTCTTTGAACTTACCAAAGGGTCTTGTCTACAAACCCACTAGAGATTATAGACTCCTACTCTAAGGCGCTCTTCGGATGGTTTAGACTACAATCACTCAGGTAATTATACTCTACGGTTCACAAAGATGAATCAAGCATTAAGTACACAACGGATGACCTATCGCATTACTAGATCATAAATCAACTAAGATAAGAAATAACCAATCAATATTTAATAATTAAGTTTCATACTTCCTAAGCAAACACACAAATAAATTAGCCGGACATGAAGAACATGCAAGCATACACACAAATAATCAAAGACATAATTGAATTAATGAAGTAAAGACTTATCTTGATGTAAGATAGGGTTAAAAACCCTAAAATCTGTACAAGACACCTTAGGTTCGGTTTAGGTTTTACTCCAAAGACTCTCCACTCAAAGACCGAAAAATTCGGATTCTATATATAAGATTACAATTGCGACGGCGTCACCTTATGTTTAGTGGCCGTCGTGTCGCCGCCATTAGGGTTTCATCTTGGCCACGTTAACCTTGCGACGGCGTCACCTTATGTCCGTGACGCCCGTCCTCTTCGACCTCGGCGTCGTGCGGATTGCATCTAGGCCGCCCGAGTAGCGACGGCCTACTCTTTCACCACTAGACGCCGTCTCTTGAAAATACGAGTTTTGGGTTACGTCCGTCACAATAATTGCAGGACGGCGTCATGAAATAGCACCCGACGCCGTCGCCTTCTACATTCAAGCTGTGAGTGCCTTGATTTCGACTTTGGCCATTTTCTTCATATATTCGCGCCTTTCCGTCAAATAAGTGCCATTCCATCATTTTGCCTTCACGAGACCTAAAAAGTGAAAAGGAACGATATTAAGCAATAACGGATACAAAAGTGATCAAATAAGGACTTAAACGACCCTCAAATGGTACCTTTTAAAACTTTATCAAATATCCCTACACTTGTTATTTGCTTGTTCTCAAGCAAATGTGCTTTTAGCCAATTAATTTATAAGTTAGGGGTCATTCGGCATTAATTCAAAGCGGTCCATAACACATATAAGCCCATAAAAGTCATAACAAGCACGGAAATTACATACTAGCACCTCACATGGGGTGTTTGGATACTCACATATCTCTCGGGTATATATGAAACATAACAAAAAGGAAATGGAAGATAAACACTCATTAACCGGTCCTAGTACATAGATTACCATAGGCGAGAATAGATCAAACCTCCATCGCTTTGGCGTAAGCACCTAGGAAAGACTATAAAAGAGGTCTTTAAAGGGTTGTAACGTTAGGCTTACGGTAGGAAAATAAGGGTTTGGTGGGATAGGCTATTTAGTGGTGGCAAGTCAAAATCTTTATGTTAGCGCATATGAAGAATGGCGTTGCTAAGCCAAGACTCGACACTCTAAACTCTAGATAATCGAAATAAATAAACATAAATTTAAAGGATAGATGTAGGATGGTAGCCCGTATGTTTTTTTTTTTTTTTTTTTTTTTTTTTTTACTCTTTTTTTTTCTTTTCTATTTTTTTTTTTTTTCGATTTTTTTTTTTTTTTTTTTTTTTTTCATACACTTTTACTCTACCATCCTCTAAGATAACATCAAAATAATAGGATTTATGAGCACATCCCTACACTTGAGTTTTATTACTCTAACACTAATTTGACCCGATTTGAAAAGATTAAAACACTTGGGGTACATTATTACATAAACAAAGGGAATTTGAATTTAACGTTCCCTTCCGTCATTTCATAAACTTTAACTTTTCCCATGAATCCCAATCATCCCAAAAGCGTATACAAAGGATATGACTCGACTTAGCAACTCATGCAAGCAACCGGATAATTGAACTAAGGGTTTAGGGTGATAACAAATATTTGCACTAAAAGTGAGTGCATAAGGGGTAGGCTAAAGGCGATTTGGGTGTATATTTAGGGGTGGGGTGTAAACAATGCTCTTCATTGATATTCGGAAAACCGAAATATCACGAGAACCATGAAAAGGATAGGCTCGAGGGGTTAACTAGGGTATCGTGTACTAAAATGAGTACAACGCAAAGGGTGTGGGGAATTACTCAACCGATGTGGAAGAAGTAATTATATTACGGTATTAAACAAGGGTTATCCTAATGCCTCTTATCATTTAGTTATTCCTAACTACACAAGTGTAGCCTCACTTGCGATCTCTCGAATGCATCACAAAACAAGTTCTAGAATCTAATATACTACGGTTCACACTCTAAGCATTAAAGATGAATGCTTTTATTCCTACTAATCTAAGGCGATCCTCACATTTTGGGTGGAATTTGGGTGGTAAGGGTTTTTGTGCTAGTCATGCAACTTCCTATCCGTGAGGCGCTTTTGTTAAGACTAATGGCCCACTCCTATATGTCATGAAAATTTTAAATTTGGTGCCAAAATTACCCTAACCGACATTTTCTCATGGTTTATTACACAAATGCAATTAGACAAAGCAAATAGTCAAGGATAAGCATAGTTTCAAAGTTCCGTTTATTTTCCTCCCTACACTTAAACCGAACATTGTCCCCAATGTTCCCGAAAGTATCAAAGATATGATAAAGAAGGTAATTAAAACGAAAGAAACTAATACTCCCGATTAGCTCGGTAGGATTCGTGTAAAGTGGTGGTTAAATTCTTTCAAGAAGAATTATTAGTGAAAAGCTCCTTCCAATCTTATGTAACTTCTTCTTGACAAACTAAACCGCACACTTGAAGAAAACAAACGAAACATTCGCGTAAAATCGTGGTAATAATATATATAAGACTCGATTTAAACTAGGATATAATGCTTGTGGAATGGATGTTTACGAATTTCTAAGAAAATTAAGACACGGAAAATTCCAAAATTTATAAGTAGCTCGGAAAGCGAGAAAAAGTAATCGATGTTTTACTCCTTCTGGCGCCGTCGGTTGCAATCTGACGCCGTCGAGTTATCGACAAAAAGCGGTGCGATTTTCGGAAAAAATTCGGAAAATTTACATCTTTAGAATCGGAAAAATCTCGCAAAACATCCATTATGACTCGATACAAGCATTTGACTCGAACAAACAAACATATATATCTTTTAGTTAATTGTTATTCTCATGTTTACGTTTCTTTTGGCGTGTGTAATCCTCCCTACACTTATCCCTTATGTAAAATACCTTTATATGCAATTAAGACGAGGTTAAGAACAAAATAAAGCATTTTACAAATTTAAACATGAGGATAAACAATTAATAAAAGATATATGACACTAACAAGCAAACAATTAAGCATGGGTTGCCTCCCACGAGCGCTTTTCTTTATTTAAGAGTCTTGTAGCTAGACTCATAGTCGTGCTCTACGTGCCGATATCGTAAGTCTATCCTCAACAATGTCGTAAGGATCAAACTTATCATTCAAGTTCCTAGTAGTACGTTCGGTTAAATATGCCTTTTCAAACATCTCACCATCGGGATCATAGATTTGTATCCTAATGTGCCACCTTCCATTACCATCACTAGGCGGTCTATTCCAATTCCACATGTGTTCGGTTCTCAACTATCCATTTAATTATGACAAGGTTAACAGCAAGCTTCCTAGGAACTCGGTCATCTTCCTAAATACTAAGGCGTCCTCGAGCAGGTTCACTTCTATGTCCCTAGCCATTTCTTGTTCTTGGAAAGTTCTTTGCACTAGCAAAGGCCTTATCTAGGTAAAAGGTCTTTGGGGCCTATGATTTTCTTATCAATCCAAGGTCCATATCGAAGGCTCTCTATCCAACCCTATCTCATGTGGGATTTCCTCATCCTTATAGTATGTATGCTTTTAACATCGTAAGCGGATCTAGCACTCCCTCTCCTACCACTATTTTGGACATCTTACAATCGATGATGGCACTAGCGGTAGCTAAAATCCTCTTCCAACTAGTAATGGGCATGTCGGGTCCTTATTCATGTCTAGTACATGAAAGTCGGCCAAAAGAGTCAACTCTCCAACATGTACTACCATGTCCTTTATTATTCCTACGGACGTGCTATACTACCGTCCGCTAATCCTAAGATAGTTTACGTTGGTTCAATTTTACCTAGGTTGAGGCTTCATGAAGGGACAACGGGCGAGATTGATGCATGATCCTAAATCGGCTAAAGCATCGAGTGGCTTGGAAGTTCCAAGTCTACGGAAGAGTGAATAGCCGGGATCATCTAACTTCTTAGGTAAGTTGTTTCGCACAAAAGCGGACCCATGTTTCCCAAGCCTAAGTTCTAACTCATATTTTTCTTTTAAAGCATTATAATAAGGTGCATGAGCTAAGACTTCAAGAATCGGTTTTCTTGATGGAGTTCCTTGTACTCCTCCTCTAAACTAGGTTTGGATTCTTGGTTGACGGTTTTCTCAAGAGTAGGCTTTTCCAAAGGTGCCGGCCTTGGTATCTCTTGGATGGCTTGGAACCCTTTTGATAGCATTTACCGAGTGAATCGTTGGATGAGAGGGGCATGGATGTGCATTCTCCCATGGTGAGCGAGAACATGAAGTCGATGCAATCGAATTCACTTTGGGTCCTTTATGGTATCACTTGGGAGTGCTCCAACTTCCCGCTCATTGAAGGCTTTTAAGAGGCCATCAAGCTTGGTTGTCATCTCGCTTTGTTTTTGCTTAAAATCGGCTTCAAGCTTATTCAATCGAGTTTCTTGAGATGACAAAATCTAGATGCAATTGCCTCAAGATTAGTAGGGTTCCGGTATTAGAAGAATTGAACCTATTAGGCGAACTAGATGAGCTTTGGGGTGTGCTTGAGTTTTGGTTCCACTTAAGATTAGGGTGATTTCTCCATGAGGGGTTGCATGAGTTTCCTAAGTTGTTTTGTTCGGGTTTGAAAGTGTACCACTTGTCTCCCGCTCCGTCGATGCGTATGGGCGTAGTCCGCAAAAGCTTGTTCGGAGAGCCTTGTGCAATCACGAGTGTCATGGGGACCACCGCATAACTCACAAGGTAGAGTGATTTGATTCACTTGTCGTGAGGACTTAGGATTTTGTAGGAGCTCATGAGGAATTTAACTTGATCTTCAAGTTCGATTATCCCACGGTCGGGAGGAGGCAAGGAGATTGCCTTGGCGGTTTTGGGCAACTCACGGGGTCATCCCAACTTTCGTTGTCATAGAGGCAAGGTCTCTATTATTTCCCATGATTCTTCTGCGGTGAGATCACTAAGTTTTCCACCGGCCGCTTGGTCAATGGATCTCTTAGTGGGAAAGTTGACATGATCATAAAAGATTTGGACTTGGAGCCAAAGATCAATGTCGTGATGAGGGACTTTATGAAGTAAGTCCTTGAATCGGGTCCATGTTTAGTAGAGAGATTCACCTTGACGTTGTTGGAACATCAAGATGTCATTCCTAAGCTTAGTGGTTCTCCCGGTGGGAAAAATTAAGCAAGGAAGCGAGAGGTAAGATCATCCCAACTTGAGATGGAGCCGGTGAAGTCGCTCAAGCCAATTACTAGCTTGGTCCCGTAGAGAGAATTAGAAGAGACGCAGCGCGTGGTCTCCGAGTAGTAGCATCAAGGTCGATGGAATCGACGATTTTGAGAAATCCTCGGATCGATTTGGATCTTGAACGAAGTCCATGGAATGCACATCCGTTTGCACCAACCGGATGGTGTCGGATCGCAGGTCGTAGTTTGGGCTTGGTCGGGAAGCTCAATGGTGTTCCTATAGCCTAGGTGGCTTGGTCTTGAGTATTCACCAAGAGTACGGGCTCTTGGTGGGTCATTTGGTGGTATGTTGATGAATGGTAGTGGGTTATCACCTTCCATGATGAAAAGTGATGGGGTTACGAACAAAGATCACGAAGAAGGGGGATAGACTAAGAGAAATCTAAAAATGAGAAAAAAAAATTTACTTGATAGGAATCAAGCAAAGAAACCTAAACGAGGTGGACTACTAACTAGCTATTCTATTCCCGGCGTGGCGCCAAAACTTGATAACGCTACACGCGTCGTTCGGGGTCAAAGGAACTTCCTTTTCTTGAGCAAGTTTTATAACACCTAGGCGATGAACCTAATCGTTGTAGTGTAGTAATTAGGGTAAGCCACGGGTATTGATATCGTTCTCTGGGGAATAGGAATGCTAGTAGGGAGTTACTACGCTAAGGTTAAGGTTGAGGAAGATTATTTTTATCTTTTTATATTTTATGAAAATGGAAAGGTACGAATCTCGGGTATTGGATTTGGGGGTTGGTATTTCTACCGATTACTCTACTATTATCTAATTATCTAAACTAAGGTTGTGGAGTCTATGTCTAATTAATGTGTTCTCGTATGATAGTTTAAAGATGTGTTTACTTAGTTTGTATTACTCCTTAATTATCTCCTATTGATGGTTGAGTGTCACGCCTTATTCCTAGTTGCGTTGTGTGTCTAAAGTTGCGGGGTATGCGTTTCTCCCTAACTCTTTGAACTTACCAAAGGGTCTTGTCTACAAACCCACTAGAGATTATAGACTCCTACTCTAAGGCGCTCTTGGATGGTTTAGACTACAATCACTGTAATTATACTCTACGGTTCACAAAGATGAATCAAGCATTAAGTACACAACGGATGACCTATCGCATTACTAGATCATAAATCAACTAAGATAAGAAACAACCAATCAATATTTAATAATTAAGTTTCATACTTCCTAAGCAAACACACAAATAAATTAGCGGGACATGGAGAACATGCAAGCATACACACAAATAATCAAAGACATAATTGAATTAATGAAGTAAAGACTTATCTTGATGTAAGATAGGTTAAAAACCCTAAAATCTGTACAAGACACCTTAGGTTTGGTTTTAGGTTTTACTCCAAAGACTCTCCACTCAAAGGCGAAAAATTCGGATTCTATATATAAGATTACAATTGCGACGGCCACCTTATGTTTAGTGGCGCCGTCGTGTCGCCGCCATTGGGGTTTCGGCTTGGCCACGTTAACCTTGCGACGGCGTCACCTTATGTCCGTGACGCCGTCCTCTTGACCTCGGCGTCGTCTGGATTGCATCTAGGCCGTGCGAGTAGCGACGGCCTACTCTTTCACCACTAGGCGCCGTCTCTTGAAAATCTGAGTTTGGGTTACGTCGTCACAATAGTGCAGGACGGCGTCGCGCAATAGCTTTTGGACGCCGCGCTTTCTACATTCAAACAGCTGTGAGTGCCTTGATTTCGACTTTGGCCATTTTCTTCATATATTCGCCTTTCCGTCCAAATAAGTGTCATTCCAGCATTTTGCCTTCACGAGACCTAAAAGTGAAAAGGAGCGATATTAAGCAATAACGGATACAAAGTGATCAAATAAGGACTTAAACGACCCTCAAAATGGTACCTTTTAAAACCTTATCAAAATCCAAAATGTTTGTATGTGGTGGTGGAAAAGAACCTAGATGTTCTTGTAATGTGATGGGAGCTAATGGTGGTGATGTTTCAAGATCTTGAAAAATATTATTTGGTGATGTGGGTGGTGTGGAAAAGACTATTTCTTTTTCTTTAGATTGGGTAGATCTTGTTGGAGTCTTAAGGAGTTCCAAAAGAGTTATTTTAGGTGGTGATGAAGTTGGTGTACTTGTTGGTGATGAGGTGGTGCTATAATGGAAGCATCTTGTGGTGAGTTATTTGAGGATGAATCATTTGAGGTTGGTTTTGCTAAACAACAAGATCGGATACTAATCCGTGCGGATATCCTAGCATTTGATTGTGGTATTTTGGATGGTGGAAGTACAAAGGTTTGGATATCATGATTGTTTGTACTAGATGATTCTCCTAAAGGGTTTTGGATGACATGATGAAGTGTGTTTGTGAGGATGAGATGGATTATGCAAGCATTTTGGGAGTTATATATATAGAAAAACAACACATTGTAATGAATGCTTGACCCAAAATGTGGATTAAAATCTAATGATTAGATATGAATTCAAGGCATGTGATCATGAGAACACAAGCATTAAAGAGCATACTCCCAAAATGAAACAAATGTGGATTTGTCATCCAAAGTGACAAAAATAGAAGTTGAAAAGCGACACGTATACACGGATCCCACGGATCCTTCCTTGAGGGATCCGTCCAACATGAATTTGGGATCCGTGGGTCCGTGTTTGAGCAAAAGACAAAATTCTCCTTTTGGAAATATTTTTGCCTATTGTGTGCCTATATGCAAACTATTTGGAGTTGCGGTTATCTCGACCCTAAAAAGAAAAGGAAAACTAAACTAGAAGTAAAAAAGTATCCTATTGAGATAACCCGAAAACACATATTTAGTACATAAGTACGTAATCTTGTGTTGTCAATGCTCTAATTCATTGTAGCTTAAATGAATGACACACATATTAGTTATGTGTCCCTTTAGCATTCAAAAGACATGAGATGCAATGAAAACGGGTTTTACTTTGTATTAATAATGAAAAGCGATTTGTCCTAGGCGTGAGAAATTGCTTTTGTGAAATTGATCTGGGAAGGTATCATCCTTTTAGAAAACATTGTGAAAAGTAGGTTTTCTTTGAAAATGTGTATAGTTAAAAGTTTGGAAAGCTATAAGTAAAAAAAACTTATCTTTGGGTTTTGAAAATTCCGTATTGTTTGTGAGTTGTGCGTGAAATAGAGATCCTAGACTCGGAGGAAGAAGGCTAGTGTTTACATACCTTGTAGAGTCAAATAAATTATGACGTGTGTTCCATTAAACCAAGACCAAGGCAAGTAGGTTGAATTGTTCCCACTTCAACGGTTTGGTGAGGACGTCGGCTATGTTATCTTCGGATGCTACCTTCTCAATAGAAATGTTCCCTTTTGAACATTGTCTCTTAAGAAGTGATGTCGAATCTCTATATGCTTTGTGCGAGAATGCAATACGGATTCTTGCTTAAGTCGATGGCACCTTTGTTGTCACATAGAATGGCTATGTCGCTTAGATGAATGTCGTAGTCTACTAACGCTTGTTTCATCCATAGTGCTTGTTGGCATGCTTTGTCGGCGGAGGCGTACTCGGCTTCGGTTGTTGATATTGCTAGAGCCGTTTGTTTCTTAGAAAACCAAGATGTTAAACAACATCCCATGAAAGTACATACCCCACTTGTACTTTTTCTATCAACGTAATCACCGCATGGTCGAATCGCATATACAATTGTTTCTACACCCGTGCCTTAGGATACCATAATCCTAATTGTGTTGTACCCTTAATGTATCTAAAAATTCTTTTACGGCTTCTAGGTGTGAAGTTTTGGGGTTTCTTGAAACCTAGCACATAAGCAAACACTAAACATGATATCCGCCTACTTGCCGTGAGGTGAGAAGACTACCTATCATGCCACGATATTTAGTATTATCTACGGATTCGCCGTCTTCATCTTTTGTGAGTTTGGTGTCGGATGACATTGGTGTCCTAATTGGTTTCGACTCTTCTAGACCAAATTTCTTTAACATCTCCTTGATGTATTTAGATTGATTGAAGAAGATACCATCTTCTACTTGTTTAATTTGTAGACCAAGAAAGAAACTAAGTTCTCCCATCATACTCATCTCGAACTCGTCATGCATGATTTTAGAGAAATCACACATGTCTTGACAAGTGGATCCGAATATAATATCATCTACATATATTTGTACTATGATTATATGTGACTCTCTTTTCTTAGTAAAAGTGTGTTGTCAACTAACCCCATGGTATAGTTGTGTTTAATTAGAAAGGACTTGAGTCTATCATACCAAGCTTTTGGAGCTTGTTTAAGACCATAAAGGGCTTTCTTTAATTTATAAACATGTTTGGGTTTTCAAAATCGATGAAGCCGGAGGTTGAGCTACATATACTTCTTCATTAATAAGACCATTTAGAAAAGCGCTTTTGACATCCATTTGATAAAGCTTTAGATCATTAGCACAAGCATACGCAAGAAGTATTCTTATAGACTCTAATCTAGCCACGGGGCATAGGTCTCATCAAAGTCTATTCCTTCTTGTTGGTTATACCCTTGAGCAACGAGTCTAGCCTTGTTCCTAGATACTACTCCGCTTGCATCTAATTTGTTTTATACACCCATTTTGTTCCTATTATGGTTTGATTACTAGGTGGAGGGACAAGTGTCCAAACATCATTAGAAACAAATTGATTTAATTCTTCTTGCATAGCCATTACCCAACTTTCATCTTTTATGGCTTCTTGTGTGTTCTTAGGTTCTATAGTTGAAACAAAACAAAATAAGCTACTTTGGTTTTGAACTTGAGACCTTAATGTTCGTTCGTTTAGCTTTCCTATGACCTTATCTACGGGGTGATCTTTGGACTCTTTAATGTTTGTGATTTCACTAATTGAAGGTTCTTCTTCTTCATTTATCTTTTTCTTAATTACAATAGCTTCACTTTCTATGATCTCGTCATCGACAAGAGGTGGAGAGGGTTTGGGTGGACTTTCATCAAATTTTATGTTTAATGACTCTTCTACCTTCATTGTTTCTTTGTTTAATATGACGTAAGCTTTGCTATTTGGCGAGTAACCTAGAAAGATACCTTCGGTTGATTTAGGATCAAATTTTGTAAGGTAATCTTTAGTGTTAAGAATGAAGCATTTGCTTCCAAAGACTCTAAAATGATTTAAAGTAGGCTTTTTGCCTCGGAGTAACTCATATGGAGTTTTACCTAAGATTGGTCTAATTAAGACTCGATTGAGTATGTACGTTGAAGTATCAACGACATTACACCAAAACTTTTGAGGTATGGATTGTTCATTAAGCATGGTTCTACTCATTTCTTGAAGGGTTCTATTCTTTCTTTCTACTACCCCATTCGATTGTGGAGTGCGTGGAGCCGAGAAGTTGTGAGTAATACCATTAGCGTCACAAAAGCTCAATTGCACTTCATTATCGAATTCCTACCATGATCCGTCCTAATAGACACTATGGGTTTTCCTAGTTGTCTTTGGATCTTTTGCTTAATATTTCAAAATAGTTAAAGGTTTTCGTTTTGTTCTTTAAAATTTTGTCCAAGTATACCTAGAGTAGTCATCCACTATTACCAAAGTATAGTAGTTGCCTCCATAACTTTGGATAGCGGATGGACCAAATAAATCCATATGTAGTAATTCTAGACACCTAGTTGTGGACACCATGTTTTTAGCTTTATGACTCGAATGAGCTTGTTTTCCTATATTACAAGCATCACAAAATGATGTTCATATTTTAACTTAGGTAGATCTCTTACTAGATCTTTGGATGATAGCGATTGAAGAAGTCGCATGTTGGCGTGACCCAATCTTCGATGCCATAAGGTCAAGTATCATCCATAGAGGTAAGACATAGTTTGTCTTTAGGTTCATTACCGATTTTAATGACATAGACTCCATGTTTCCTAATTCCTCTTCCTATGGTTATGCCATTTTAAGTATCTTACTACCGGTTTCGGTAAAAGTACATTGCACTTTTATCACATATTTGTCCTATACTTAAGAGATTAAAGTTTAGGTTTTCTACGTGACACACATCGTTAATGGTTAGAGATTTGTTAGAAACCGTACCTTTACCGATGATTCTACTTTTGCTATTTCCAAACACCACATTACCTCCATTTAAGGATTCATATGTGGAGAATAGATCCCTATTGCTGGTCATGTGCCTCATGCACCGCTATCCTTGACCCATTCATCGGGGTCTAGGTGGACCTTAAAGCACACCTAAAACAATAATAAACTCAAAGTTTGGTCCCCATTCATTCATGGGTCCATTAGTGTTAAACATTCCATTCATGTTAGACATGTATGGATAAGATGAGTATGCATTCCATGGAGCAAAGTTTTGAAAAGAGAAACCGTTTTGCATATTAGGGTTCCATCCCATTTGATGGTTACTTGGATAAGCGTTATTAGGTCTCCTAGATGCATTATGTTTTGAAAAGATGGTGCTTTGTTTCTTGCAAAAGTAGGATTAATTTTGGAGGTGGATGTCTAGTGGTGACATGAGTTGGTTTCTTCCTATTTACGATAACGAACTCGGTTCTAGATGATGAAGCTATGTTATTACCACTAGTTGTCACAGCAGATCCACGGATCCCGGTTTGTACACTAGTCGGTTCCCTTTTGGGGATCCGTGGGATCCGCCACAACAATGGTTGTTTTTCTAATTCTTTAACAAATTTTGTTTCTTTACTTTCACTAGTTGATGGATCAAGTTGTTGTATACCTAGACCCTTTTGGTTGTTGCGGTTTTAACACCATCGAGTATTGTATCTAAGGTGTTTGTACTCATTCTAGCAATTTTAGAATCTAAATGATCAACTAGTGTTTGAAGTTGAACACAAAGTTCACATTCACCACTTGCTATTTTACCCTTTTCTAAGCGTTTTAGTTTTGCTTTTAATTCTATGACTTCTTTATCTAAACGTTGATTTTGACTCTTTAAAAGCTTGTTTTGTTAATTAGTTTTAAGCTAATATTGCATAGTTTATCATATTCATTATGCAATGAGTCGTCATCAAGTGATGAACTACTATAGTATTCGTGACATACCTCGTCATTTGCCATGAGACAAATTTCTTCATCCTCCTCGTCGCTCATTCCCCATGTGCCGCTCACGAATGCCTTTTGATCATCCCATTTGGGACACTTACTAATAAAGTGGTTTGGGTCCCCACATTTAAAGCAAGTACGATCATCCTTTGGCTTATCGTCCTCTTTGCTTTTCCGAAAGCCTTTCTTATTGTCATACGGTTGTTTGACGTATCTTCCCTTTCTTCTAAAGAACTTTTTAAAGTCCCTTACCGCCATAGCGTACTCTTCGTCGTCACTACTAGAAGATGAGTTCTCCTCATCACTCGAAGCCTTTTTGGCTTTAAGGGCAAGAGATTTGTGTTTCTCTTTCACCTTTGAGGCTTGAATCTTTAGCATGGACAAGCTCGTAGACTTTTAGGTTGCCTATGAGTTCATCGAGGTGAGGATTGTCAAATCTTTTGACTCTTCGATTCGCCGTCACCTTGGATCTCCACTTGATGGAAGTGCCCTTAGATATCTCCTAACATGGTTACGGCTAGAAAAGGATTCATCAAGTGCTTGTAAAGATGTAATAATAGTATTAAAGTTAGCAAATGAATGATCTATAGTTTCCTCATCCGATATTGAAAATTGTTCATATTGTTGAACAAATAAATCAATTTTATTATTTTTAACTTGTTGGTTGCCTTGATGAGTTACAACTAAAGAATTCCAAATTTCTTTAGAGGTTTTAAGCATAGAAATTCTTTTCAATTCCTTTTTCGGTAAAGCATTATATAAAACCATTTTTGCTTCACTATTTTAGAAAGCTTTTTCTTCATTTCATCATTTAGTTTATCATGAGGTATGTGAACTAAATTTCCTTTATCATCATTTGAGGTAGCCTCAAAATCACCTTCAACAATAATGTACCAAAGATCAATATCTTTAGACTTCACATATGTTTCGAATCTATTTTTCCAATATATAAAACCATTAGTTTCAAGTAGTGGTGGTCGTTGCATAGATTGCCCTTCCTTATAATTTTCAGAACCCATAGTGATCGAAAAGTTTTTAAAATACAATTTTATTTTAAAACTTTTATAAACTTAGCTCTTGATGCCAATTGTGGAAAACTAGAAGGGGGTTGAATAGTTTTTCCGATTTTAAGTTGATTTCAAAAACTTTAGATTCGATATTATGTGAAATCGTATGGATGTTGAGAAAGTATAGATCTAATGATAATGTAAGTAAATAAATAAAGATAAGGAATAGAAATGACACAACCGATGTATAGTGGTTCGGCTACAAGGACACCTTCCTTGCCCTACTCCACTCCCGAGTCACCTACTCGAGAGTTCAAGCACTATGTCAACAAACTCCTTCACTTGGCGGAGAAGCCTTCACAACGTTGCTTACACTTTTCCGGTACAAAGCTAGATACCGAGTCCGTAACACGGTGGACCAAACCAACACAACTATTACACAACAAATATGTGAAATATCAAATACAAGATCTTCGCTACGTAAATCTTACGGGTGACAAATCAATCAAGGACCCTTGCTTGGATGACTTGTAGAATGCTCGTGATCTCGCCTTAGAGAAGGACCTATATGAGGATCACAAATAGAAAGAAAGAAGAACAACTCTCTAGATCTAGTGATCTATATGTTAGAAGAGAATGAGAGTGTATGAGAGATTTAGTAAGAAGAGGGTGAGTTAGAATGAACAAATGGCTCTCTATTTATAGGCAAATTTCCTCACTTGTTCTCACGGATCCCACGGATCCCTTCCATGAGGATCCGTCTAGTGTAAGCTAGGGATCCATGGAACGCTCCTCTTGCCCATGGGTTTTGGTTATGGGTCATGGGTTATGGGTTGGTCCATGGGTTATCTTTAGATTCAATGTATCTAAGTATACATTGTATCAAGTCTCTTTGGGTATGGGTTAAGATCCATGGGTTATGGTCCATGGGTTATGATTTTACCCATCCTAATAAACTATTACAACAAATGCTTTGTTACTACATTTTGTATTTAAAAGATTATATGTAAATGCTTTACAAAAATAACATGTATCCTTTATAATTATACTTAAGATAACATTATATTTGTTATCAACAAAACACAAAGAGATCGCAAAATATTAATAAAGCGGTTTTACGGTTTATTTGTATTAACACATAGTTTTGGTAATTTGGATATACGGTTAAGCTAGGTGATTGAGGCGTGTGGTTGCTATAAGCCACGAATTCTAGTTCTTCGCAAAGTTTAGGTATTCTATGAACTTTGTTATGGATTTCTATTCTCTTGAGTTATTGGAATTACTTTGTTATTTCTTGTGTTTTGTTATTATTATCGTGGAGTAGTTTTGGATATACTTGTGTGTTGGGATGTGAAATCATACTAGTGTTCTCATATGTGATGCATGTATATAGATCTTGTTTAAGTAAGTTTGTTGGAAAATACTAGTCTTGGTTTGATTTGTCGGTAAAACATGTTTTAAGAAAAAGGGATTTCTCTTGTGTTTTATTCCAAAAGTTGAGTGACAAACTAGTATGGGGATATGGTGATTGACAACCACCATGTTTACTTATTAAAACAAGACTAGAAACATTTTCATCATGAAAGGTCGAAAGATTCGTAAGAACGAGTTTAATAAGAACATTTTACAAACAAATGGATTTTCTAAAGGATAATCATTAGGATAAGGTTAAAGGATTACCTATATGTTTTTGTTCTTAGAATGATTTTTAAAACATATACCATGGTTGGAAATCATTTGCTTATGATTTGTGCATCACATCAAGAGTTTACACCAAGCCTTCATGAACACTATCTATGATTGCCTATAGACTACACACAATTATATATATTACTTATTATTGAATTTCACTATAACATCACTTTTGAGGAAGCCTTGACAAAGCTTTCTTGTTTCAAATCTTTTCAAGAAAACAATTTCGAACACAAAATCCCATGGGACGATATCGACTTACCCAACTTTGCTATCACAAGTATACTTGCCCGTATGTGTTAATAGTATTACACGGTGAAATCGTGTTTATAAATTTTAAAACTTGCACCAAGTTTAACACATCAATATCCTCGCCTAAGAATCCATTATCAAAACCGTGTTTTGATCATTGGCTGTAAGTGTTTTCATGATCTTTGTGGTTTTACAAACAATGGTTTTGATTCGTTTGAAAATCCAAAGTTAAATTTTATGTTTGATTGATCTTTGTGTTCTTCTAAGCTATGAACACAAAATATTCCTTGTGTGTTTGTGTTGATAAAAATGATGTTAAAATGCTTAAATAATTATACCTAAACCGTTTCTATCAAACAAATCCCCGAAACACGAATTGAACATTTTCAAGATTAGGGGTACGATAACACTCAGATTATGCATGTTTTAGTAGCATTGTGTGTACTTTTATATCATTATTTGGTTATATTTGTGTGATTATAGTACTTAAATGCATCAAAAGATGTTTGTCTAGTGTTTATAACCAAGTGCGAGGAAAGCGAGAAAAAAATGAAAAAAGAATTAATCGAAGATTCCGTTTCGATAAAGCTAAATCTCAAGGACCTTTGAAGACCTTAGTGATTGAAAACCAAGTTCTACAAGACATAGTAAAGAAAAATCAAGTTTCATATCTCGGAAGATCAACCGGATCCGGTTACAACCGTAACCGGATCGGTTGGAAATTTGGCCATAATCAATGTTTTAACCATCGCCGACCGATCGATCGCAACCCGCAACCGGATCGGTTGACTTATTGTTATTGAAGACTAACGGATCGGTTGGTCGTATGACCGATCCGGTTGGAGAAGCTGCAGTTGCCAAATCTTCATCACTAAGCTTCCCTTTGCATCCAAACGATTCTAGGTCCTTCTCTTGGTGTATTCTAGTCCTTCCTTACTCCTTGGAGGCCAAGTCAAGCATTTAATACCCTAGGCCTTGGAATTAGTATAAATAGAGGCTAATTGTGAGCATTAGAGACACACCCTAATATACAAATCTCTACTCATCAAACAAAGCCTTAAGGTCTCAAAATTCGTCCTTAGAAATCCGAGAAGTTTGGAGTTCCATAAGTTCACCATTGGAAGCCAAATCACCAAGAAGTCTACCTTAATCCTTTGGGAATCATTACTTCATCATTTGTAATCTTATTCCAAGCATTGTAAGACTTTTAATCATGTTTTCTATTGTTCAAAGTTCGAGTTTATGTTCATGTTTGCTATGAGTGGCTAGTTTCTTTATACACTTGCTTAAATGATGTTGATTATCATATCATTAGTTAGTGATTGTGTTAACATGTTTTAATTCAATTTCAAGTTGATTCTAAGACCCAATTGTGCTAAAGTTTCATAGTGACATTTGTTAATCAAGTTTGGCTAATTGATAACTATCGTTGGGGTCGAAAGGACTTATTGTTATTCAACTAGTCATAATCATTTTGTCTATGGATGATTGTTTTACCCATTATTCTTGATTATACAAAGGAACTAAGGTGTGGTTGTAATAGAAACGCTTTTGATTATCAAATTGGATTGGTTGGAAACATCTAAATGGTCATAAGATTAGTTGTTGAGAATCAATTGTAGCCTTTTGTCTATGATCGGTTACCTTTTGTATTGACCATTTCTTAAGCAATTTGATGAACAAGTGGAAGTTTTTGTGTTTAAGTTTATGTATGTAGACTTATGAAACTTGAATTGATCTTGAATTGATTGGTTAGACTTAATGCTTGTTTTATGAACTAAACCCTTGATCAAAGTTTAACTTGTAAGAACAATAGATTAGTACACCAACTAATTATCATAACCAACATGTTAAGAGGTTAACACAATCACATTAATCTATGATATGAAACTAGTTTAAGCAAGTGTAGTTTTAATCATCCGAATTTCATTATACCTATTTTCTTTATTATATGTTTTGGATAGACTCCGTTAATTCAAACTTGTGCTTAGATTCACTCAAATCCTGCGAACGATCCCGACTTACCTTCATAATCTTGCTATAACGGACGAGTATACTTGCTCGTATGTGTTATTGGTAATATTGGTAATTCACCTTTTATAAATTTAAAACTTGCACCAACCGGCACATCAAGTTTTTGCCATGCTTGGGGATTTGATTGTGTTTCAACAAGTTTTGAATTTCCTCACCGATTCAAAAAAAAAAATTTTTTCACGAAACCTTAACCGGATCCGGTTGCCCTCAACCGAATCGGTTACAATTTTACCCATAACCCATCGGTCTAACCGATCGGTCGCATCCCGCAACCGATCCGATTACCCTACTCGACCCATATAAACTGTTTTCGTTGTTTGTCCGTGTGTTTAGATATTGCTGGATTCTCTAGGACATTGTATGAACACTCGAGCGTGGAATAGAACCAATTACACCTCTTACCAACCTCGAACGATTGATTAGAAGAAGAAGGAGAACACGTTTCATACCATTGGAAAATCATGTACCAAGAGTACCAAACCCACCATTTGATAACCTCATTGAAGCCAAAGTTGTTTACAATCCTTTCACCAATTTACCTTTTCCCATGGCGGACAATCAACCCATATGGGGAACCAACGAACCGTAGCACCAACACCCGAAAGTGCTATTGTTGCTATTAACCTTGGTGACAACTTCACCATGAAAGGACATCACCTTTCTATGATCAAAGACCGACAATTCGATGGCGTGCTGTGCCGATCCGCATAAGCACATTGCGAATTCATCGAAATTTGCGGCATGTTTCGTTATGGCGACACCGATGTCAATGCCATTAAACTCAAACTTTTCCATCATCACTCACGGAGATGCTAAAGTATGGTACAATGAATTAACCCGGGAATCATCAATACTTGGGAGGAGATGAGGCAAGCTTTTGTGAGCCGATTCTTTCCACCGCCATGTTTGATCGATTAATGGGAGAAATTCGTGCTTTCAACCAAAACCCAAACGAATCACTTGTCGAAGCTTGGCTTCGAATGAAAGATTTGCCGTAGTTGTCATGGACATGGGCTATCAAAAGGAACCATTATCCAAATCTTTTACCATGGACTAGATGAAATCTCTCAAGGCATCCCGGATTTGGAGGAATTTTTTCTATAAGACTCCCAACGATGCAAATCAATTGCTCAAGATCGAGTACTCCTCAAGCTTGATTGGTCCAAAGATTCCAAAACCAAAACTCTCCGAAAACCGTTGCTTTTGTCGAAAACACCGATACCTCAAAACTCATGGAGAAGATGGAAGCATTAACCTCACAAATCGACTCGCAATACAAAGATATCAAAGATGAAATGAAAGAAATGCGAGACGGATGCAACAATTGTGGAGAAATCACCCATCGTCCGAAGTGCGACGATAAACCTATGGGTGGACCGAAGAAGGAGAAGCAAGTTATGATCAAGGAGGATACCGTGGAGGAGGATATCGTAGTAATTATTACGGTCGAAATGCGGAAATTGGCAAGATCGCCGACCAAGGGATGACAACCGTGATTCTCAACCATGAACCGACGATCCACCACACAAAACTTCCGACAAAAAGGCGGAAGAAACCGAATTCGAAAAACCATGAGAGAATTCGTGGTCGGTCAAAATCCGCAAATGATTTTATCAAAATCAATTTTTCAATCTCAAAGCCAAAGTTGAGCAAGGACGGAAAAATCATCAAGCATCTATCCAAGATCTTGAAAACAAGCTTAGACTTTCGACCAACATTCCTCTAGACCATCGGTTCATTGCCAAGTAACACTCAATCCAACCCAAAACCATCAAATGATAAGGCGTCAGTGTCCACCCCAAACAAGAAATGAGCATATCAATCTTTGTTTTCACAAGAAGTGGTCTCGTCACGATCCACCACCTAATCCTAATGCTCTATCACCATAGTGAGGATGAAAACGAGGAACCAAACACAACTCAAACCACCAAAAGAAAGACATTCCATCCGTCAAGGCATATACACCGAAAATTCCTTATCCTCAACGCCTAAAGAAAGAAAAGATGGAAGAGCGTTATAAAAGTTCATTGAAATAATCAAAGAGGTTAGACTCAATGTTCCTCTCGTTGATGTCTTAGCCGGAATGCCCAATTACGGAAAATTTTGAAAGAACTTCTTAATAACAAAAGCAAGCTTGAGCAAATATCGACAACTTTTCTTAACGAAGAATGCTCACCATAGTTCAAAACAAAATCCCACCAAAGATCGGAGATCACGGAGCTTTCTTATTCCATGTACTTTCGGGAATAATGTTAAATGCGATGCTTTGGCCAATCTTGGCGCAAGTATCAATTTGATGCCTTATTCACTCTATTCCAAGTTGTGCAACAACGACTGAAACCAACAAAATGAGCATCCGATTGGCAAATCATTCCTATCAATATCCTGTGGGAATCTTTGAGAATATGCTTGTTCAAGTCGGTAAATTCATTTTTCCATGGACTTTGTGATCTTGGAAATGGAAGAAGATAGTAAAGTTCCACTCATTCTAGGAAGACCTTTCCTAAATACCGATGCAATAATCAAAGTGAAAGGAAAAGAACTCAACCTTGGGTTGGGGAAGATCGAATCACTTTTCTAATCGATAAAGCAATGCGCTACCCACATTCGGTGATGACACTTGTTTTAACATTGATATTATTGATGAAGTCAGCGATGAAGAATTGGACGCATTACTGAGCGAATCCGATCCATTCATGACTATACGAAAAAATCAATGAAACAGATTTTGATAAAGAATTTGATGATTTCATGAAAGTAGAATTTGAAGAAGAGAACTCGGAAGAAGAAGAATTAGAGGAAGAGGAAGAAAATTTTGAAGAAATAACTTTCAATGAAAGATGCGAATTAAATCCTCTATCGAAGAACCACCCACGGATCTCGAACTCAAACCTCTCCCAAATCATCTTGAATATGCTTATTTGGAGGAAAACTCACTTCTTCCAAGAGTCATATCTTCATTGCTCGAGGATCGTGAGAAAGAAAGTTTAGTTTCCGTCTCTAAAAATCACAAACAAGCTTTTGCTTGGAAAACATCGATATCCCGAGAATAGTCCTAATTTTGCAAACACAAAATCAATTTTGAAGAAGGATTAAACACGTGGTAGAAACGTCAACGTCGACTCAATCCCAACATGAAAGAAGTTGTTAAAAGGAAATCATTAAACTTCTCGATCTTGGAATCATTTACCCAATTGAGGATAGTCCTTGGATAAGCCACATTCCTTTGTGTTCCCAAGAAAGGAGGAATAGCGGTTGTGACTAATGAGCGAAATGAACTAGTTCCAACTAGAGCATCCACCGGATGGCGTGTTTATATTGACTATCGTAAGTTAAACAAAGCCACCGAAAGGATCATTTTCACTCCCATTCATGGATCAAATGCTTGAAAGACTAGCGGAAATAAATTCTTTTGTTTCCTCGGCGGATTTTCAGGATGTTTCAAATTCCATCGATCCTAATGATCAAGAAAAGACCACCTTTACTTGTCCTTTTGGAACCTACGCATATTGGCGTATGCCTTTTGGTCTTTGTAATGCACCGCGACTTTTCAAAGGTGTATGATCGCCATATTCAAGACATGCTAGAAACCTCCATGGAAGTTTTCATGGATGATTTTCGATCTTTGGAGACTCATTTGAAGCTTGTCTTTCTAATCTAGATAAAATGCTTGAAAGATGCAAAGTGCACATATTGTTCTCAATGGGAGAAATGCCACTTTATGGTGACCGAAGGAATTGTGCTTGGCCACAAAATCTCTAGTCTTTGGAATGGAAGTAGACAAAGCGAAGGTCGATGTAATCTCAAAACTTCCACCACCAACTAACGTCAAAGTCGTTAGAAGTTTTTAGGACATCTTGGTTTTCTGTGATTCATCAAAGATTTTTCAAAATATCTCGTCAATGACAAAACTTCTTGAGAAAGAATCTATCTTTGACTTCAATCTTGATTGCATAAAAGCTTTCGAATCACTTGAAATCTCAACTTACTAGTGCTCGATCATGGTCTCACCTAATTGGTCACTACCTTCGAACTTAATAATGTGACGTAGCGATTTTCTTTGTTGGGCTGTCTTAGGACAACGCGAAGGAAAACACTTTCGGCCTATATATTTTGCTAGCAAGACACTAAATAGTACCCAACAAAATTATACCGTCACCGAAAAGGAATTACTAGCCATCGTTTTGCATTCGACAAATTCCGATCATATCGGTGCTCTAAAAAGCGATCGTTTTTACCGATCATTCGACACTCAAATATATGTTCACCAAGCAAGGCGCTAAACCACGTCTTATTCGATGGATTTTACTACTCCAAGAATTTGACATCGAAATCAAAGATAAGAAAGGAGCGAGAATCTTCTGCGATCACTTATCTCGCCTCGAAAATCCTAATCTTGAGGAATTAAAGAAGAAGAAATCGATGATTATTTTCCGATGAAACTCTCATGACCATCGATGAAACCAATGATCCTTGGTTTCTTGACTTTGCGAATTACCTCGCCGGAGGAATTCTCGAAAAGGTCTAACTCATGCTCAAAGAAGCAAATTCTTTTGAACTCAAATACTATTTTGGGAAGAGCCATATCTTTTCAAAATGTGTCTCGATGGGATGATCCGAAGATGTGTTTTTGGTTCGAAACTCGTAAAATTCTCGACGAATGTCATCATGGCCCAAGCGGGGACATTATGGTCCTTCCACCACAGCTAAGAAAGTTTTTGATCTTTGGATTCTATTGGCCAATAATATTCAAAGAAGCACACACACTTGTTCAAAATTGTGACGCTTGTCAAAGAACCACCAATCTCTCTCGAAGGGATGAAATGCCATTAACAAGCATTCAAGTATGTGAAATATTCGATATTTGGGAATAGATTTCATGGGACCCTTTCCTAAATCCCACAAATTCGAATACATTCTCGTTGCTATAGATTACGTGTCCAAATGGGCGGTGAAGCTTTACCAACAAGCGATGCTCGTGTAGTAGTTAATTTTCTCAAAAGCTTTTAGCTCGTTATGGAATTCCCAAGGCACTAATAAGCGATCGTGGAACTCATTTCGCAATCAACAAATGGAAAAACCATGAAAAGATATGGAGTTCATCATCGAGTATCATCATCGATTTGCAACGCTATCATCCACAAACTCGTGGACAACATCCTATCATCCACCAACAGAGCTCTCAAAAGAATACTAGAAAAAATAGTAAAGGACAATCCTTCATTGTGGGCAAGAAAACTTGACGATGCTCTGTGGGCATTTCGTACAGCTTATAAAACTCTAATTGGCACAACTCCTTACAGACTCTTGTATGGAAAGACTTGTCATTTGCCATTCGAAGTTGAACATCGTGCTTATTGGGCGCTCAGACATTGTAACACCGATCTCAAAATAGCTGGAGAGAAAAGATTTACGCAATTGCACGAACTCGATGAATTAAGACTCAAGCTTATGAAAACTCAAAGCGTATAAAGCCGAACAAAAGCCTATCACGATAAAAGCTACGAATCGAAAAGAATTCAAAGCCGAGATAAAGTTACGCTTTTAACATGAAATTCAAATTCAAAGCTCTAAGTTACAACCAAAATGGTTTGGACCATATGTTGTTAAACATGGATATCCATCCGGGTATGTCGAACTCTATGACAAACAAGGTGGAAGTTTCATTGTTAATGGACACCGAATCAAGTTATACTACGACAAGGAGCAAGCGAATGAAGTTTCGATTCTGGCGGTGTCTGGAGACACCATGAGAATGAATTGAAACTATCACCTTTGTAGCACCATTTCCGGAAGAATTCCACAAACTATTCCGTGAAACCATCTGTTTGAGTTAAATGCGGGACGATATTGAAGATCTTGGTGAAGAATTCATGTACATCCCGAACTTTACAAAATGTTCAAAGCCCTTGCAACTAAATAATTCGGGAAGACTCGAGTCGGTGATGACTCGGTAATAAAACAAGCGCTTCTCGGGAGGCAACCCATGTGTTTCATATTTTGATTTTTCGTGGTCACTCCCCAAAGTCTTAACCTTTGGTTGAACTTAAGTGTGGGGGTGCCATCCTTTAATAAAACCTTTTGTTTGTTTATAAGATTGTGTGCGGTGATGATTTCTCTAAGTGGACGCTTAGAATGAAGAAAGATTTTAAGTCGATAAACTCGTTAACATATTTGGTTTCATTCTATTTTACCCTATTTCTATACTTTGAAGTTCGTTTTCATTGAGGACAATGTCTAACTTAAGTGTGGGGGTGAATAGGAAAAATTAGAGTTTTCATGCTTAAATTTAAAATTTTGTTTGCCCTTGTGATCTAGTTGTTTTCACGCTTTTAGGATTATCTATTAGAATAAGCTGGATCATTCCTTTGGTAAAAGCGGTAATATTTGAAACTTCGAGATGTGTTCGATTACTATTGCAATCCATTATGGGATCGATAACATTTGCTAGCACATATTATACCCTTTCCAATAAATTGTGAGGATTTGAGCCTATTTCTTATTAGCATACATCTTTTATGCTTAGATCTTTTGCTATGAGTGTCTTGGGTGATTTTATTTATTCTAGAACTTGTGCTTGTAAATCATTACTAGACCCGCGATGAGATTGCATTAAATGCGATATAAGTGAATTAGTGTGATAAAGAGGCAACTTAGGATTTAACCCAAATGGCCTTCCATTTTACATCTAATGATATATTAGCTAGCCTCATTGGTTAGTTAACCACCCACATGAACCCATTTGTAGTGCTCATTTTAGCACTAGATACCCTAGTTACACTTACGAGCCATCCCTTTCATTTTGCTTCACCGGAAAATACAAAAGATTTTACACTTTAAACCTTAGACTATCCCATATCAATGTCTAAACGGTTGGTTGCTAGTTTCATGGAAAGTGAAGATTGTTCAAATGATTATGAGTACCACATCCTATGAGATTGATTGAGCCATGAGTTGTTATGTTAAAAAAAAAAAAAAAAAAAAAAAAAAAATATGTTGAAAGTATGGAAAAGAACAATTGTCATGGCAAAGAACAATTGTCATGGCAAAGCAAAAGTGTGGAAAGTGAAAAGAAAGCAAAGCTATAATCATTAATTTGGTTCGTGGAATGTTTGGTAGCTAGCAACATGGGTATTAGACTTGATTTCATTTTATTTTAACACCAATTTCATAAACATTCCATGCCTTATCCATACCCTTAACCTTAGCCATATCATTATAACCCGAATAAAAGCCCTCTTTAGATGTTTTGCTTGGTGCTCACGCCACGTCGGTGGAGTTTTGTTTCTTGTACAAGCTTATGGTAATAATCTAATCATGGTGAGCAATGAGTGTGATTTATCTTGTTACTCCACTAAAATGAGTGATTGAGTGAATTATATTTAGTTCCTTTTTCGTGAGGTGTTTTGAAATGTTAAATCATGCAAGAAAATCATTGGATATTGTCAAACATCTTGATGTTTCACCTTTATAAAGCATAATTGATGAATCTCTCTCGTATTTATACTTGGTTGATTTGCATCACATTTTCATAATCACGATCTTGTACCGGTGAATGTTTTTTCTAGATTTGCTTGAGGGCAAGCAAAATTTAAGTGTGGGGGAATTTGATAACACTCGAATATGCATGTTTTAGTAGCATTATGTGTACTTTTATATCGTTATTTGGTTATATTTGTGTGATTATAGTACTTAAATGCATCAAAAGATGTTTGTCTAGTGTTTATAACCAAGTGCGTGGAAATGGAGAAAGAAATGAAGAATAGAAGCTTAAACAAAGATTCCGTCTCGACTAAATCTAAATCTCAAGGACCTTTGAATACCTTAGTGATTGAAGAACCAAGTTCTACAAGACATAGTAAAGAAAAATCAAGTTTCATGTCTCGGAAGATCCAACGGATCCGGTTACAACCTTCAACCGGATCGGTTGGCAAAACGCCGAATCAATGTTTTAACCATGACCGACCGATCGGTGCAACCCGCAACCGGATCGGTTGGTATATTATTATTGAAGACCAGCGGATCGGTTGGTCGTATGACCGATCCGGTTGGAGAAGCTGCGATTGTCAAATCTTCATCACTAAGCTTCCCTTTGCATCCAAACGATTCTAGGTCCTTCTCTTGGTGTATTCTAGTCCCTTCCTTACTCCTTGGAGGCCAAGTTCAAGCATTTAATACCCTAGGCCTTGGAATTAGTATAAATAGAGGCTAAATGTGAGCATTAGAGATACACTTCAATATACAAATCTCTACTCATCAAACAAAGCCTTAAGCTCTCAAAATTCATCCTTAGAAATCCGAGAAAAGTTTGGAGTTCCATAAGTTCCACCGTTGGAAGCCAAATCACTAAGAAGTCTTCCTTAATCCTTTGGGAATCATTACTTCATCATTTGTAATCTTATACCAAGCATTGTAAGACTTTTAATCATGTTTTCTAATGATCAAAGTTATGAGTTTATGTTCAAGTTTGCTATGAGTGGCTAGTTTCTTTATACACTTGCTTAAATGATGTTGATTATTACATGATTAGTTAGTGATTGTGTTAACATGTTTTAATTCAATTTCAAGTTGATTCTAAGATCCAATTGTGCTAAAGTTTCATAGTGACATTTGTTAATCAAGTTTGGCTAATTGATAACTATCGTTGTGGTCGAAAGGACTTATTGTTATTCAACTAGTCATAACCATTTTGTCTATGGATGATTGACCCATTATTCTTGATTATACAAAGGAACTAAGGTGTGGTAGTAATAGAAACGCTTTTTGATTATCAAATTGGATTGGTTGGAAACATCTAAATGGTCATAAGATTAGTTGTGGAGAATCAATTGTAGCCTTTTGTCTATGATCGGTTACCTTTGTATTGACCATTTCTTAAGCAATTTGATGAACAAGTGGATGTTTTGTGTTTAAGTTTATGAAAGTAGACTTATGAAACTTGAATTGATCTTGAATTGATTGGTTAAACTTAAAGCTTGTTTTATGAACTAAAATCTTGATCAAGGTTTAACTTGTAAGAACAATAGATTAGTTTTCAACTAATTATCATAACCAACATGTTAAGTAGTTAATACAATCACATTAATCTATGATATGATACTAGTTTAAGCAAGTGTAGTTTTTAATCATCCGAATTTCATTATATCTATTTGCTTTGTTATATGTTTTGGATCGACTCAGTTAATTCAAACTTGTGCTAGATTCACTCAAATCCTCGCGAACGATCCCGACTTACCTTCATAATCTTGCTATAACGGACGAGTATACTTGCTCGTATGTGTTATTGGTAATATTGGTAATTCACCTTTATAAATTTAAAACTTGCACCAACCGGGCACATCAAGCGGTCCTTGTACTATTGAAGTTTGTCAGTTTTGGTCCTTATGACAACTTTGGTATATTGGCAAAGATGGTCCCTCAAGTTTGGAAAAGTTACAAACAAGTCCTTATCATAACCTAAACCTAGACTTGTCAAAATACATTTTGACCCTGCCACTACCATTTGACCCCCTGTCTTTTCTACTTTTGGACCCCCTAGTCAACAAACAGTCAAACCTCAGCTTTCCCACCATCCACTGTACACCTCCTTCACCATTGGACCAATAGCACGCAACACCTCACCCATCACCTCCATCACCTTATCTCCTCAAAACTTCACCCACTTCATCATTACACCTAGCCACCCCCCAGTTGCGACCTAAGTCAACAGAGGTCAAAATATGCCCTTCAGCAAAACACATAAATTGGCCAAATCCTTCAAAATTCTCCCATTTGCTCAGAGGATTGGTGGGATTTACTCAGATGGACACGTGGAAGCCATTGGAAGTATAAAAAGGGGAAGAGAAGAAGAAAGGAATAGGTAGTTAGTTTTAAAATTTTCAAGTATGTCGTTTTTTATGTTTCTGTTTTAATAAAACTCTAGGATGTAATCTTTGTGTTTCATTGTTACAAACTCAAGTAGTATTATCTGTATAATGTACCTTTAAACATCAATTTCAAATTTTAATCAAGTTTCAAGTTCTTTGTTCACTGTTGCAATTCTCAATTTCAATTTCTTATGTACAAGCTTTCAATAGCTTATTTATAAGCTCAAACCAGTGTATTAAAGCTTCTTATAGCTTGTGATAAGCTTTCAATTGAGTTTAAGCTATTTTGGATTATGGTCAACGAAAGTCAAGCGGTGGTGATTTTGGTTTAGAAATGGATATGGGTTGATTGTGATGATGGTTTTGGGTGTTGATTGGTATTTTGTCTTGTTACTTTGCTCAAAATTTAGTTGGATTCCTTGTAAGTTTGATCTTAATCTCATAACTAGCTTATAAGCAGTGGCGGTTGCATTTCATTTAAATCTGTTAAAAAGTAGTATAATTTGTTGTCTTTAGCTTTAATTTAATGTGCTAAATCTGTTTTGATGTTGGAAGGAGCTTGTCATATTGATTTTTATATGATTGCTTGCAAAACTGTTCTTAAAGGAGTGTTTGGTTTATTTTGTAAAACTGAGTTAGAGGATAAATCTGAGTAAAGATGTGTTTGATCTAGCTCTCTTTGGTCATAAGTAACTCATTTCAAGATTAGCCTTGCATCTCAGAAGTGAGAAAGTCAAAATTCCAAATAATCTGTCTTAAGGTGCTTACTGTGGGATTTTTGCTAAGTCAATAACTCATTTTGTGTTTAAATATCTTAGATATAGCTTGTTTCGATTTTATTTCATCACATTAAATCTATATCAGTCATTAAATCAAGATTAAAGCTCAACAAAGTCAACTTTTTAGTTTTGATGAAAAGTAAAAACATTGAAAACGGTTTTGGGCCAAAAGGATGAATTTTCACAAGCTCATTTCGAGCCTTTTCAATAAAACTTATGGTTCTAAAATCTTAAGTTGGTCTTGTTTCTTAGTAGCAATTTTCGATTTTTATCAATTTTTAGAAGCTTTAAAAGAGCTCATCAAAATGAAGCCATATGCCATCTGAACCTTTATTGCTGCAGGGCTTTTGTAACTTTGCAACTCTTGCATTGAGCTCATTTGAGCTTGTTTAAGTCTGAGCTTTGGAAATTAGATAGCCAACCAGGTCCACTCTTAGTCCCTTCTTTGGTTTCCTTGTCTCCAGCTTATTTTAGTGCTTATTTCTTGGCTTGAAGTAGCCCTCCTAGAGCCTGATTTAGCATATTGCTCATCTAACCAAATCATAGCAACCTGCAAATCTGTGGTTATGGTTTGTTGAATCTGGTTTCATTTGGTCTATCTTAGCTTATTTTAGCCTGTGCTTCAATTTGGTGCTTGTTTTGTCCATTTTGCTTATTAAAGTGCTTATTACAATAAGCACTTGCTCATCAGTTGCTTATTCCTCCACACATGCACTGTTTTCCATTTTCTTATATTCCTAATATTATTTTAGAGTTTTCCTGAAATTTTAGATTTTTCTCACGGTGTTTTGCTATTTTTCTTAATTTAAATTAGTTTTAAGTCTTTTAAATAGTATTTAATATAAAAATTGAGAAAAGTATCAAAAATAATTTTTCATTTTATTAAGTTAAGATAAATATAAAAGCCAAAACATATTTTTCCATATTTTCTTAGTTAAATTTGTATTTTTAAATATTTTAATTAGTTTTTAATAGTTTAAAATTCATAGAAAATAGAAAAATAATCGGAAAAATACAAAAATAGTTTTGAAAATTCTAGTTTGTTATTTTAGACTTTTCTAAGTCTTAATTTTATTTTCTAGCTTAATTTCCTATTTTCTTTCATTTTAGGTAATTATTAAATAGTTAAAAATAGTTTTAATTAATAATAATTAATTAAATAGTCATAAAAATAATTTTCTTTTCTATAATTTTTCTTATATCATTAGGTTTGTAAAATGTATTTTCATATTTTAGGCTTAATATTGTGTAAGTTTCACTTTTTATTTTGCGTTTACGTAATTTTTATTTAAATGTAAGTTTTAGTTTTAAACGTTCATCATTTTAAATATAGTGATAGCGTTTATTTAATAGATTTTTTCTTTTAACTTTCTTTAATTTGCATTTAAGCCCACGTAGTTTATGGGCTTTTTACGTAGTTATAATAAATCAAAAATCCTTTCCGTTCAAATCCCCATCACTACACGTTTGACTATTCTCGCACACTCGTTGGGACTTAACGACACTGGGAAACACTATACTCTCGATCTTCATTGCATTCGTGTTTAGCGGTTTTAAGGCGATTACGATGCGCCATTCACAAGTGGCGGGCTTGAGTAATTAGCTTAAGCATTTCTTGTGGATCAAATTTTTAGCATGCATTGCGGGAGCAGATGCTAATAGTCTTCGTTTAGCGATTAGTGATTTGACATCACTCCTTGTTTATACCATCTTTTAAAATCAAAACCCCAAAAGATTTTCATTCTTAGTTTTTACAACATGTTTTCAAAATGCCAAAAATATTCCTCTTTACCTCTACCCTTTTGATTCTTTATCCCTTTACCCTCATCCATTTGATTCTAAACTTCTATTCTCATGGAATCTCGAGAAGCAGTGCAGGACGAAGTCGAAAAGCTTGGACTTTATCACAAATGTCTAGAATTCGTGTTGTTCGTGAAGATCCATTAATTACTGCGTAGGAAATAGAGCGAAACCGGGGTGACAAAGGACCGGTACTTCCTCTAATAATGGAAGTCTTTGAATACGTCCAACCCACGGTTATCCAAAGATCTAATCCTCAATTGCTCCTAAGCCGTCTAGAATTGATCCTAAACTTTCACGATTTACGGTTAAAAGCAAACATGCGAAATTCGGACGGTGACTAGCAAGAATGACTTGCCTAATCTTCACGTTCTCAAGAACGAGCAGGAGACCATAACGGAAGTGGTGGAAATTGCTAGCTCTCGAGCACACCACTTGTCTCACCTCCGGATTTTTCAAAATGTTCTTGAGACTTAATAGTCATTGAGATCACCATGTTGGTTTTGTTGATTCTTTGAATAAGCGATTCCTTCTCATAACTCTCAAATAGAATCGTTTATTCCTTGTGTCGGTTGTGGTGAGCCTCTTTATGGTTCACCATGCGTTGGTTCATGATGATTATCAATGTCAACCTTCGGTTTTGACAAATCTCCACTCCCACAATGTCACATGTCATTCAAAATTCACATGAGAAATCCATGGAAGAATTGTTAGGCGAAGAAGCGGTGCTAAAATAAATTCCCAATTGCCTTTGAAAAATCATTGGGAATCAATTGCAAAAAAAACGAGATCTAGCTCTCAATTTCGTTTTATTCACGATGGCGATGATGATGATGATACACTTGATTCATCAAGTTCATCGGATGATATCGGCGGTTGAGATTCTTTCTCAAACAAGCTGCTATCACACCAAGCTCCAGCTCACTCTGCGAGCATGGGGGCGAGCATCTTGACACTTGTTCACGAAAAGGAATCGGACGAATTCATAAAGTCTAGTGTTGAGAACCTTGTCCCAATCCAGAGAGTCACAGGAATTCTTGATCATGTGTGATATCCCTCCTCTCTTGTCTTCCAAAATGATCATATTGAGATGTTCTCGATTCTAATGATAATGATTCGTTATCTTGTGGAGACATCGTTTATGTGGAAGATTTACCCGAGCTTGTTAGCTTAGAAGAGAATGATGAATTCTTGAAATCAAGATGAAGCGCCGTGCAACATTCTTGAATGTCGGTCTTCTCATTTCTAAAATCGAGGCTTTCAATGAAAACCTATTTCATCTCCTATCCCCATTAAGGATAGTGACATTCTTTCGATGATTCTATTAGGAAATGAAAGCCTCTGTTTTGATGATATGGGAGAGAAGATTAGTGGCGGTACCACTTTTCATTCTCATAATTCTCTCCCGATTATGAATCATTTACATTAGAGGTTCACCAATGAACCGCTCATATCAGTGCGAATATGATTCATTCACCTTCATGGAGTTCTCGGATGAACTCCTTTGTTATCATATCTCCACGGTAGTATGATAACTTCTACTGATCTAGACACACAGGGATATGTCTAGACCAATTGAGCTTAAAAGATGAAATTCATGCTATCATGAATTCCCTTACGATGATGATGAGTTAGTCAAGATCATTATCATGACTTTCTTCTCTTCTTCACCTATCCAGTGGCTTCTCTGTTCTTCACTCGGTAATGGAATGAAGACATTATCTTGACCGAGCATTTCCATGTACCATTTGTGAGTTATCTTTTTCGTTCTAATGCATTACGGTGGTACTTTGTCATATTGACAATATTCATTTCTCATCGATTGTGGAACTTTACCCTTTTAGTCGTGCTTCAAATGTTTACTAAACACAAACATCTTGAATGAAAGTCCGATGGATATCTCAAATCCGTTGAGATTGTCTTCTTCAAACATCTACTTCCCATGAACAATTTAATTCGGGGTCGAGTCAAGCTAGCGACTCGGTAATCAAAAACGATAGCATGCTACATGGGTTTTCACCGTGTGTACCACCCTAGTGTGGAGATGCCCGCATGTTGTATATAGATCTAAAAAAAAAAAAAAAAAAATGAAATTGTAAATATTAAAAAGAGAATAATTGTTGTGTTTCCACACTTAGCTAATAATGTTATCTTTTCGTTCTAAGTTTCGAGCATTACGGTAGGTACTTTGAATATTGAGGACAATATTCATTTCTAAGTGTGGAAGTGCAGAATTTTGATCATAAATGTACCCTTTTAGTCTTTTTCCCCAAATGGCAAATTTAAATTTTTTTTTAGTGGAAGTACTATGTACTAAACACAACAAATGGTAATCGAGTCCACCATGTCTAACCCACATAAGGATTGGCTAATCCGAACAAGCGGCTCTTGGTAAAGATATCTCAATCCGTTGACGACACAATTTGCCCAAAATTGTATGGTATTATTCACCATATCCTTAAAAGTGAAGAGTTGGCTAGCCCGCAGTTTATGGCGGCGATGGAAAAACCATAATTGGTGTCAGCTCACCAAAGATATCTCGATAATTTATCTAAGAGTTGGCTAGTCCGGAAGGTGCGTACGGTAAAGACAAATCAAATCCGTTGGTGGTGGTTTGCTCAAAATCACATGGTTATCGATGTACCATGGTTCTTACTTGGTGAAACATTTGCTACTCGAAGTAATGGCTTTTGGTAAAGAGATAAAATCCATTAATTTTCTCAAAACATTGCTAGGGACTAGCAATATCTTAGTGTGGGGTTGATGAGTGTCTAAATACTCATCATTTTGTACCAATTAAGCTGCAAAATATCGAAAACACTCGAAATGCATCAAAATGATAAAAATATCACAAATAAGTGTTTTATGTGTTTAAAATGCAAAATATCAAAATCTGGTGAAAAGCATATAAAGTTTGCATAATTGGCGGTTTAGTCCCCAAGTTTCAAAAGTTGTCAAAAGCAGTCCTGGTAAATCTAAATAAAGAAAAATGTTATTCAAGGTCCACTGAAATATTCTAATTTGTCAAAATGGTCCTTGAATAAATCTTTTATTAAATGGCGAAAAAGGTCCACTGAACTTTTGAAATTGTCAAGTTTGGTCCTTGGAAATTTGAAATTGTCAAAACTGGTCCTTGTACTATTAAAGTTGTGCTTCCTTAAAGTTGTTTTTTACAAGAACGACAGAGAGATAATAGGTGTTCAAGTTTCAATTAAATAAATTTAATTACACGAGAAATTGTTTCGTTCACATGCGAATTAAATTGTGTAGTTTTTTCTAGATTAACTTTTTAAAACATTTTTGTGTTTTAATGTTAGAGACCAAGTTTTGTGTTTCCTTTGAGTGACTTCAAGCAAGTGCAACTCAAATCTCAGGTTTGGTACTTTGGTTATTGCATTCAGCAGGCATGGGAAGGTAATGCGGAAATGATGGAATGTCAGTTTTGGTCCTTATGACAACTTTGGTATATTGGCAAAGATGGTCCCTCAAGTTTGGAAAAGTTACAAACAAGTCCTTATCATAACCTAAACCTAGACTTGTTAAAATACATTTTGACCCTGCCACTACCATTTGACCCCCTGTCTTTTCTACTTTTGGACCCCACAGTCAACAAACGGTCGAACCTCGGCTTTCCCATCCATCCTGTACCCTCCTTCACCTGGACCAATAACGCAACACCTCACCCATCGCTCCCATCGCCTTATCTCCTCAAAACTTCACCCACTTCATCATTACACCTAGCCACCCCCAGTTGCGACCTAAGTCAGCAGAGGTCAAAATATGCCTTCAGCCAAAACACATAAATTGGCCAAATCCTTCAAAATTCTCCCATTGGCTCGGAGGATTGGTGGGATTTACTCGGATGGACACGTGGAAGCCATTGGAAGTATAAAGGGAAGAGAAGAAGAAAGGAATAGGTAGTTAGTTTTAAAATTTTTCAAGTATGTCGTTTTTATGTTTACTTTTAATAAAACTCTAGGATGTAATCTTTGTGTTTCATTGTTACAAACTCAAGTAGTATTATCTGTATAATGTACCTTTAAACATCAATTTCAAATTTTAATCAAGTTTCAAGTTCTTTGTTCACTGTTGCAATTCTCAATTTCAATTTCTTATGTACAAGCTTTCAATAGCTTATTTATAAGCTCAAACCAGTGTATTAAAGCTTCTTATAGCTTGTGATAAGCTTTCAATTGAGTTTTAAGCTATTTTGGATTATGGTCAACGAAAGTCAACTGGTGGTGATTTTGGTTTAGAAATGGATATGGGTTGATTGTGATGATGGTTTTGGGTGTTGATTGGTATTTTAGTCTTATTAGTTTGCTCAAAATTTATTTGGATTCCTTGTAAGTTTGATCTTAATCTCATAACTAGCTTATAAGCAGTGTGATTTGCATTTCATTTAAATCTGTTAAAAAGTAGTATAATTTGTTGTCTTTAGCTTTAATTTAATGTGCTAAATCTGTTTGATGTTGGAAGGAGCTTGTCGTATTGATTTTTATATGATTGCTTGCAAAGCATTCTTAAAGGGTGTTTGGTTTATTTTGTAAAACTGAGTTAGAAGATAAATCTGAGTAAAGATGTGTTTGATCTAGCTCTCTTTGGTCATAAGTAACTCATTTCAAGATTAGCCTTGCATCTCAGAAGTGAGAAAGTCAAAATTCCAAATAATCTGTCTTAAGGTGCTTACTGTGGGATTTTTGCTAAGTCAATAACTCATTTTGTGTTTAAATATCTTAGATATAGCTTGTTTCAGTTTTATTTCATCACATTAAATCTATATCAGTCATTAAATCAAGATTAAAGCTCAACAAAGTCAACTTTTTAGTTTTGATGAAAAGTCAAAAACATTGAAAACTTCGAGTTTGGGCGAAAAGGATGAATTTTCACAAGCTCATTTACGAGCCTTTTCAATAAAACTTATGGTTCTAAAATCTTAAGTTGGTCTTGTTTCTTAGTAGCAATTTTCAGATTTTATCAATTTTTAGAAGCTTTAAAGAGCTCATCAAAATGAGCCATATGCTTACTGTCTGAGAACTGTTGTTGCTGCAGGGGCTTTTCTGTTTTGCAACTCTTGCATTGAGCTCATTTGAGCTTGTTTAAGTCTGAGCTTTGGAAATTAGATAGCCAACCAGGTCCACTCTTAGTCCCTTCTTTGGTTTCCTTGTCTCCAGCTTATTTTAGTGCTTATTTCTTGGCTTGAAGTAGCCCTCCTAGAGCCTGATTTAGCATATTGCTCATCTAACCAAATCATAGCAACCTACAAATCTGTGGTTATGGTTTGTTGAATCTAGTTTCATTTGGTCTATCTTAGCTTATTTTAGCTGTGCTTCAATTTGGTGCTTGTTTTGTCCATTTTGCTTATTAAAGTGCTTATTACAATAAGCACTTGCTCATCGATTGCTTATTCCTCCACACATGCACATGTTTTCCATTTTCTTATATTCCTAATATTATTTTAGAGTTTTCCTAAAATTTTTAGATTTTCTCTGGTGTTTTGCTATTTTCTTAATTTAAATTAGTTTTTAAGTCTTTTTAAATAGTATTTAATATAAAAATTGAAAAGTATCAAAAAATAATTTTCATTTTTATTAAGTTAAGATAAATATAAAAAGCCAAAAACATATTTTTCCATATTTTTCTTAGTTAAATTTGTATTTTAAATATTTTAATTAGTTTTTAATAGTTTAAAATTCATAGAAAATAGAAAAATAATCGAAAAATACAAAAATAGTTTGAAAATTCTAGTTTGTTATTTTAGACTTTTCTAAGTCTTAATTTTATTTTCTAGCTTAATTTCCTATTTTCTTTCATTTTAGGTAATTATTAAATAGTTAAAATAGTTTTTAATTAATAATAATTAATTAAATAGTCATAAAAATAATTTTCTTTTCTATAATTTTTCTTATATCATTAGGTTTGTAAAATGTATTTTTCATATTTTTAGGCTTAATATTGTGTAAGTTTCACTTTTTATTTTGCGTTCGTAATTTTTATTTAAGCGTAAGTTTTTAGTTTTAACGTTCATCATTTTAAATATAGTGATAAGCGTTTATTTAATAGATTTTATCTTTTTAACTTTCTTTAATTTGCATTTAAGCCCACTGTGGTTTATGGGCTTTTTACGTAGTTATAATAAATCAAAATCCTTTCCGTTCAAATCCTCGATCACTTACGCGTTTGACTATTCGCCTGACTCGTTGGGACTTAACGACACAGGAAACACTATACTCTCGATCTTCATTGCATTCGTGTTTGAAGCGGTTTAAGGCGATTACGATGCGCCATTCACAAGTGGCGGGCTTGTAATTTAGCTTAAGCATTTCTTGCGGATCGATGAATCACATTCATGAGACAAAATACTCGGCACGAGATGAATTATAAGAATCGGTGGACAATCTTTACGCGGATCATTAATTCAACTCTTGCACATCTTTATCATGATAGATCACATTAGGTAGTTTTTTAATTCTCTTGGTTTCTTATATTTAAACCATAATCTTATTATATTACACTCTTGATTACTATCGAGTTTTGAGTTTTAGTAAATATACGTGGCATTAGACCTCGTATTCGCCCGATGCGTGGTTGACGTGACGGTTCACCTGTAAAATTCAAGGGAACACGAAAATACTATCAGCTATGGTACTTAATCCACAAAAACATATAATGAACTTAGACTACGAAAAAACACCATTTGAAAGTAAATCTGTATAGCTACATTACAAACAAATTTATATTAAGTAGCACATGTGGCTTGTTTAATCAAGTTATTTAAAGCATCGAGGCTCAATATTACGGGGAACTTTTAGTAAGCGTAACACCAACAAGCTGCGCTATTTTTAACACTCGCGGAATGTGTAATCATTCATTTCATTGGTGAATGATACAACCTAATGAAGTTAAAAATTATTACATCTAAGGTTCAAATTCATACCACTATCAAAATGTAGCATTACGAAATATTTGCCTTGTACCTTTTTATGTGAATGGATATGGAATATTGTCATCGATTTACCTACTATATGACAATAAAATCAATACCTTGCGTCAATTCTAAATTCCAAAATAGCGTGAATAAAACATACATTGATCGTTCATGTAAAATTATACAAATCGATTCTTGCATTCTTACAATATTCAATCAGTAGGGTCTTAATACAACACATTCATTTTGCTCCTATGAGTATCTATGATCCCTAGGGTTTCAGTACTACATAGCGTAACAATGTTATCATACTACAATATTACTATCTTTCATATGCCATAAGAAAATAATCACATGCTATAATGTACAACATTTATATCAAAATATTATAAGCAATACTACATTGTAACAATTCTTTTGAATTGTGCATGAAATGACAACGTGAAACACCTATTCACATGAGATGACTCGTAACCTTTACACTCATTAACAAAGTGAACAACAACACGATCTAAATAAAGAGGCGAAGGACAATGACATATTCAATAACACAATGTATCTTTCTATCGCATGAAAATCCTCCCATCCACTCGGTTTGATTCACCAACGGCGTATTTAAGCGTAAATAACCGTTATCCCAAAATTTGTTGTTTAAAGGTGATTTCTTTTGTCTTGTGTAGAATGAAGTGATGGATGAGAGTCGTTCTATGTTTTGGTGATGGTTAAGCATTGTTATGTAGTTCGAAATTTGTCTTTTCTCTTGAATGTCGGATATAAATCTTGCCTCATCAAAGCCTCGAATCATCAATAATTTTGGGGTGGTGAATGGTACAAACAATTGTTAATCACTGTATCAAGGTATTCTTCTAGCAGCGACAATGGCGGATGATTTTTTATAAAGTCTCTTACCATCAAATCATTGGTCTGATCGCTTGTAGAGTTATCTACTTGCTTAGGCGCATCGATATACATATATAGGCAAATAGGGTGACACACGAAAATACATGAAAGAATGGTTATAAGTTACTAACTAAATTGAATATTGCGTACCCATATTATACTATTATATGGAATAAAAGAGGTAAAGGAATGTAAAATTAAGTGAAAAAAGATTAAATATGGATAGCAATTGATATTGGTGCGTTCGAGAGCATGGTGTGCACATTAAGAATGAACCTTTAATGATTTTAACAAGCGATTTACACCAAATGCATGTCGAGAATCCTTTACAATCAGTTTTGTGCACAAAACTTAAGCAACAAAAGAGCCATATGAAGATATGTATACAAAACAATAAACTTTACACGTTATTATTGCCGAACTCTTGACTTACCAACTAATACTACGAAGGACAAATCCAAAGCGTAAATTAATAAACCTTCTCTTGGCTCCATTGATACACTATAATCATTAAACAAAACTTATATTAAATTAAAAATAAAGTTAGATTAATATACAACCATGATACGAACAAAGTTTCACGATAATAAAACAACATAAAAATTGTCACGAAAATTAAAGAAACAACATACATAATGAGCGATCATATATACCTTAGCCACCATGATTGGTTGATGAATTTTTATGTAGATCATGCATTAGGGATTAGAAGAAAACATGATATTAGGGTTTAAGAAAACATGATATTATGAACTACGATTTTTTCCATTATATCATATTTTTATTTTAAGTAAAGATTTATAAAATTGTATTTAGTATAGGATTCCAATATAATTATAGGCATTTATAGATTATAATATGCAACATAATTATCAAAATAACTTATGGCCTAAGTGGTAAACACACAAGTTATTTATCCAAATAACCAAGGTTCAATCCTTGCAAGGCTCATTTTTATAAATAATTTTCAAAATATTTAATAAAAATCCGAAATTTACAAAATAATTATTAAAAATCTGAAATTTACAATTAGTGCTTAGGTGAATTTAAAATTGTAGTTGGACAACAAATGCTTATGTGGCATTGAGGTGGCATTAATGCCAAATGCCTCCTGTTATATATAATATAGAGATATATGTATATAATGTGATTAAAATAGCTAAGTGTTGTATTTAATTAATGATAATTGAAATTAATTAAATTGTAGTTAGTGGGGTAATATAATATGATATATTATATTTGTATAAAATCATAAAAGGAGTTAGTGGAGGTAATATTATATCATAAATGTGTAAGTAATGTTTATTAGTATTTATTTTAATTAAGTGTATAATTAATAAAGTTTAAGTTGTAATAGCTTAGAAAAGTAATTTGGCCTTAATACTAATATTTAGGTATTTGTATGTATTTATAAGTTTTAAATAAATAGAAATATTGATTTAAATAATTTAATATTTATAGTAAAAATAATAGTTTTAGTCTTTTAGTCGGTTTCACCAAAATCTTTTAAGTGTCGAAATTTTACAAAATCGGGCATGACTCGTTCATAAATACAAGTTTTCTCATTTTCACCAAGTGTTGCAAAATGTCTCGGTTTACTTTCAATGGTTCGTAAATAGTCAATAATTAACTAGAAATGTTTATTTTATGTTTCGATATACTTATCGTCACATTTCCACATTAAGTCTCGTTTGATAAAATAATTATATAACGTTTTAAAGGTTAGCGTTTAGTCGAAAAATGGTCGTCGATCAATTGAAGTCAACGAAATTCGTTATTGGGCCTAAGAGTCCATTAAGAGGTCGATTAGGCGCAATACGTCAAAACGAGTCCAAGGCGGTATTGAATCGCTCTAACTCGTAAATGGAGCGACATTGAATGTTAGGATCGTTTTATGGAAGATTTGGTGAATCGGAGGTCTAGGAAGATGAAAGAACATCATCTTCAAGTTAGAGATAAAGTAGAGAAGGAGAATACTCGGTGTTTTATTATTGAAAGATGAAATTACACTAATAAGTCTCACCCTCCATGGAAGTATGGAGGGGTATATAAACTACCACATACATAACTATTACACTATGACATAACTAGTCCATGTGTTTGGCTAAATAAGATAGATTATATAATCCGTAAATGTGGTTCCATTTCCATGTTAGGAGCAATTCAACAATCTTCCCCGATGGGACGACATAAGGGATTACCTAACATTCCTACAAGTAATAAAACAAATAAAGAAAAGTCTTCATAAGCTCTTCAAATCTTGAGGATGATGACGGTTTCGCTCTTTGTCTTCTTCTTGTACCTCGACTTGAGGTGTTTTCTTCACTTGTAGGCAAATGATGTAATATGCATAAATTGGATTAACTTCCCCAATTGATGTTGCATGTCTTTATGACTTCTCCATTACCTCCTTTTGGCGACGTTTACGAATCGACTTCCTCCCAAGCGACAACCGTCTTGTTGATTCAAAACTTTGATGTAGTGAACATTTCCTCTAACTTTTGAAATTTTGGTCTGCGGTGAATTGTAGATGAGCGGTAAACCACACAAGGTAGATCGACTTGTTGCGGAAAATCCGTTCGGGGTAACATGCAAGAAATCAACAAGATCTTCTCGCGTATGTAGATGCTTCACCAAACAAACGCGAAGAGCGAAATAAACGACTTCCCACAGATATTGCGGTCTATCGGAATAATAGTTACTGTGAATCTTCAATTACTCGATAAAATGACCGTGTGTGAGGCATCACAACATCATATTTAGGTAACTTCACACGATAACTACGTGAAAGTGAGGCGATAACACCAACTTGAAATTTTAACCCGATCATCTCATTGCTTCCCACGATTGAAGAAATTAATGAAAGGAGAGGGTTTTCGAAAAAATCCAAAAACATCAAAGGCAGACACCACCTATACTCTCTTCCCCGATGTTTTCAATGAATCGAATCATACACCACGTATGTTGATGATGAATTGGAGCAATGAAACCATGTCACCCCAATTACCTATTTTGACGGAATGGAATACCTTGGGAGGGCGTCATAGCATCAAAGTTCTGATTATATCGAGCGACCTAAAGTGTCGTTTTGAAAATATCGTTTGATTCATTAAAATAATAAGAGTTTACAAAGATTAGGTCCCAAAAGATTTCCAATATATCAAAAGCGAGTTTGTTACAATCAAGCGATAGTTAAGTGCATAAATATAGGTGAGGCAGCGTCGACACGCGACTCTATGATAAGTCCACATGCATGCCATGAAGTGAATGCCTTAGATACGAGATAAAACATGCTAAAGTGTCAACATAATGGTTGAGTGAGTTCATAGAGTTTGGTTAACAAGTAAAGCTTTTAAAGGCGTTCATGCAACAAAGGCAAAGTTTTGGTCATTAGAATAGTCCACAAAAGCAAAGGCATTGTAAGCAGTTCCAAGTTCGCCCATACAAAACTTGCAACTTGTGTGTTCAACCCTTGCCAAAATATGTCTAGTTTATGTTCAAGCACCACGATGTCAAATGAGTTCACAAAGCAAAGGCATTGTAAATCCACTCGGTTCAAGTTCCGCCCATACAAAACTTGCAACACTGTGTGTTCATGACCTTGCCAAAATATAGTGTGTCTAGTAGTCAAGTGCACGTTATCAAAATAATTCATAGTATCGCTGCGTATATAATAATGTATGCGGGAAAAGCCCTAGAATAAATAATATCGTCCGTAACATAGTGAGCGAGAGGTTGGCCGACCTCTATAGCGCTATCCATACTACCTACTAATAGGAGACTAACAATGCGAATGTACGAGCGATGCATCATACAACTATTATATACAATTAAGAACACTCCGAACATGGGAGAATTTGCCTTTGCTCGAGCAGGGAGACTTTAGATTGAGCAGCTCAGTAACATAGTGAGGCGTTACGCTCCGGACAGGGAGGCTTTAAGTTGAAAATGCTCGTTCCATAGGGAGACATTACGCTCCGGACCGGGGAGGCTTTATAGTGATGCTCGAACATGGGAGACTTTATAGTGATGCTCGAACATGGAAGACTTTATAGTGATGCTCCGAACAAGGGAGACTTTAGGTCAAGGTCATAACACGTGCGGTTCAATAAGTTCAAACAAGTCATAAGTTTGTAATTAAGTTCAAGTTCCGTTCAAAGTTAGTAATTAAGTTCAAAGATTTAAGTCGAGTTCAAAAGTTGAGCAGTCAAAGAGCTCGAATAATATCAAAGGTTCAAGATAATCGAGCGTTCAAAATCACGTCAAACAAGTTTAAAATATATCAAAAGGGTCCTTTAGAGGTTAAAGAGTTTAACTATATGTCAAAGGTTCATATCAAGTCCAAAGTGTTCACTTATATGTTAAAGGGTGCGAATCAATTTAAAGGGCTCAACTATACATGTCGAAGGGTTCAAAATCAAGGAAAGTGTTTCAACTAATAGCGTTCATAACATAGTGATCAATTTAGTTCGGGCATAATCTACTCACGCACATAGAGTGAAACAAAGATATTTAAGTTCATATAAATGTAAAGTAAAAGCAAGTAGTTGAGCATGTATCTCCCCAAAAGTTTATAAAACAATTAAGCGAGTAAAAGTGGGGCTCACGAACTCACGATGCAATGATTATGGTGACAAAAGTAGATACCTTTGAAATGAGGTGCGATCTCTATCCATGACCTAATATGAATGATATGCTCTAATATAAGTCATGAAACAATATCGTGCATGTAAATTCATATGATATCCATACCACTTGTACATTTTGTAAATAAAGTTTATCGTTGAAAAATACATTTTGACGTCTCGTTAAGTTAATAAACACTTTTATGTAAATATGTTGAAGCGGTACTCACGATCCTCGTTTGGTGTTTTATTGTTAAATATAATGTTTTAGTAAGTAAGATGACACTTTTCATACTTTGAAAATATGCCCAAAATGGCCTCACAAAACTAGTCGCGAAATATTATGCGTTAAGGGTTAGTGATAAAACTCGGCGTTTTTGAAAACCTTGCAACAATGTCTAGAAGTCGTATCATTTAACTTTTGAGTTTTGACCATACGGGTCTCGATCAATGAGAAAAATGGCTCTCAACATGACGTATTACAAAAACTGTTTTAGACTTAGGATTATTTTGCTATTAGAAGCTGTCAAAATAAATAGAGTTTCGTCGGGTTTCAAGCGTGTATATCTTGGTCGTTATAAGCTTGTTTTCTCGTTCTTTATATCCACGGTTTCGTGTTAACATATACTAATATATTTTCAGTAGGTCGGCTCCTCACGGATCACGTCTAACGACTCGTTTATCCGTCGAAATTCGTGCACACACATATATTTTCGAGAAAATAGCTTTAGTCGTTAAACTTGGAAAATCATAACTTCGTTATAACTCCGTTTTAACCCATTCAAGACCACGTTTCGTTTTAAAGTATATTTTCTGAATATCTAGCCCAAAAATTTGTACAACCTGTCAAAATTTCCAGAATTAACAAATATGATCAGACCCTTATATATAGTTGTCGAAATGGGTTTTTCTTGCGTAACTCTTGTTTCAATCACTTCAAATCAACACCAAATATATTCTAAACCTACCATACACCTTCTTAGGGTGTCATGGGTTCCTAAACATCATCAACAATGATATGTTTCAAGGGATAATTATAGGATGATATATATTCATTAATTGTACTTAAAAACAAATAAAGTGGTATAGATAATCATATAACTTGCATGTTTTCTTTCAAGCACAATAAAATGACCAAAGTATGAATATGAAAGATTGAAAATGATCATGAAAAGCTTACTTGAATGATTATGTGAAAAAGATGATGAAAACCTTATTAATCTATAGGTTTTTATTTCAAAACCTTGAAATAGATTACTAGTTGAGCTTGATAATACTTGGTCTAGAAAAATTTTGGCTTTCTTCCTTGTTTTTCTTGTCTATGGCCGAATATCAAAGAGAAAAGAAGAGGGTTTTACTTTCACCTTTTGTATGTGTAGTATGTGTTTCCATTTTTGTATAATACTTTTACTTTACCAATGTCTAGTTACAAGTGAATATGTGTCCATTCAAGTGAAGATATTTATGAAAAATATGATGACTACCATGGGAGGTCGACCAAAGGCATAAAAGGGAATAAGTTGAGTATTTTTATGTATAAATACATTTAAAGTTGCTTATCTTGTGTATTTGGTACATATAATAAATTATTTAATGTAACGTTAACTAGAAATCGATTTTAACGGAACAAAATAAAATATATTGAAGTTATAAAATTATAAAAATACATTTCTTACAAGAGTTGAGTGAAATAATAATTATCGAGTAGTATTTACGAAAACCATCGTAAAGTGCATATACATAACAATTTATATACAAAATAAATTTAAAACATCGGGTAAACTAATAATATAATTTTTATAGTCTTAAAATGAGTATAAAAATATATTAGGATATTTTGGAAGTGTCGGATCAATATTCAAAATAATCTTTCTGCGATAACGTTTATTAATAAGAAAATAAGCGTTTAATGTAAAATGCAAAACCATGCGAACCGATATGAAATGATGAATATTGAGTTTGAAAAGGACCGGAAATTGAGAATTGTGACACCATGTATGTCGAGTAATCGAACAAGCGTGAAGTACCATAAATATCATGTGAGAATCAATTCTTTGATAAGACTTCTCTACTCGTGTATACTCTTCTCGGCTAACTCTTTACCAAACCTATTATCATTACGTGACTTTTGTAGTGACCAGCGATGGAGAAAAACCCAATATGGCGAACTTGAGATAGAAGTAAAATAACTTTGAACTTGTGACTTAAACTTGCACTATTGTCGAGACGAAGAGCCCTTTTCTTACCACCATCGAAAAAGGTAAACTTAAAGTTTCTCGAATTATCCACACCTTAGTGTGACACTTGAGCACAACAACGTAACTCCTTAAAAGTGATAGTTATACGCTGTGAGCACGACAACGTAACTCCTTACATCGGTATAACTAGACAACTCAAGTCTTTGTCATTCATAACGGTTAAAGCTCGAACAAGGATCTCGAAGAATCATGCATCAACCAACCCGATATCTTTAGATACTAAGTACACGCACCGTGATATCCCTTCAACCTCAAATAAATAATAATGAATTATCGCCGTAGTGCATCTTATGGTTAAATGCCCAAAACTAGCCTTCATTAGCTGTTGAAATGAACTTTGATAATGGTTTCCCGATCTTGTCAAAATTGTATCCCGTGAAAATTATAATACCAAAATACCACTCTTTTGCCCACAAAATGCCAAAGTTAACCCAATGTATTAAAATACATTGGATATAAGTCATTATAGCCCAACTATGTTATTCATTTTGTATCCATGGACATCGAATATAATAAACACGGTGAAATATAACCCCAGTTTACTCTTTTGCTCGGTGATAAAACACGTTAGCCCAGTCATAAACATCACCGGCCCATTCACCTATCCAAGATGTACGACTCATTATCCAATGAAATAACTTGGTGCATTAACTAAGCCTAAATCGATCCGTATGATGTAACACACTTATAACGGTATATAAATGTATACCTAATTACACTCTTATCATTTAACCTAAAACACTCTAACATTTTCTCGACCCAATATTTCACATCTCTCAAATCGCTCTCAACTTTAAAATCAAAACTCATCTCATCAATCTATCATCAATCAAAACCGAATACACAATTAGATTATCACATGAAAACCAATCCATTATCTTGATTAATTCCGTTTCGATACCATACGAATCAAGAAACTAATTGACAAGCTTCAAGATCCAAGGGGTCTCGGTAGGAGCGGCATATGTTATTTTCATTAAAGATGTTTTGTGTTTATATTTTTGAAGCGAAGTTAAGAAAAAGGATAACAATTATGTTATCATTCTTTTCTTTTGATTAAATATATTAATATTAGTATGAGCTTCAAAAATGGATCGATGAAGATTGTTTCGTTTGTAGGATCTTTAAAAGTCTTGATATACCGGTGAGTTGCACAAGCGAATTAACACGAGATCTTGCAAATATTGCTTTTAAGTCTGAGTCTTGAATGAATGAGTGTTGAGAGGTCATGGCTTGAGTTTAGAGTAGGATTTGATTGTTGTTTGTTGTGATTTGCATTTGGACCGAGGATATTGTTGTTAGCGAGGTCTAACGAATGGTGTTACGGTGTTTTGTATTTTGGTTTGGTCAAAGGTCTATTCTTCATCTACTTTCATTATGGTCAAATTACATTTCGCATAAGCTTGTGCGTAAACATTACTGCCGTAACCCTTGTGCGTAAAAATCCTTATCGTAAACCGGGTTTTATATTACGCGTAAATAGGCTTATCGTGAGCGTGGTCTTACCGTAAAGCTTATCGCGTAAAATTTTACGCTAACGGTCCTTACGCATAACTTCCGCGATTATGCGTAAATATCTCTGAAGATGCCTCATTGGGCGTAAAAATAGGGTTTTGACCCTTTGTTGACTTTCGATCGATTTCCGTCCAAAGATTTCAACGGTCTTGAGAAACCCGGCAAAATGCATAGACCGACCCACTTTGACTATAAATAAAGGACCATTTGACCACGGTTTCACGATATTGGTAAAAATCTTAAAAGGAAGGATACATAAACTGTTTATTGCAACACAAACAGATATGTGATATAACTATGAAAGGACAAGACTTTTAGACCAAAAATATACAATAAAACTTGTAAAAAAATCTGTTAACCCAAAAGACTTGTGAAATGTTAAGATCAAAACAAATTTTTAAAACAAGTATTTGACAAGAAAACATCACCAAAATCAACCACAAATAACAAACCGACCTTGCCCTTGATACCAATGTTACGATCGTATGTATGGAAGATTTGGTGAATCGGGAGGTCTAGGAAGATGAAAGAACATCATCTTCAAGTTAGAGAGATAAAGTAGAGAGAGAAGGGAGAATACTAGGTGTTTTATTATTGAAAGATGAAATTACACTAATAAGTCTCACCCCTCCATGAAAGTATGGAGGGGTATATATAGCCTACCACATACATAACTATTACACTATGATATAACTAGTCCATGTGTTTGGCTAAATAAGATAGATTATGTAATCCCGTAAATGTCATTTCATTTCCGTGTTAGGAGCGATTCCAACAAATCGGTTTCATAGCGTTTTAATATATCAAAGTATGTTATAATAGGTCGAAAAAATTGTAAACAGTCAAATAAGTTACATGAGTAGTTTATTGGGCCGTGAGGCCCAATAATCTAAGCGTTAGCTTATTTGTGTTATGACAAATATTTGTTACGTTATTTAGTTTTCTAAAATAGGATCGAGCTAAAATAATCACGCTAATTTAGTCATTAAGCAATTGAGCAACACGAAACCCAACATGGGTTGTGCTCACCACATTGTCGTATGAATCACAAGCCCAAACCAATCCATTTATTTTTATTAAGTTTATACTTTTACTAATAAGCTGTAATCTAAAACAATAAGCTACTAACATAAGCGAATAAGCGAAAAATAAACACTTTTCACCACTAGAGCCAAAACTTTAAGTTTTTCAAAACTCTTATTTTTATTTATTTTTGTGGTGTGTCGATTTGCTCACAAAAATGAATTAGACTTTTAATTTTTGTAATAATCAAGTTAGAATCCATAAATTAGATTTGTATTATCAAGTTAACTTGTAATTAGCTCAAATTTACCACACAAGCAAGAAAATACGAAACTCATATATGTGCAAGATTTCGTACGTGTACATGTATTTTTGTACACAAACCCTAACTTTTTCAAGATTAACAAATTACTACAATTAACTACATACTAACAAGATTCAAGTAATATTAACCATGAAAGTACAAAGGTTTTAAGTTTTGAGAAGACTTACAATCCTTGGAAAAGTTTTGAGCCTAGTGTACCTAACGTGACCCAAACAACTCCAAATTTACCTAAGACACGTTCCAAATTCACCAATAGCTTGAAAGTACACCCGATAATATTAAAATTCAAAGATAAATCCTAGACCTAAGATTTTATTGTCGATCGTGAGTTTTGAGATGGAGATGGAAGAGAAGTAAGTTTTGGATGATAAAATGAGTGTGTGAAATGTTATGTGTGAAGTATTTGGTATAAAACAAACTTAGTTATGTCACATAATAAGTTAAAGGGGATGATTTCATCCTTGTCTCTTGTATAGTGGGGCGACAACGAACCAACAAGGAGGGGGAAAACATTTTGTGATCCCGTTATGTATATTGTGTGTCGATTTTATCTAAAATATTACTGTAAAGTCCTAGTTTGACGTTTTTGAATATCTCTATATTATATATAACAGGAGGCATTTGGCATTAATGCCACCTCAATGCCACCTCAATGACACCTCAATGCCACCTCAATGCCACCTCAATGCCACATAAGCATAGTTGTCCACCTAAGCACTAATTTTTTAATTTAATTAGATTTTATGTAAATTTCGGTTTTATAATAATTATTTTTGTAAATTTCGGAATTTTAATAATTATTTTAGATTTTATGTAAATTTCGGTTTTATAATAATTATTTTTGTAAATTTCGGAATTTTAATAATTATTTTTGAAAATTATTTATAAAAAAGGAGCTTTGTAAGTTGAACCTTGGTCATTTGGATAAATAACGTGTGTTTACCACTAGGCAACAAGTTATTTTGATAATTATATTACCTATTATAATCTATAAATGCAACCAATTATGTAGGAGAATCCTACAACTTAGGTTAACCTAATAAAATATATACGAATTTTTTAACTCATTCATAATATATTTTTCTCGAAACCCTAATATCATAATTTTTTTCACACAATCTCATCTCTGGTGTCCACTGAATCAATCTCAAACTCATAATGGTAAGCCTACACTTTAAAAATTGGATTTAATATAATGCTATCAAGTGCATGCATGTGATCATGTAGCGATTTAATATGTATGTACGATGAGTCTTGATTCAAGCAACTATGAATCAAAACAAGTTACCACCGTTGTTTGAAGAAGATCACGATTGAGGTGTAGATACGAATGTCTTGAGTTCTTCAAAAGATATACATAAGGTAATTCTTGCGATGATAAAAAAGTGGCGATTGAAGCACTTTTTGACCCAATACCCATTGAACATTTTGTCTCCTCAATAAAGCGTAATGATTTCGGTGTAAATGCATGTACCATAACGATCGATATATACGGCACATATATTTATAACTTTTGCGGTTTCACCAGAGCCCATGTCAATTGGCTTGAACATTGTTATTGACATGGTTTTCGGAGGTATGATATGTCTGTGCCTCCTAAATCATTTATCCAAAATCTAAGTCATTACTGATATACTACGTTTAATCATATTAACATAGTAGTCATTCGTAAAAGAAAATAAAACAGGATAAGATATGAAGCTATTAAAAGTGATATAAAGAGCCTGCGTTTCGTTCCGGTACTAGAGAAAAAGTTATAAATTGAAGCTTAGTTATTCATGTTGCTCATAAAACGTAGCACATGACTTATCATTTCAATTGTTTATGCAAATACCTTATTATAGTGTCACCAAGGAGATTCCAGAAACTTTTTTTGTTCCAAGATAAAATTCAATGGCGTTGATTATAACTTATGAAAAGTTGCCATCAGGGAGACCATGCGAAGAGAAGTTTTAGGTAGCATGTATGAGAAAGAGAGGTAAGTTCTTTTTAATTTTAAATTTTTAATGCGGTTTTACAATAGGCATAATGAAAGAAGTGTTTAAGTCTTAATAGAGTAAGGCCGATGTACTATTTTTAATATTACTGACTAGGCGATCGGTGATTTCGTATGTTTGGGTTATATAACAAGTCTTGATCTTGGTTTAGAGGATCCAACCAAAGATCAAGAATTGTTTGCAACAATAGTTAATGTACCCTCAAAACTTCAACAACCCGACTACTACACTCGACCTCAAATTTGAGTTAGAAGCAAAAGAAAGGTGAGCCATGTTATTGCAGAGGCGTGTGAAGGACTTTGTGGTTGGGCGCCATGGATATGGTAGTATCCAGTTCTTTGGGAGAGCAGGGTGAGAAAGCTTGATCTTGAATCTCTTATCCAATTTAACAATCGAGAGGTGATTGTTTATATGGATGAGAGCAAGAAACCTCCAGTTGGTGAAGGCCTTAACATACCGGTGAGATAACGCTTCTAAATATCAAATGCATCAATAAGAAAAGCGGAATACGGTATGTGGATGGATCAATGATTGATAGATACAGCGATGCTAAAGAAAAGCGGCGTCACGGTGAGTTTACGTCTTCGATCCATTGAAGGTGAATGGAAATTTAAAGTCAAACACTTACGAAGATGATAATGAATATTGATTCAAATGATTACTCATGTTTTTTAACAAGGAATTGTAAAACGGGGTTTCACTTTTGTCGATTCAATTACGTAAATTTATTTTAGTTGTTGGCGTGCATAAGCAGTGGATGCATTTACGGATCTGACATTTAAAGGAAATCCGATGGCTGTGTGTTGGTTAGAAGGTGTGGACAAAGATGATAAGTGGTTGCGATCGGTTGAAGCGAATTTAATATTTGAAACGTGTTATTTGACTCCGGTTGCAGATCATGAGTCTGAGAATCCAAAGTTTGGGCTGCGATGGTTTACTCCTGTTGCTGAGGTTGTTACTTTATAGTTTTGATTTGTCTACACCTTTTTTTTAAATGACTAAAGCGGCACAAAAGTAATTATTAAATGTCACACAAGCTGACAACTTGGCACTTTTACTCATTATCCCACTTTTTTCCAGCTTATTAGCTTATTAAGTTGAGTTTATGGACCTAAATAAGCCACACACGGACAAATAAGCTAATTCGAACACCCTTTTGATGATGTATGTGTACAGAAAAAGTATATATGGCTACTTTTAAGTGTTTACTTAGGTCATCATTTTGTTAATTTTATCAGAATTTTGGCACAGTATCTGAGTGTTTGATATGTTAGTGTCAAGATAGCCGAAATTTTCTTTTTGCATTTCAAGATTTCTGCGACTAATTGAAACGAAAGTTAGTTTGGTTAATGCATGTTTACTCGCTTAAATTGTTACGTTACGCTAATAGGTTGAACTATGGTCGCATAGCGTTAGCGACCTCCGCTTTCTATATGAATGCAGGTGGTGAATTCGATAGAATTGAATTTTCAACCCTTTTGGAGTTTGTTGCCAAAAGTTCGGATAGCAAGATCAAAGACTCATCAAATGGTGACACACATGACAACTTCTACATTGAATTGAATTTCCTGTTTTCGGTTTGATTATAATGATCTCAAGGTTTCATCGATTTCTGAAATACTAAACGGTGTTTCTATTGTTGATGTGAAAATGAAAGGTTACGTTATATGGAAAGGAACCATTGTGATTGAAGTATTTTTAACTGTCAAGTTGGTGTCTTTCTTCATTTTCACCAGGTGGTGCTTTCATCAGCAAAAGACGCTGTAGAATTCAAGCCGCCAATTAATAAGATCAAAGAAGCTCCGGGCAGAGGGATTATTATCACAACACTTGCACCCGAGGGGTCAGGGTTTGACTTTTATAGTCGATTTTTTAACCATTTTCCCTATTAGTATTGATAAGTGTCCATAGCTCTAATATGTCTCTTCTGCATGACTTGAAATGATGGTGCTCAAGCAGGAGGAGGATCGAGATCTTCCAAGGACTCGATATTAATTAAGGATGATGTCGAAAAGTAGTAGTGGTTGGAAGAAATCAACTGGTAGTAACGGTGAACATCCTTTACTCAAAGGTTGTCATCATGTCATACTAAAATAGTTTTATGAGTTATATGCGATAATGGTTTTAAGAAAACTTAAATATCAATTTCGTTTATTATTAACACTATAAAGCGATTTTTGCAACTTCCATTCACAATAATAAGATTATTGGTTTCAGAAACATAAATGATGCTTCATGACTTTGATGGTTTGGTGTTAGTTTTGTGTACTTTTTGGGTTTGCTAATCTAGCTACTTGCTACTTTTAGTGAAAGTTTTCTCTTTAGTTTAATATCAGGTTAACCATACAAAAAGAGAGTTGCATAATGTCCTTATAAAAAGCATACGGGTAATAAGAAAAGTGAATATAAGTTTAGTTTGTGTTTCTTTGATTATCCACTCCTTTTAGTCCTTTCTTTAATCGGTGTGTTGGCGAGTTCCTTTGGAAAAGACATGGGGGCCTTGATGAGCATGGCAATTCGATCCTATATTCCGGTTGTAAGTAGACCTACATTTTACTTTCCTCGGTTATTCTAGCTTGGTAACTTTTGTTTGTAGTAAGTTAGCCTAAATTTCCAATATGGATTTTTAATCTATATTTATATATATCTTTTCTTGTTTTGATGTAAATTAAACTTGAATATGAGCGGATGAACATAGGGGCCGTCCATCAAAGCGAAAACCATATGGCGGAATAGAATCACTCGAGCCATTTATGGATCTTCACAGGACTCAACCGGTGCTTTATTATTTGTTTGATCCTTGTGGCAGCAAGTAATATAGATAGGCGATTTATTGATAAGGTCCTTCTTGGTGACGGTTTGGTTCTATAGCAATGACTATCATAATAAACTTCTTGTGATGGTTTGTCACTATTTAGAATATTAATTGACATGATTTATTACATATTGTAGGGCACTTCTATCAATGCTTTCCGTCGAGTGAAAGAAAATTGACTATTGTATATGAAAAGAGGTGACAAACAATTGATGTGAAGGCGATGCAAGGTATGTTTTCTACTACCAAGTTTTTGTTAAGTAAATCGCACATGAAAGACCACAAACAATGTCACACAGTGGGCAATAATTAGCCAAAAAATTATAGGAGTTACTCTATGATGTGCTTAGAAATATGCATGCATCACACAAGTTATATGTGTCATTTATGGTTTTGTATTATCTGAACCTCAGACATTATTATCATATGTATAAGCTGATCAAGAATCTCTTAACGACTTAATCTTATCTTATGAAAGTAATCAGTCACTTATTTAATGTTAGTTATCATGTTCAAGGTCTAGACATTATGTGCTAACAATATAAAAGGTTTTCTTCTTTTGTTATTTTGTCATTTGTTATTTTGGAAGATTAAACACATCATTAGGTCTAGGTATGGCTAAGAAAAGGTTTTCTTCTTTTGTGTCTTCCATTGCATCCGCCTATGTTTGAGTTTCATTTTGGCTCTTAATCTTTGATTCACCGATTGGTATTGAATGTAGTATTTACATTGAAGAGTTTTTGTTTGTCATTTTCGACCATTATACCTTGAAAGATGAGTTATATATTTTCATTTGTTTAGAAATGCTTTCGGTTGATGTTTGTGCCATGTAAAGTATCTTGAACACCTTCTCTTTGACGGGACAAAGCTATGCGGGCATTACATCCTAAACTTTCTAAATTAATTCTTCAAAACAACAAGAACGGTAACCAAACTCGCATTAACCTCAAAGGAATTCTTGTAAGTGCGAAACTATTACCAAGTTTTAGTTTTAAAAGTGAAGGGCATTATAGATACTGTTACCATTTTTTTAACAATTACTAAATACTTCACATGTCCATGACTTCATGTTCATATATTACAGATGGGAAATGCATATGTGGATGGCGAAACACAATCCATAGCAAAATATGAGTATTTACACACACATGGTATCATTTCTGATGAAATCCATAGGAATGGTTTCCAACTGCTTTCAGGAACCTTCAAGGCAGTGCGTGTGAATACTATGTAAAGCAGGGAGAAATTTCTAAAAGCAACATTTTCGTCTATGATATCTATGCTCCCTTATGCGAACAAGGAAAAGTTAGCACGCCTTGATGAAGTTTTAATCTATATAGGCGTGTCATGAAAACCATTCACATGTAATTAACATTATTGGAGCATCGAGATTTGATCCATGCTCAAGAAAACTATGAGCGGATACTTGAATACTCTGTTGTGCAAAAGTCACTTCATGTGAAAGAGATGGAATGGAAATCTTGCGGGTAATATACAAACGAAACTCTTCACACATGCGAGGGGTGGGCAAGGGGTTTTGGGGGCAAACACGTGTTGGTATGAGGTGAGTATTAACACAATGGATGAAGGCTATTTGCAAAAGATACTTTATTATTGATTGCATTGCATTTAAACACTGGAGACCATAACACATACTCTTAAAGATACCAAAAGATAAAGAGTAACTGTTACAAGGCAACAAAAGCAGTGAGGCGACGACTTACACTTTATTGAAAAGAACAATAGACTACTAACTTTAGTATTCTTTTAATCATTATCCAGAACACGGGAACCACGTGGATTTTTCTTGCGTAGTGTAAAATTATGTCAAATTTACCGATTTTTCTAAAATGAGCGTGGTCCTTAACTTTTGGGTTTGGATTTTGGGTACATTTCAATGAACGATGACTCTTGGTTGGGTCCTCCACCGCATACATGTATCTCGCTCACTATTTATACATGGTGTATAAAACTACGATGATATACTTGTTGGAAAGACAATGAATGGGTTGTGTTGGTGTAATTCGAGTTGATGGCGAGTGGAATTAGCGTTTGGTTGTACGGTAACAAGATTTAGGACTGTCATTTACATTTACAAATTATGTCACGATAATTATAAGACATGCCGCCCATAGGGGCTTGACTACTAGTATATATATATATATATATATATATATATATATATATATATATATATATATATATATATATATATATATATATATATATATATATATATATATATAGTGTAACTTTCTTTTCGAGAACTCATATAAATGTGAGAACTTTTAGAACTCCCTAAACCAATCAAAATTTAGTAAATTATTTTATATTTAATTTAATATATGTAATTTTCATAAAATAATCTCTTATACAAACATAAATCTACAACGAATTCATTGAAAGTCTTTGTATTTGATCCATAAAATAAGACCATGAACAATACTTGAGAGAATTTTCTTGTGTGTAAAATCCCTTGTACACAAATCTACAATGAATTTAATGAAAATATTTGTATTTCGATCTATTAGAATAGACCACGAACAATATTTTGAGTAAATTTTCTTGTTATAAATGGTGTATAAGAGTTACATCGGTGCTTCGCTTATATGAGTTACGAAAGAAAGTTCCCTATATATATATGTATATATATATATATATATATATATATATATATATATATATATATGTATACAAATAAGCCGTAAAAGCGTTTATTTATATTTTACGATCTTCTAATGTTTTGTCGATAACAAGCGTAAAATCATTTAACGAAACAAATAAAATCGTAATTAGTTTGAACTAATAGTTTCTAACACACTTACGTTTTCACATAAAACACTAAAACAAGTATAAGTGATTTTATGATTTAGTATTACATATGTACAACAACTAGTGTTTACATATTTGGGTAAAATATACACATAACTAGTATGTAGTATATTGGGTAATATAAATGGGTAGAAACTTAAGTATCACAACCCATTGACCAAATACATTGAATGTAGTTGGGTACAACCCAAAGTCCATGACCCATGGAGCTTGACCCATAACCCATTGCATGACATCATGCTTATATCATATATGGATAATATCCATAACCCATGGTATTGACCCATACCCATGTGACTAGGTGCATTGCACTCAAAAGATACATTGTATCTAGTAAAGACCCATGGATCAACCCATGACCCATAACCAAAATACCCATGGGTAAAGAGGGCGTCCACGGATCCCTAGCTTTCGCTAGACGGATCCCTTGTGGGAGGGATCCGTGGGATCGAGGAACGATAGACATTTTCCTCTATAAATAGTGAGCCATTTCTTCATTGTTTCTCACCCTTTCTCACATACTTTCTCCTTGAGTTTAAAACTCTCTAACCCGAGATCCAAGTGATCTATGTTTGTAGTTTTGTTTTGTGTGATTCTCTAGGTTCCTCTTAAAGGCGAGATCACCACCTTTGAAGTCAAGCAAGCTCAAGTCCATGAGTTGCCATGCTTCCTCATCATCAAGACTCTGAAGTCCTCTTGTTGATGATTCTTTTCTTTCTTCTAAAGTGTAGTGTTGAAGACATTAGTGAAAGATGTCTCAAGTGTCAAGGCGAAGACATTAGTGAAAGGTGTCGATCGTCCGTATTGTAGGCATTAGTGAAGGGTGCCTAGAAGTCAAGTCACAAGACATTAGTGAAGGGTGTCTTGAAGATCTAGCTAAAGGCATTAGTGAAAGGTGCCTTAGATGTACATTCGATATGGTGTGTTTCGATGTACAAGATAGATTAACATTAGATCCAAGGATATTGACATCCTTGATGATGTTGTAATAAGGAGTTGGTCTCTTTTGGGATTAGTCGTTGGTGTACTCTTGGGTAGTAGTTCCTCCATTGTAATGGAACTCGGTATCTAGCCTAGTACCGGATAAAGGGTAGGCGACGTTGTGGTAGGTGTGGTTCACCTTGGTGTGAAAGAACCCGGTGGTTAGCCTAGTACCGGAAAAAGAGTAGGCAACGTTGTGAAGGTTTCTCCACCATAAGGAGTTGGTGTCGTGTAGTGATTACGAACTCTCGAGTAGGTGACTCGGGGGTGGAGTAGGGCAAGGAAGGTGTCCTTGTGGCGAACCACTATAAATACTCGCGTTGTGGTTTTGTGCTTCTTACTCTTATCTTTTCATTACATACTTCTATATGTTTGTTTATCAACATCCAACACACATCCAAATAGATTGACATAAGTCGATCTAAATAGTTTAAAGAAAGTTTTAATTGGCAAAACTATTCAACCCCCTTCTAGTTTTCCACAATTGGCATCGAGCTTCGTTACCAAGTTTCTTGAAGTATATTGTACTTTAAAAACTTGATACGATCCATGGTTAATTGAAAACTACAAAGAAGGTTTTTCATAAAAACAAACACCATGTTTTTTTTAAACTCTTTGTTTGGATGTTGATTAAATGACAACATTTTTTATTATTTATTTTCTATTTAAATGCACTAATCTTCTTTGTCATGTTGATTAGTCAAAGCTCATACCCACCAAGCTATAGGAATCGCTTGGTAACAAGAATACCTTCCCTAAGAAGGTATCTTAAACACAAAGGAGCCGGAATTGTCTAGTGACATTTGTTGTGTCATTTGTAAAGACATTCCTAAGTGCGTTAGAGGTATGATTTTCTACTTATCTCTAAAATGACATTAGCTTGATAATTAAGTATGCCTACATAGGTATTTATATGATTATCTTTTGTGCATATACATGTATTACATGAAGCTTCATTAGGAAGCCTTTTCCCACACACGTGTTATTTTTTTTTCGTCTAAAGTCGTGGTATATAAAACTTGTGTTTTATTTCATTTAATCCAAAAATCATATCTTTCTAATAATAAAACAAAACACAAATTTCAAAATTCCTCCTTCCCATAAATAAACCATTCGTCGCCCACTTTATCAAATCCCACTTTTCAAATCTTTCATTTTCAAAAATTACCTCTCATTCAAAACTCATCATCTTCTCTCTCATCTCATCTTAAACCAAAACCAAGAAGGTTCATCATCAACATGGTTTACATCGCCCTCGTGCTCATCGCCATAACACTCATCGCACTTGTGTTCCCTATGATGAAGTTCACATACGGAGACATATACTTTGTGTTGTTAATCTACATTGGGGTTATATACCCAATCCTTTGTATCATTCTTAGCATTGAAATGAAATATTACTAATAGTCTAGTTATCTAGGTTATTATTATCATAATGTGTTTATCATTTCTTTTTGATTTATTTCATTCTATCGTGATACATTAGAAAGCCATGTATGCATGCTAAAAGAAAATGTAGGCTAAAACACATATCTTGGTATAAAACTATAAGATCTAAAACCTATGTTTTATCAAGAAATATGTTTACATTACTCGGATCCACGGATCCCGAAAGTTAGACTAGCGGATCCCTTATGAAAGGGAACCGTACATATGGACTACAGTTTTTCATGCATAATAAAAACCACTTTCTTTCTAAAAGTAATATTCCACTAGAATGTCAAAACCATAAGTGAGTTAAGTGTCATTGTTGTTAAAAACCATTGTTAATAAAAATCTAGTAAAAACGTTAGATAATCATTGGTTGACCACAAACATCACTTTCTATTAACTCATCGTTTCTATAGGTTCAACTATGACGCATGAATATGAGTTTGATTTTTCACTCACTAGCGTCTACACTCCGAACATCTCCCTTGAGCCCAACACACCTGGCAATCATGTCCGTGGGTTCAATAATCTCGAAAACCGTCACTTCCACGAAGGACGTATTGTAGACACCTCTCTACAATTCGAAGAAGGTATCAATACCTCCTTCCGAGCCATAGGACTAGAATGTCTTCTTGAAATCAACGAGAAGATATGTCCAAGGTTCATAATGGAATTCTTCCGTCAAGTTGAACTCGTTCGTAACGAGGATCGCTCTCTATCTCTTTGGTTTTGGATCAAAAACCAAAAGTTTGTTTTAACTCTTGGGCAATTTGCTCACATCCTCCGGATTCCAAATCATGGACAATGTGCCTTCACGAAGATTGGTCTCTTGATTCTCTCTTCAACTTTCGTGAAGAAAATAGTCCATATTGTTCACACATACCTTCCCGGAGGATTTAAATCGCATAATATGCAAACCTCGACCATATTACTCCGATCAAACATTATCTTTACACGGGACATCCGAGAAGAGTACAAGCCCTTGCACTCATCCTACGTGAAAATGTTTGGAGTCTTAGGAAATCGAGAAATCCTTCCGCTTGTTGTGCTCACATAATGTATTGTTTGCTAACACAACAACCATACAATCTCGCCTACTTCTTCCATAAGGCGAATTGTAAATCTTCAAGGCTCAAGAATAAACTCATCCCTTATGGAATGTTCTTGGCGCCTCTATCATAACGTCATGCATTTTCATCCTCAATTTCAAAGTCCGTTATGCGTGCTTGTGAACAAGATGATGGAACCGCTAAACATATCTCTCATGAAGACCTTCTTCATTCTTGATTCCACCAACACTCATCAACCATTTGATGATCCTTCTAGCGATAACGCTCAAGGAACTTAGTAGTCTTTCAAATAGGATCAATCCTTTTGTACTCATGCTTTATCAATGTAATCCAATTTCCTTCATGAAATAAAACATCTTACATTTGATATCTTAGTATTAGAACCTCTTAAACTAACCTTGGAATATAATGCATTGTCAAAATCATTGCATACCTTTAGTAAAGGTTCTGCTTAGCAGATAGACGGATCCCAAAGGTTTTGCTAGACGGATCCCTACTCTTAGGGAACCGTGGGATCCGACAAACAGAAAATGCAATTGCAAACATTGTATTTCAAACATGTCCTTATAACACCTCACACTAAGCTAGACATAGTGTCTTAAGGCAAATTAAGTCCTTATCAAGTTTAGTAGATCCTTCCTACTCACACATAACTCACCTAGATCACAATCAAGACGCTTGTAGATCTATCGTTTCACTTAAACCTATTACTCTTCCGCTCTCAAGCTCACTAATCATTTCTCACATGATCCCTCATATCTAGCCTTAGAAATCTTTCGATTATGGCAAAATTGATCATAACCATCTTTACCTTAAAATTGGTCAAAATTGATCAAATTCTAGTTTTTCCATCTTAAGCCTTTAGGATACTCTACAAAACATTATCCCAAGTCACTATCTGATCTCTAGGATCATTTAGCTTCACTTGACACTCTCAAAATCTTTAGTGTCATCTTTGTTCATTCATTGGTACTCATGAAAGTTCCAATTTCTTCCATAAAAGGCAATCATTAGCTACATCACTCATTACCCTCAAGTACTTAAGCACCCCTTCATTTAAGACACTTAGGAGGACTGAAACACTCAAGATGGTATAGATCTTAGACCTTAGAAACATCATTTTTATCCTTTCATAGCTGCTGAGAGCCGGATCCCTAGGATTAGCCTAGGCGGATCCCTCGTTGGAGGGAACCGTGGGATCCGGGTGACAGATTATGTCAACTCTAGCTAAAACAATCATTTCAAGCTCATCTTTCTAACTTAAACACTCCATCTCATCTTAAATGAGTTCCTAGATCAGTACAAACTCTGAAGTTGACTCTTGTGCATGTTAATCATCACATTCCAATGAATTTTAGTGGCTTAAGTCTTGAATGCACTTGCCAAATCTCTTGCTTTATAAACCACATTGTTAGGACTTCTAAAGTCATCATCTTCATCCTCATTTTCAGCACTTAGAAACCTTTGCAAACCACTTGAAATCATCTCATCATGAGGAAAACTCCAAGTAGCAACTTATCCACCAAAGAACCACCCAAGAAAATTGCTCGTGTTGTACACGAAATCTCTTCAACGAATCATCTCGGTCAAGCCAACAAATGCAAGGATTTCTTCTCAACCAATCAAACCAATTCCTAAAAGGATAGTACCCACAAAAATACCTATGCCAAACATCACCATACCTACTAGGCCAAAAAATAACATCTCCACTAAACCATCACCATTGGTTCCTAGAGCTATCTCATTTACAACTCCACTATCATCACCACACCTCTACAATTTAGAGGATTTGCCTCCTAGGCCGTCTCATCCTCCTTCGCCGGCAACATTCTCCTCATTAGGAGGAATAATGGTACATAATCAAGGTGTTGAGTCAACATTAGCTCCGGCTTCCTTTTCGCCGTCACCATCATATAATCCCATTTGGATTATGAGAAATCATCAAAGTCAACCACCCGACCATATGGAAGTTGACACTTCTCTACCACCACCATCATTCTTGGTGAGCCATCTTCAAATGCGCCTCCACCAATCCCTCCGTCGTTTGAGGCTCCCAAGCCGCTTCACTTGATCCTTCGCATCAAGCAATTTAATTTCTTCCACCACCACTACCTAGCCATGACAAATATTGTTATCATTGTCAACATGTTGAAAGTTTGATACATGAAGTACGAGAAGATCAACGTTTCATGTTCTATCATCTCCTCGAACGTTTTGACGAGATTAAACCTAAACAAACTTGAGCTAGAGGATTTTAGTGGTGTCCTAGTTTCAAGAGTTACTTAGATAAGTCTAGTAATTCCAAGTCATGTATCGATCATTTTCTTAGTTTTAGAGTCATGTATATCATATCTCTAGTTTTATTAAATGAAAATACATGCTACTTGTTATATTTCCGAGTATATGATTATGTTGTATAATACATATCTCACTTTGATATTAACATAATGTGTTATATCACCATTGCTGAAATTAATCATCAGCCAGACGGATCCCTTAAATTTGCCTAGACGGATCCCTACAAGGAGGGAACCGTGGGATCCGTGATACAGAAAACTATTTTTCTACTAACTTGGATCATATTTGCAGGAAATTATGCATTATACTTGTTTTCTAACCTTTGTTTTGTAGTTATTCAATTTACACATGAAGACTTTGACACCCTAAAGCTAGGGGGAGCTTTGTGTCAAAGCAATACATTGCAAAATTACTTGCAATATTAGGATTACATTTCATGACATCCCTTTGCAAAATTGCAATCATCAAGGGAGAGCACATTCGTCACATAGACGAAATCTTTTGCAAACTTAGTTGCAAATGAACTAGCTTAGTATTATTTTCTTGGCCCTCACATAGGGATGGACTCGTCAAGGGGAGTAAAGACGAGATCCTTTCCGTTACTTGCTCTCTACTTTTTTTATTTTCTATCTTTCACATGTTTTCTTAAAACAATGTGTTAGTTTCCTTCGAAGCTCTTTTGTTTCGACAAAAGGGGAGAAAGTAAAACTACAAATTCAAACTTTTACAATTTTAGTTTTTCCTTAAAATAATTTTATGTTTTGTCATCAACAAAAAGGGGGAGATTGTTAATACAAATAAGCCGTAAAAACGTTTATTTATATTTTACGATCTTCTAATGTTTTGTCGATAACAAACGTAAAATCATTTTAACGAAACAAATAAAATACGTAATTAGTTTGAACTAATAGTTTCTAACACACTTACGTTTTCACATAAAACACTAAAACAAGTATAAGTGATTTTATGATTTAGTATTACATATGTACAACAACTAGTGTTTACATATTTGGGTAAAATATACACATAACTAGTATGTAGTATATTGGGTAATATAAATGGGTAGAAACTTAAGTATCATAACCCATTGAACAAATACATTGAATGTAGTTGGGTACAACCCAAATTCCATGACCCATGGAGCTTGACCCATAACCCATTGCATGACATCATGCTTATATCATATATGGATGATATCCATAACCCATGGTATTGACCCATACCCATGTGACTAGGTGCATTGTACTCAAAAGATACATTGTATCTAGTAAAGACCCATGGATCAACCCATGACCCATGACCCATAACCAAAATACCCATGGGTAAAGAGGGCGTCCACGGATCCCTAGCTTTCGCTAGCGGATCCCTTGTGGGAGGATCCGTGGGATCGAGGAGCGATGAGACATTTTCCTCTATAAATAGTGAGCCATTTCTTCATTGTTTCTCACCCTTTCTCACATACTTTCTCCTTGAGTTTAAAACTCTCTAACCCCGGATCCAAGTGATCTATGTTTGTAGTTTTGTTTTGTGTGATTCTCTAGGTTCCTCTTAAAGGCGAGATCACCACCTTTGAAGTCAAGCAAGCTCAAGTCCATGAGTTGCCATGCTTCCTCATCATCAAGACTCTTGAAGTCCTCTTGTTGATGATTCTTTTCTTTCTTCTAAGAAGTGTAGTGTTGAAGACATTAGTGAAAGATGTCTCAAGTGTCAAGACGAAGACATTAGTGAAAGGTGTCGATCGTCCGTATTATAGGCATTAGTGAAGGGTGCCTAGAAGTCAAGTCACAAGACATTAGTGAAGGGTGTCTTGAAGATCTAGTTAAAGGCATTAGTGAAAGGTGCCTTAGATGTACATTCGATATGGTGTGTTTCGATGTACAAGATAGATTAGCATTAGATCCAAGGATATTGATATCCTTGATGATGTTGTAATAAGGAGTTGGTCTCCTTTGGGATTAGTCGTTGGTGTAGTGTTGGGTAGTAGTTCCTCCATTGTAATGGAACTCGGTATCTAGCCTAGTACCGGATAAAGGGTGGCGACGTTGTGGTAGGTGTGGTTCACCTTGGTGTGAAAGAACCCGTGGTTAGCCTAGTATCGGAAAAAGAAGGCAACGTTGTGAAGGTTTCTCCACCATAAGGAGTTGGTGTCGTGTAGTGATTACGAACTCTCGAGTAGGTGACTCGGAGAGTGGAGTAGGGCAAGGAAGGTGTCCTTGAAGGTGTCCATTGTGGTTTTGTGCTTCTTACTCTTATCTTTTCATTACATACTTCTATATGTTTGAACCACTATAAATACTAAGTCGTTAGTTTGGTTTTAATTGCAAAACTATTCAACCTCCTTCTAGTTTTCCACATATATATATATTTTCATTACATAAATAATATTATATTATTGTTTATCTGAAATCTATTTATTTGACTCAAACCATATTTAGTGTTGTGTCGATGCGTGTGGGGTCACTTTTCGGTAAATGTGAGATAGCTTCTGTTTCATACGTAAATAGTAAGTGTCTAGAAATAAAATTTCACTTTTTCGATAAAATTAGGTAGTTTATTTAAAAATTTTAGAGATAACGATTTCACAAAACCGTGTCGAGATTTACTTTAGGTTTAAACATCATTTGAACATCCCGATATGTACATAAAACATTAAAACCAATAGAAATATGTGTTTCTCACATCATCGACAATTATACAAGTTTTGGAATTTTTGTTTTTCGATTCTGCGTTTTACGCAATTTCTGCGTTTAAACCTACGTTTCAGGTTTATGACGTTCGTGATCCATTAAACTTATCACTCAATTTATTTATTAATATGGAGTATAATGATAAGTTTAATCATTTCTACAAGTTTCATATTTTTATGATTCCCGATTTTATGTTTCGTGACTCAACGACTTACAGTTAGCGATTAACGGGATCAAAACTCACTCGGTAAAGGCAAGATAAATGTTCAAAACTCTTAACCTCCTCATTTTTAGCCATAGGTGGCATTTTTGATGTGCCATCAAGCATTGTGGCTTGATCATGACCATTGATCTCTAGGATGTTTACAAGTATACTAACTTAATAACTAAGTTTACCTAAACTAAAGATACATGTCTTTCTTACTTAGTAATTAAGATGACTAACTACTCATGTAACCTCCTCAAAGTCTATAAAATCCGTTCCCCATCCCTTGTTGTCATCCAATATGCCACACACAAACACACTTCTCATTTGATTTCCAACTTCAAGTATTGCTTCAAGAATTCAAGGTACAAGTAAACTACATCAAATTCTTGCAAGTTTAGGTGATCCTCTTGAGTTTAAAACTACTCAAGTCACCTAAGATCTCATCACAAGCCCTTAAAGAATACAAGAAGTGTAGAAGGTTGCTAAGGTGTGGAAATTGCTCAAAGTCCTTGATTTCCTTTCGATAGAAAGCCAAAGTGTTAAGAAAGGCGAATCATCATTCTTGCTCAACATCATTTACATGTTTCTTATTCTTAATCTATACTATATATGGTCATTATATTGAATTCATGATGTACAAACCCGTAAAACAAGTTGAAAAAGCATATGTTAACTTATGTAAGTGAGCAAGTAAACTAGTGTCTTATGCTATGAAAACCGACCAAACTAGAACAGCCATGACCTTGGATAGATAACATCTTGTTATAGAAAATATTATAATAAAAGCGTATCAATTTGAATCACCCAAAGCGGACACACGAGTCAAAGATATGATCAAAAGAAATTAGCAAAAGCGAAAAACCGAATCGCTAAAGCGCTTACTACTCGGTTGAATTATTTTAAGGCCCACTTGTCCGATTCATCAAAAAGTTAAAGCATGAAATTTGTCCGAAATAATGTTTTATGTCCAACGCGTGGAAACTCGGCCTAAAAATTCATAACGAACGCTATTTTCTTTAAAAATCTTAACAACCCTATGTATAGCCAACGATTATACACTTTGTCATGGATAAAAGTATAACCAAATTTCCTAAAGGCCTTAGACCGAGACCACAGCCGCGGCGAAGGCCAAGGCTGAGGTACCAAATCCATGGTAGCCAAGACCAAAGCCACGGCAAGGCTACGACTAAGGCCTTGAGGCTTTCTAAACCGAGACCATTATCCAAGGCATTAGCCTTAGCAAAACAACACAAACACAAAAACAATATGGATCTACTCCATCGATAAACCATGAAATTTTACAAATAACAATCTTCATTCGAATAAACTTTCCTAAGTTTATTCGACCTTGAATTGTAACTTTTATAAAATGGCGAGAACTTGTAAAACCATTTAAATTGCTTGTATAACCAAAGGACAAAACTAATTTTGTTAAACATCTAAACCAACTCAAACCTACCTACGGAACATGACCAAACTTATTTTGTAAACCATGTAACCACTTAAACTATATGTCATATAATCAAACAAGCAAAACATATATTTTCCATATCGAGTACTACAAAACTAAGGAGCTTTATGTGAGGGGTTTCATTTGGGTAAACGGATCGATGAGCTGCTGTATTTACAAATTAAAGTGTCTTAGCTCCTCGAACGTTTACTACATAACCTCTGAATTATGATGGCCCGAACGGTAGTACGAGTTATATAAACTACAAATGTTTCATAAACCATTTCTATAAAAACGACATACACAAACTACCATATAAAGCATCATGATCAATATAAGTGACATATATAGACTCGTTTATGCTTTCGCATTATTATTCCATAAACTAAGACACGAAACCATATCGGGTTGCTCGTGGCGGTTTTACGACTCGGCCACCACTTTCACTACTCACTAAACATCATCCAACTCACGGTGAGTTTCATAGCCCCACTTTTAGTTGTTTTATACTATTTTTGGGGAGATACATGTTCAATTACTTTCTTTTACTTTTACAAGTATTCTAAACTTTTACAAATTACCGTAAGTTTCATAGCCCTACTTCTAATTGTTTTATACTATTTTTGGGGGAGATACATGCTCAATTACTTTCTTTTACTTTTACAAGTATTCTAAACTTTTACGAATTATCGTGAGTTTCATAGCCCCTACTTTTATACCTTTTGAATTACTTTTGGGGGAGATACATGCTCAATTATTTTCATTTTATTTCATAAGTACTCTAAACTTTTACTGATTACCGTGAGTCATAGCCCCATTTCTATTGTATAACTGTTTTGTAAACTCTTTGGGGGAGATACATGGTCAACTATTTTAATTCAATTTCGATTATTTGTAAACTATATGTTGTATCTAAACTAAATGTTTATTCATGCTAATAACATTGTTGCCATATTTATAGTTTCTATATCATGAACCATTAAGCACTATGCGTAGTAAACACGAATATTATGGTTAGATCTATTGTGATTAGTGTAACAATTAAGTTAACTCAGTTAGAACAAACGAACACGATAAATACTAGGTACAATAGCAAATTACCTACTAGGCTATGATTGCGACTACTATGCCAATTTCTATTTGCTCAAGGTTATAGATTAACCAGAACGATGCAACGATTATGCCAATTTCTATTGGTATGAGGTTAAAGATTAACCAAAACGATTATGCCAATTTCTATTGGTGCGAGGTTAAAGATTAACCAAAACGATTATGCCAATTTCTATTGGTGCGAGGTTAAAGATTAACGAGCGATTATGCCAATTTATATTGGTATGAGGTTAAAGATTAACTAGAACGATTATGCCAATTTCTATTAGTATGAGGTTAACCGAATGATTGGTGGCCCTCACGGGTAGATTTTTGATAAACTACGATATCGACATCTACAAGAATGGGATGAGGCGACTATGGGTATACAATAACGTAACCCATGATTCAACTTGATACAATGATGATTCAACGGACTTAGTACAATCATGAACTAGCGGATACTAGAAAGGAGAAACTAGAAAACTTAAGACTTCTGTGCTTGTAACTTAGGGCAATGAAAACACTATATCTATTTGTTATTGTATTTATGTGCAATAGTCATACACTCGAAGGTTTTATAAACTGCATTTAGTATTTACATATACTTGCCACGATGATTTTTACAAGGTTTCCACAATTATTTCTACAAACTCTATGAACTCCCCAACCTTTGTGTTAATACTTTAGCATATTTATCTCAGGTCCATAATGAACGAGGCTAGCCACGGAGGAGCATGAAAAATTAAAAAGGCTATAAATTTTATTATCATTCGAAAATCCATTTAATGTAATTTGTAACCTTGAAACTACTAGGACCTCATTTTATAAACTTTGATATTTATATAATTCGAATGATAAATCTTTTAAAATGACTCAATTAGAGTTCGTTTTCTATTGTTATAACTTTTGTGCCATGAAGTAACTCCCAGTTTGAATTCCGCGCGTTCACGAAATTGGGGTGTTACATTGATCACATATCGTCCAACCATGGTTTCAAGCGGAAACTCACTTTTCATATCGTTCTTTTCAAAATCTGGTCCGAGCTTAAAATACTCGACCCGCCATCACCATTCTTCCCATTAATCACTAAACAACCATCATTTGAACCCTTTTTGTTTAACACCCTCATACCGGACTCAAAACCAACTTCACATCATACGCATGCAACCAACCCAAGATAAACACCACAACCAAACAACAAAATAACCACGTCACTCAAGAGCTCCAACCACAACATCATAACACAAGCGATGTAATCCCTATAAGTGTTAAAATAAAACTCAATCCTAAGATGAATATAAACCCTAGTCAATCAATTGAATGATAGAAAAGGATATGATAAACACATTAGAGCGGGATTACAATCTTTGAAACTCCACGAAGATTAATAATCAATTGATAAGAAACCTTTGAACCGGCTAACCCTAATCGGCAAAAATTATTGTAACAAATAAAAGTTGGCTACAAGGACTTAGGAACGATTTAGAATTACAAGCAATCAATCAAGCAGTCAAGGAACACACAAACACAATCAAATTAGGAAGAAAAAAGTTGAAAATGTTTAGTCAGTAAGGGTTTATTTTCTCCAAATTCGCCAGGCTTTTTTTTTTCTTTTATAATTTTAAGTTTTTAATATGCATTTATGTTTTACAATAATTTTATATATTTAACTAGAATATAATTTTAGATAATTTTTAATGACTCTCTTATGATAAAAATTATTTGCATGTATAGCGCTACATATTTGATTTTAAGATATTACTCTCTATATATGAAATAGAAAAAAATTACATGTTTGGTCACTATGGTATACCCAAAATAGCAACTTTAGTCCCTAAGTCACTTTTATTACACGAGCCATACCTAATTTTGAAACTTTGCACCCTTTTAGTCCCTAATTTGGATGGACGTTAGTTTCACCCGTTATCATTTTAAATGACGAGGGCATTTATGTCTTTTCTAATTATCTTTAATAATAAAATGAACCCACCCCATTGACTTCTCATTTCGCTCCCATTCTCATCGTGATTACCCAAAATCCCTAATAAACCCAAATCCCAATTATATTATTTTCCTAGAAATCAAAACCCCAAATTGATCATCTCGTTTTAATCGAGGTTGGTAATCGTTGGAGAATACGAGAGAAGAATGAGGCAATGCACCCGAAAGCATACAATAAAGAAACCATTTAATCTAATGTGTTAAATAATTTTTTATTGACATTACCTTGAAAACATGATATTAATTGTGGTTTTGTTATTGCATTTTCGAAGGAAACCCTACTATGTTTTCTATGAAAATACATCATCTTGGAAAGTTTAAAGACTATGATGAAAGGAGGTATGTTAATGGTTTAGTTGCGTATGTGGATGGATTTGATATGGATGAGTTTTCGATTACATGAGTTGAATGATGTCATGGATGAATTATATTATGTTAATGATGAAGAAGGTATTTACTATCATTATCGATTCTTGGGACCGATTTAGAATTTGGACTAAGAGCTTTAGGAAATGATCTTGATGTACAAGGTTTAGCTAGGTATACAAAGGATAATAAGTTGATTAAGGTTTATTGTGAACATGAGGTATCAAAACTGCTCATTCATTTGAGACCCCCTGTTAGAAGCATTGTCATCCCCTCCCCATCCAAAAAATGATGTAGTTAGAATACCATAAACCCTCTACCTCTGACACTCCTACTCCCACTCCCACCATTGCTACTACCACTGGCATTCCCACTCCCACTCCCACCATTGCTACTACCACTGGCATTCCCACTCCCACTCCCACTCTGACTCCCACTCCTACCCTGACTCTAACTCCCACTCCCACTTCCACAAATGTCACTACCAGTCCTACCATTCCCACTCCCAATGCTAGTATACCCGAAACTATGCAGTCTATTGTTGAAGAACTTTTGAACATGAACTATGATGGATTTTGTAACAATCCGCATTTTCAGGTTACTTTTTATTTTTTTTGAAAAGTTACTATTCACTTTTAATATTCACTTTCACTATTCATCCCGTAAAATTTTTATTTTATTTTACTATCATGACAAGATAATTGAAACTCGACAAGTCATCCTGACGACGAACGTTGAATCCATACAGAACCGATTTCACAAAACCGTGTCTGAGAATGACTTTAGGGTTTAAACGTCATCCAGGCATCCCGATATGTCCATAAAACACTATAAACATTAGAAATATGTATTTCTACAATTTTACGACAATTCCACAACTTTTGGAATTTTACGTTTTCCAGTTCTGCGTTTTACGCGAAATACGCGTTTTTGACCCGCGTTTCCAGCTTTAAACAGCGTTTAAGCAACCCGATGGAACTTACCACTCATTTTATATTTTATTATAATAATGAATTTCATTATTCCTACAAGTTTCATATTTTTACAATACCCGGTTTTACGTTTTATGGCTTAACAACTTATAGTTGGCATTTAACGGAACCAAAACTCACTCCGTAAACAAGATAATACCAAGTTTGATCCATCTAGTCATATTATCTCTCCTTGGACGACTTTAAAGGGGTAATAACCTTATATGTGGCTTAATCTCAAGGTCTTAGTCATTTAGATGCATACATGTGTATGTATACCTAGCTAAGTAACTAAATCTTCTTCCTTAAGTCTTCATGTAACCTCCTTTGACTATCTAGCTTATATACACTCATTCAAGTGACAAAGAAACTTCATATTATTTCTTTTTTCTCCATCATAAACGGACCAACACATAATCCCATCACCACGATTCTTTGATCTTCATGCTTCAAGTAACACTTCATTGTTATAGCCTTTGATGTTCCCAACATGAATAAGGTGTTTAATTCATCATTCCATGGTTGAATTAGGAGCTACACAAGGGTAATAGGGCTGAGCTAAGAAGGTTTTCACAAGGGTTAGATCAAGGTTATCAAGGGTTAGCAAGAGTTATGTTGAAGGATTGGAAGCTAGGGTTTTCGATTGAAGGGTTTAGATCTTGTCCTAGTTCTTAGTTTCCCTTGTGTAAGGCCAAAAGTTGTAAGAATAAGCAAAAATTTGATCTGCGCTAAACCGTCAAGTCTAATCACACAACCGGTCACTTGTGAATGACCAGCCGTAATGAGACTTAAAACGACTTAAGCGCAAATGCAATGAAGATCTGAGGAGTATAGAGTCTCCCGGTCGTTATGTCCCGGTAGCTATGCGATGGATCAATCAGCGTATAGTGATCGAGGAGTTTGAGCGAAAAAGGGTTTATGAATTATTATGACTACGAAATATCAAACAAATACAAAGGCTAAAATGCAAATGAAAGGAATTTTAAAAGATAAAATCTATTAAATAAACGCTATCACTATAATTTAAATGATGTTTTGTTTTTATGTTTTCTGGCTGAAATTAAAATCTACGCGACGTCAAAATAAAAAGTGAAACTAAAGCGGTATTAACCCTAAAAATATGAAAATGACATTTTATAAACCTAATGATAAAAGAAAATTTTGGAAAAAGAAAATTATTTTTATAACTAATTATCTAATTAAAAACTATTTTTAACTATTAATTAATTATCTAAAATACAAGAAAATAAGAAATTAAGCTAGAAAAATAAAATTAAGACTTAGAAAAATCTAAAATATCAAAATAGACTTTTCAAAACTATTTTTGTATTTTTATGACTATTATTCTATTTTCTATGAATTTTAAACTATTAAAAACTAATTAAATTACTAAAAATTACCAAATGAACTATGAAAAATATGGAAAATTACTTTTTCTGCTTTTTATATTTATCTAAACTTAAGAAAATTGAAAAGTTATTTTTTGAACCTTTACGAATTTTTGTATTAAATGCTATTTAAAAATGCTTAAAACTAGATTAAATTAAGAAAAATAGCAAAACAACTTATAAAAATCTGAAAATTTCAGGAAAATTCTAAAATAATGATAAGAAGCTAGGAAAATTGGAAAAACAAGTGGTTGTGTGGAGAAAAATGGATGCGCTATGATCCGAGCTTGTGAATAAGCTCTTTAATAAGCTAAGTGAACCAAATAAGCAACCCATGATTCTGAAGCTATGAAATACTAAAATGACCAAAAGGAGACTTAAATCAACAAGCTACAACTCTTGAATGACAGGATAACACAGTTTGATGTTTTGATATTAAGCTAAAAGCAAATTGGTATCAACTTGCGGTCCAAGAAAAAGCACCCAAATAAGCTATAAACTAAAAACCAAATATCAAGTCCTAAACTAGACCTAAACAGCTACTGATAACCAAAAGACTAGCCCTTAACAAGCTTTAATGAATCCTGTTCAAGCTTGCACAAGAACTGAAAAACCACTCAGTGTACTGAGTTGGTGCAGGGCACCAGACCCTGACTTTGAGCCTATGCACAAGCTCAACCAGAGGGCTTTAGCTAAAAACAGTTATTAGGTCTTAAAGACCACCAAGGAGACTACTTGTAGACCAAAAATCAGATTCTAAAAATCTTTAATGAATCCTATGCATCAGCTGCAAGTTCTGCTCAATTCCAAGTTTTACACCATTTTGACTTTTTGAAATAGATTGCAAAGTTGACTTTGGTGAGGTTTTGATCCAATTTAATGACTGATATTGATCTCTTTTGATGAAATGAACACAAAGTAAGCACTGTATAAGGTTTTTAAACACAAAACAAGGATTTGCTATTCTAAAATCCACAACAGTTAAGAGTTGAGATGGATTATAATTATATTTGACTTTTAGTGTTTAGCATGAGTGAACTATGACTCAAATGAGTTTACTAGTGCTAAACAAACTTGATCCAAGTAAAGCTAACACTGAATTCAATTAGGATGGATATGTGACAATCCAAACACCCTTAATATATTGATTTGCAAATTTAAATGAGATAACACCTGACTAAGCATACACAAATGATCAAACTAGATTAACTTGACCTAAACACTGATGAACTAACAGGTTTTAACAACTTTAAATTACTAAAACTAATTATGCTAAGAATTAAAGAAAACCACTTACAAGTGTCCAATAGCCACTATGGCCTGCCAATCAGTGAAACCAGAACACTATCCTAATAAATCCAACCCAAATGCTTCCTTTTCACCCCATTTCGATTCTGCTTCACCCATGGTCCATTCCATACCATTATCCATGATCGATTGACTATTGTTGACTTTAAGCACTTTTGATTGAAATTATTTGAAACTTAAAAATGAGCTTACGAAACCAATAATAAGTTAGTGTGAACTTGTTTGAGCTTATAGACAAGCTTATTGAAGCTTATTCATGGGACTTGGACTTTGCAATTTTCAACAGTTGAGTGAAATATATGAAATGAAAATGCCACACAAATTTATGCACGAAAATGGTTTATATTGATAGAATAACTTGAAACCGAGTACATAGAACTAGAAAATTACGGTTTAAAACTTAGACTAAGCTATTGCTACTAAAGCGACATACATTTTATAAAAACTAAAACTAACTCTCCTTCATGCTTCCTCTTGGCTCTTTTTATGCTCCAAAGTTTCTTTCTCCTCCTCCGAGCATTTCCGGTGCAATCTCAACCATTGGATGGGTTTGAGCCATCTTGGCGTTATCTTGTTTTGGCGCCAAAATTGGCTTTTGATATTAGAGACAGGAAAAGTGATGCATTTAATGCATTTGTAAGGTAGGTAAGGAGGGGAGACAAAGGGTTGTGTAGGGAGGTGGAGAGGTTTGAGGAGGGGAGGTGCAGGCAGGATTGTCGGGGATGAGGGGAAGGGGCGGGTTTGTTTATGTTTAAACACTTGGGTTGGGTTGTCGGGTCATAGGATTGGACCGGGTAAACAAAATTGGGCGGGGGTGTTTATTTGGGCTTGGGAATAACTTAGGGTCCGGTTTGGTTTGTTTAGGATTAATAAACACAAGGACCATATTTGCAACTTCTCAAAACCAAAGGACCAGTTCTGTAACTTATGAAGAGTAGTCAAAGGATTGGTTTTGCCAACTTTACTAATCAAGGGTCAATTTTTGACACTTTTGAAATTCGAGGACTAGTTTTGACCAATTTAAAAGCTCGGGGACCAAAGCGTAATTTTCTCAAGACTTTTAGATTTTCCACCAAAGGACTAAATATGACAATTTATGATATTAAAAGACCTTTGGTGACTTTTCTTTGAAATTTTGGCTCGGGGACTATTTTTGACAACTTTTGAAACTTGGGGACTAAAGCGCAATTTTGCAAATTTGATATGTTTTTCATCGATTTTGATATTTTGCATTTAAAACACATAAAACACCGATTTGTGATATTTTGATCATTTTGATGTGTTTCTGAGTGTTTTCAGATGATTTTGCAGTTTATTTTATACAAAAATGATGAGTATTTACACACTCATCAATAAGTAACCACCACTCTTGCTCTACATCGTTTAAATGTTTCATATTCTTAAATCTATGCTATATATGCTCATATGTTGGATCATGATGTACAAAAATCTTTACAACAAGTTATGAGAACTTATATGTTAAACTTGGGTTAATAAGTGTTTAAATGATAAACTTATGTACAAAGTTTCCACAAAATCAACCACATATAGATTTGATACTTTTCATATTGTTGTAGATAATATTATAACGAAAACGTAGCAATTTGAATCACGCAAAACGGACACACGAGTCAAAAGATATGATCAAAAGAAATTAGCTAAACTTTACGGCAAATATGCCAAATAACCTACTGATCAGAATTTGGGTTTTTTTGAGGCCCTTCTGGTCCGTTTCATCAAAAGGTTAAAGCACGAAAGTTGTCCGGAACGATGTTTTACATTTATTAGTAGGAAACCCGGCCTAAAAAGACCAAACGATAGCATTTTTCTGCCTCAAATTGTAAAACAGTTTTGAGGGTAAAAGTTTGGTTTTCCACAAGTTAAAAAATATAGAAACCATGTTGCTATCAATGCTAATTACATACTAAGTTAACAAACTTCATTCAAATTAGTTTTCCTAAATTTAATCAACCTTCGGGATAGTGCTTTCACATGTAAAACTATACTTGTAATAACCAACTTTACAATATAGAAACTTGTAAACTTTTCTTTAAACACTTGTGACATAAATTATGACGATACTTGTGATAACCATTATGATTTCCTAATCATAACCAAACAACCTTGTAACTTGTGTTTACAAACCATATGACACTTATAATTTATAGACAAAACATATGTCTTATCTACTAAGTGCTACAATACTAGGGAGTTTCATGTGAGGGGTTTCATTTGGCTAAAACGTATTGACAAGTTGCTGGATTTACGATTTAAAGTGTCCTAGCTCCTCGTACGTTCACTACATGACCTCTAGACTGTGATGGCCCGAACGGTAGTATGATAACTATAAACTAATTATGCTTTCACAACCTAAACCGATTCTATAAACAACATACCCAAACAACCATGTAGTACATCATGATCAATATAAGGAGTTATATATAGACACGTTTATGCTTTCGCATCATTATTCCATAAATTAAGACATGAAACCATATTATAGGTTGCTTGTAGAAGTTCTCACGATATATCCATCGTTCTCACTATATATTTGACATCATCAAACTCACGGTGAGTTCATCCCACTTTCTATTTCTTAATTGTTTTACAAACCCTTGGGGGATACATGCTATTTTTAAAGCGAACACATTCCTTTGAAAGCGTATGCTATACCGAATGTATTATTTGCGACTAAGTACCACTAGGCAGCCGTATCAAACAAAAGCGGGCTCAAGTATCACATACTTAAGGCAGCCGTATCAAACTAAAGCAGGCTAAAGTATCACATACTCGAGGCAGCCGTACCAAACTAAAGCAGGCTCAAGTATCCCATACTTGAGGCAGCCGTATCAAACTAAATCGGGCTCAACTATCACATACTTGAAGCAGCCGTACCAAACTAAAGTGGGCTCAAGTATCACATACTTGAGGCACCCGTACCAAACTCAAGCGGACCCAAGTATCATATACTTGAGGCGGCCGTACAAAGCATCAAAGTGGACCCAAGTATTACATACTTGAGGTAGCCGTACATACGGACATAAGTACATGAATTGTACTTATACTTTAAACTGCATTATCTACATACATATACTTGTCACGATGATTTTTACAAGGTTATATCTACAAACTCTATGAACTCACCAACCTTTGTGTTGACACTTTTAGCATGTTCATCTCAGGTTCACAAATTCACGAGGTTGGCAAGGATGGAAAGGAAGGGAACGAGTACTCAAGATGGCTATAAATTTTATTATCATTCAAAAACTTTTTTGTAAACCGTGAAACACTGGGACTTCATTTTGTAAACTCTGATATTTATATAAATCGAATGATAAACCTTTTAAAACGACTCAACTAGAGTTCGTTTTCTATTGTTACAACTGTCATGCCATGAAGTAACACACAGTTTAAATTCCGCTGCGTATCACGAAATTAGGGGTGTTACATATTGGTATCAGAGCCTTGGTTATAGAGAAATGGGTCTAATTAAAACCTAAACTATAACTACTTATACAAACAAAAACATTTTTATAGCCATTCGCATTCCGTGCCTTCCATCCTCCAGACGATTATGGACTACAAAAGATATTATGCTACACTAACATGCTAGTATATTGATATATACACTCGACATATTTTCTATCATTTTTATCTAACTGATGGACTAAACATATCTGCGTATGCCTAGTATAAGGCATTACGGCACAATCATATTTTTCCAATCATGTATCTACTCGTACATTTTAGGATTTCGAAACTTCCTCCAAGACATTGTAACTAATTACAATGGACTTTTCTACATCCTCAGACACTGTAAGTCCTACAATAGTCTCTATTATTTCCTAGACATTGTGAGTTACACAATGGTCTCAACTATTTCTAAAACATTGCAAGATACAATGGTCTCATTTATTTTTTTCAAGACATTGTGAGATACAATGGTCTTAGTCATTTTTCTCGAACATTGTGAGTTACACAATGGTCTAACTTATTTCTCGAGACATTGTGTGTTACACAATGATCTCTATCATTCTCAAACCTTGTGAGTTACACAATGGTCTAATTTACTTCACAAACATTGTAAATTATACAAAAGTCTATAGAAATTATCTTAGAAACCTTATGTGATATTGTTTTACATGAAACCCGTCACATTCTAACGATTTCCCTAATAGAAATACAAGAAATGGGATTTCTAAAGGACAAACCGATTCATCATCTACAAAAGCTGAAGTTCGACAACTTTCTCTACATTCATCAAAGTTCTATTCTGAAACCTTCATTGTTAAAAGTTCGTGCTCCTGGCCAAGTATGGACTATTTTAGAATTACTTAAGACTTCCTTTCCACACGTATCTACCCATACTATGTTCTATGCAATGGAATGTGAAAACATAGGTTACAAGTCTTGTATGGCCGGGACTTACAACTGAATGGTTTGATATCGCCTTTGCTTTGTGGATATTTTCTCAAAAGCTATGGACATATCACGAGTATACCTAATTTAGGTATTTGGAAAATTTATCGAACCTCGACTAAATATAGTCTAGTCACCTATATTTAACGTAGGGATAGTGAAACATAGTCTGACTAACTATGTTCGACTTAAAATTTTCAAACACTGAGAATAGTTATACAAGGGTTATATTCAGGTTAATTTCCTACTTGAACTCGATAAACCACCATAATTCATTAAAAAGATCTAGAGACACGATAGTATCTTACCACTCAGCGAGATCTTCACACTTATTTATACTACTTAATTTTAATCTTGAAAGTTTCATTTATGAGATAATCCTAACTACTATCTTGGGATAGTCATCAAATCTTCTCGTCATTTCTTAGAAGTACTAGCCTGATTAGGTTTCAAGGCTATCATTCCACCATAATCCTTTACAATCCACTTACGATTTTAAAGCAAACTTGACCTCTCTACCTAAGAATAATCGTAAACATACGCTACACTCTTCTAATCATCAACATATCACATCATTATCTGAACCCCATTGTAAGTCAGTATGTAAAACTTCACAGTATCACGTTTCTTTCAAACACTAGTAGACATAAACACCTATACGATATAGCCTTCATCCCGAAACCACCTAAGACATGATCAACTTTGAAAATGGTTTGGATAACCACTTGCCACTAGCAAGACTTTCCTACAACGAAAATTATCACATCATTATAAAATATTTCACATCAACAATATCTTACACCTTTGATTAACAACAGTTACCCTAACAACAACAAAACTATTTCATTTGAGGCACTATACAGACGAAAGTGTCATCAACCATTCTCTGGACTAAGGTGTTCGAGAGATCACCCACGAAACAACTAAGGAAACCATGCAAATACAAATTTGGCTGCATGCTGCACACTATCACCAGAAACAAAAATTACATAGATGTAAGGCGTTAAAATTTAAAAAAAAATCCATGTTAGAAATTAAGGTTTTGTTGAAAGCCTCGATACAATAAGATATGATTCGTTTTGAGAATCGGGAAAAGCCAAACTTGAGGTATATTTGACTCTATAAGATTTTAACAAAACCCTTTAGATTATCAACTTAAGCCACCACAAAAACATAGAATGGTACATAACACATTCTATGACCGGACACTGAGAACATAAAGATTAGAATTGGCGCATATACCCGCATTTTACTAGACTCTTCAACATCGGATAATACACTTTGAATTCGGGACGAATTCCATTAAGTGGTGAGGCTGTAACAACCCGCATTTTCGGTTACTTTTCATTTTTTATTCACTTTCACTATTCATCCTGTAAAATTTTTATTTTAGTTTACTATCATGACAAGATAATTGAAACTCGACAAGTCGTCCTGACGACGTACGTTGAATCCATACATAACCGATTTCACAAAACCGTGTTTAAGAATTACTTTAGGGTTTAAACGTCATTCAGGCATCCCGATATGTCCATAAAACACTATAAACATTAGAAATATCTATTTCTACCATTTTACGATAATTTCACAAGTTTTGGAATTTTACGTTTTCCAGTTCTGCGTTTTACGCGAAATACACATTTTTTACCCGCGTTTCCAGCTTTAAACAGTGTTTAAACAACCCGATGGAACTTACCACTCATTTTATTTATTATTATAGAGTATAATGCTGAATTTCATCATTCCTACAAGTTTCATATTTTTATGATACCCGGTTTTACGTTTTATGGCTTAACAACTTACGGTTGGCATTTAACGGAACCAAAACTCATTCCGTAATCAAGATAATACCAAGTTTGATCCATCCAGTCATCTTATCTCTCCTTAGCTGACTTTAAGGGGGAATAACCTTATATGTGGCTTAATCTCAAGGTCTTAGTCATTTAGATGCATACATGTGTATGTATACCTAGCTAAGTAACTAAATCTTCTTCCTTAAGTCTTCATGTAACCTCCTTTGACTATCTAGCCTATATACACTCATTCAAGTGACTAAGAAACTTCATATTATTCCTTGTTTCTCCATCATAAATGAACCAACACATAATCCCATCACCATAATTCTTTGATCTTCATGCTTCAAGTAACACTTCTTTCTTATGGCCTTTGATGTTCCCAACATGAATCAAGTGTTTAATTCATCATTCCATTGTTGAATTAGGAGCTACACAAGGGTACTAGGGCTGAGCTAAGAAGGTTTTCACAAGGGTTAGATCAAGGTTATCAAGGGTTAGCAAGAGTTATGTTAAAAGATTGGAAGCTAGGGTTTTCGATTGAGGGCTTTAGATCTTGTCCTAGTTCTTAGTTTCCCTTGTATAAGGCCAAAAGTTGTAAAAATAACTAACCACCACTCTTGCTCTACATCATTTACATGTTTCACATTCTTAAATCTATGCTATATATGCTCATATGTTGGATCATGATGCCTAAAAAGACCAAACGATAGCATTTTTATGCCTCAAATTGTAAAACAGTTTTTAGGGTCGAAGTTTGGTTTTCCACAAGTTAAAGAATATAGAAACCATGTTGTTATCAAGGCTAATTACATACTAAGTTAACAAAATTCATTCAAATTAGTTGTCCTAATCTTAATCAGCCTTCGCCATAGTGCTTTCACATGTGAAACTATACTTGTAATAACCAACTTTACAATTTAGAAACTTGTAAACTTTTCTTTAAACACTTGTGACATAAATTATGACGATACTTGTAATAACCATTATGATTTCCTAATCATAACCAAACAACCTTGTAACTTGTGTTTACAAACCATATGACACTTACGATATATAAAGAAAACATATGTCTTATCTACTAAGTGTTACAATACTAGGGAGCTTCATGTGAGGGGTTTCATTTGGCTAAAACGTATCGACAAGTTGCTAGATTTACAATTTAAAGTGTCCTAGCTCCTCGTACGTTCACTACATGAGCTCTGGACTGCGATGGCCCGAACGGTAGTATGAAAACTATAAACTAATTTCACAACCTAAACCGTTTCTTTAAACAACATACCCAAACAACCATGTAGTACATCATGATCAATATAAGGAGTTATATATAGACACGTTTATGCTTTCGCATCATTATTCCATAAACTAAGGCACAAAACCATATTATAGGTTGCTTGTAGAAGTTCTCACAATATATCCATCATTCTCACTATACATTTGACATCATCAAACTCACGGTGAGTTTCATAGCCCCATTTTCTATCATTAAACTATTTTATAAACTCTTTGAGGGAGATACATGCTCAACTACTTTTATCAACAATCACGATTATTTGCAACTATATGTTTATCTAAATTAAATGTTTATTTATGCTATGTAACAGTATTTCCATACGTGAATCGCATTTATATAATTATGTGCATACATAATTGTACCAAACTAAAGCGGGCTCAAGTATCACATACTTGAGGTAGCCGTATCAAACAAAAGCGGGCTCAAGTATCACATACTTAAGGCAACCGTATCAAACTAAAGCGGGCTCAAGTATCACATACTTGAGGCAGCCGTATCGAACTAAAGCGGGCTCAAGTATCCCATACTTGAGGCAGCCGTATCAAAGTAAAGCGGGCTCAAGTATCACATACTTGAAGCATCCGTACCAAACTAAAGCGGGCTCAAGTATCACATACTTGAGGCAGCCATACCAAAGTCAAGCAGACCCAAGTATCATATACTTGAGGAAGCCGTACAAAGCATCAAAACGAACCCAAGTATTACATACTTGAGGTAGCCATACATACGGACATAAGTACATGAATTGTACTTATAATTTAAACTGCATTATCTACATACATATACTTGTCACGATGATTCTTACAAGGTTATATCTACAAACTCTATGAACTCACCAACCTTTGTGTTGACACTTTTAGCATGTTTATCTCAGGTTCACAAATTCACGAGGCTGGAAAGGATGGAAAGGAAGGGCATGAGTACTCAAGATGGCTATAAATTTTATTTTCATTCGAAAACTTATTTGTAAACCGTGAAACACTGGGATCTCATTTTGTAAACTCTGATATTTATATAAATCGAATGATAAAAATTTTAAAACGACTCAACTAGAGTTCATTTTCTATTGTTACAACTGTCATGCCATAAAGTAACAACCAGTTTAAATTCCGCTGCGTATCATGAAATTAGGGGTGTTACAGATTTGACCCCTTTGATGATAATGTGACTGGAAGGGAGAATGAAGTGCAAAGTGTTCTTGTGAATGAAAGAGTGAATGAAGGGCCAAGTGTTCATGTGAATGAAACAGTGAATGATAATGAGAATTATGAACATTTAGAAACATTGGTTGAGCATGGTCAACCTTGTGAAACATTGGATGTGGAAGACTCAGATGATGATGAAAGTAGTTCAAATCATGATCACAGAGACCATTTTGATGATGAAGAGAACAATGTATAAGAAGTTAATGTTGATATGCATGATTACCATTTTGATATAGATGAAGATGTTGAGTGGGTGAGATGCACATGCAGTGTACAAGAAGATGATGCTGCACCAATAGCAGAAGTTGTTGAGGCGGTAGATAATGAAAATCTTGAAAGTGCTTCAGATGAGGAATAACATGAGTTTGAAAAGATTAGGAGGAAGAAGCTTAAAGAAATCCGAAAGGCAAATAAGAATGAAGATAACATTGTGTATAAGCATTTCTTCTATCATGGTCAAAAGTTTTCTAGTGCTGCTGAAGTGAAAGAGAGAGTAAGACTGCACTCAATGGAAACTATAAGAAAGTTGCAGTTGATAAGGAATGATAAGGCTAGGGTTAGGGCAAAGTGTATGGGAAAAATTCCAGTGTTCAAACTTGAAGGTGATGGGCCTAGTCAGACTAGCAAACCAATTGAGAATGCAGTTGATGCAGCAAAAAAGAAACCAGCAAAACCAAAAGGAAAAAATAGGAGTTGATCCTAGTGAGCCAGTTGAGCCCAATAAGAAAGTTATTAGTTTAGGAGGTAGAGGCAGGCCTAAACCACTAGCGGAAGATGAATGTCCATGGATCTTACTAGTGTCTAAGATTTGGAATTATGAGACTTGAGAAGTTAGAACATATGAAGACAACCACAAGTGCCTTTAATCAAGAGAAATAAAGTCTTGCACTGCCCAATTCTTGTCTGAGGGTAACATTGACCAAATAGAGAAAAACCAGATGTTCCAATAAGAGCTCTTCAAGACTAGTTGGAGAAGCAATATGAGGTTGGTGTGTCCCGAATGAAAGCTTTTAGGGCTAAATCCACTGCACTCAATCAAGTTAAGGGAGATTACAATCTACAATATACCATGTTTAGGGATTACTGTTTAGAGTTGAGAAAGGCAAATCCTGATACAACTGTAAGGATTGAAGTTGAAAGAGACACATATATTGAACTAGAAACAAGAGCTTTAAAGAGGATCTACATATGTTTAGGTCCATTAGAAAGGTTTCAAAGAATGTGGAGGGGATCTATTAGGCCCTGATGGTGCATTCATGAAGGGTCCATACCCTGGACAGCTTCTGACTGCCGTGGGATTGGATGGCAACAATGGCATATATCCAGTAGCATATGCAATTGTGGAGAAAGAAACAACTAGTTCTTGGACTTGGTTTTTGGAGTGTCTTGGTGATGATCTAGATTTGAGTAAGGAATCTAACTACACTTTTATAAGTGATAGGCAGAAGGTAAATATTTGACTTTTTATTTCAACTATGGTCCCTATGTAGGGAATCTAAATACACATTTAATATTTTCACATTTGTCTATTTCGTACAGGGCCTCATACCTGCATTGGCTAAGGTATTTCTTAGTGCAGACACAGGTTTTGCCTTAGGCATATACATGAAAATATGAAGCTCAAGTGGAATGGAAAAGTATATAAAGATCTGCTTTGGAAATGTGCTACTGCAACAATAGTATTTCATTTTGATCATGCAATGGAGGAGCTGAAGAAGTTTAACGGTGATGCATATGAATGGTTAGCAAAAATTCCTGCTGATTCTTGGTCCAGATCCCATTTTTGAGGTAATACTTATTGCATTTTAATTAAGTACCTCATAATTATAGTTAAATAGTTGTTGGTGTTTACTTAAGTAGCTTAATTATACTGATAACATGTAGAGCTAAATCTGATGTATTGTTGAACAATATGTGTGAGGTTTTCAATGGAAAAATATTGGATGCTAGGGATTCACCTATAATATAAGGCCTTAAAATACATTAGACAGTACTTGAGAAGAAGGATTGTGAATGTTCTTGGTGTTATAGCAAAAACATATGGCCGTCTCACCCTGCTGCTGACTAAAATATTGAAAGTCGCTTGATCCACGCTTAAACCGTCAAGTCTAACGGACTTAAAACAACAAACACAAATGCAATGAAGATCGAGAATACAATGGATTCTGGTCGTTAAGTCCACGGAGACTCAATGGTGTGTTAAACACTTGATCGAGACGATAGAATGATCACTAAGGATAGTGATCGATAAGGATATTGATGGAAAATTACCTAAAGAAAAGATTAACAAATAAAAGCGACTTAAATGCAAATTAAAAGAAATAAAGATAAAGATATTAAATAAACGCTATCACTATTTTTACAATGATGAACGTTTATGATTTATAAAACAAAATAACTTAAATAAACTATTTTAACTAAAGCGTAAACTTAAAATGTCTAAAAGCGTTACTTAAAGCGAAAGCAGCGTTATTTACTAAAATGGTATTTGGAGCGAATAAAACGTAAAATTTATGAAATAAAAGGCCTACAAGTGTAAAAACAGTTTTTTTACAAAATATATGACAAAAGAAAATTTTAGAAAAAAGATTTATATTTTTTTGACTTTTATATTTTTTATTATGAATTAAATAAGATTTTACACTAATTAAATGTTTAAAAATACTAAAACTAATGAGAAAAATCTGAAACTTTTATAGAAAATACTTAATACTAATACAGATTTATTAAAAATACAAAACTGGAAAAAGCAACTACGAATAAGCTAGAAATAAGCTAAAACACCTAATAAGCTAAAAAGGGCAATACGTATATAAGAGGATTATGTGTGCAAGAGATGACAGAAAAAGTCCCAAGGGCAAACGGCATCCAGGTACACACTATCACTCTCACAAAGGGGGAGGTCTCAGGTTCGAGCCTGCCTACCCCCTTTTTGCAAAAACATTTTATTTTTGAAATTTTCTTTTTGCAAATTATTAAACACAAGAAAATAAGTACTTTTCACAACTGTGACTTTTACAAAAAAAACACAAATAAGCCGAAATAAGCTAAGATTACAACGATGGACAAGAAAATGGAAATAAGCACAAGATTAACCAAGTAACTTGATAAGCTAGAAAATAAGCAATGGTAGACTGGAATTAAGCTAAGAAACTATTAATAAGCTAATATTAACAAGCGAGAAAGCAATTATAACTACAAATAAGCCCGATTAAGCACAAATAAGTAAAAGCTCAACAACGATACACGATACACTATAGTTTAGTAGGCAGCTTCTAGCTAGTTAATAAGCACTTTAATAAGCTACAAATTGAAAATAAAAACTGCAATTAACTAGTTGACCAAGTGAGCTTTTCAAAAAGCTAGATTACAAAGATTGGTGTACAACAATGAGCTTTTGAGAAGCTTTTTAAAAACTGATGAACACTGATTGACTGGTTAACTTAAACAAAATGGACAAGATGAAAAGCTACTAGCAGCCTAACTAAATAAGCTAAAAATGGAAAATAAACACTTGGTACCTTGAGTAAGCTAGGTGAGCTTCTCAAAAAGCCAAAATACACAAATTGAAGCTAACTAATAAGCTCTATGAGAGCTTGAGAAATGAACTACCAAATCGTGCACGAGCACTTTGTTTCGGACTAGGTACCAAAATAAGCCAATAATTAAGCACTTAAAAAGCGATTCTGAGAGAACTAATATTTTTGTATTTTTGTTTAGCAACTATACTCTAATACCCTAAGAGGTTTTAAGCTAAAACTTAGTATTAAACCTACAGTGAAATTCCAAAGTTTATTCAAAAACGACCTTATGAAAATTTTGACTTTTGTTCAAAAACTAAAAGTTGACCAAAATGAGATTTAAACTGATCTAAAACACTGAAGATGTTGTTGTAAAGTGTAATAATACTAACTTGAGCAAGATTAACAACTTTTATACACAAAATCAAGATCTTTGATCTTAAAAACTCCAACAGTGATCACTCAAAATGAAATCAAATGCAATTTTGACTTTTTGCTAACAAGGACTTGATTTTATGACTTGTATGGGTTATTAAAGGTGTATGTGACTCAGAACAACATTAATTAACAACAAACACACCCAATAACACGTTAACCAAACACCATTTCTCTTGTTGCTTTTGATGTTTTCAAACCAAATCACAAATTTAAACCATAACACTTATTGAGACCTTATAGCATCATTAATTAGGTCTAAAGAAACATGAACCAACAGTTACAATAACATAAAACTAAAATTAAAACCGAGCTATTTTAAGCGATATGATGAAATTTAAGTAAACTATAAATTAAAAAGAACAAGCTACGATTATAAGGCTTAAACACACTTAACTAAGACTAAATAACACGAGAAAGCAAATTAAAGCTAAAAGGATTTGAAACGAAGAAATTGCAAAAATTAGAAAATGCTTACAAATGAGAAAGTGGTGAGACATAGAAACCAAGGGCAAGGTTACACCTATTAGCTTCCCGATAAGCTCCTAATACCCATAGCATTCCAAATCCAACCTGCTTCATCACCTTCTTGAAGTCGATTTTTGATTATTTTCCTATTTTATCTATTTTTTAGCATTTTCTATTTTAAAAGACCAAGCTTGTTTTAATGTATCTAAAAGCTTGAAAGCTTTTGTCGGGAGCTTATGTGGCTTAGAGTCCATTAAACATCTACTAAACAAGAACTTGAAATAACTTGAAAATTAAAGGAAACAAGTAAAACATAAAAGCGAGATTAAATGAAATTAAACTGAAAGAAAAGTTCCATTACACTAATTAAGATAAAATACAACATTTGAAAGATTGAAAACATTTTAACTAAGAAAAGCATTAAAAGCTATATCTATGTGACAATGGCTTAAGGCCAAAGTACTTGTTCCTCTGCTTTTCTTCTTTCTTTTATACCCAATCAACTTCTCTCACTTCTCTGATTGTTTCCCACCATATCTGAGCCCTTGGATTGCACAAAATCATCAAAACCGTCCATCTTGCTTTTTGGCGCCAAAATAGTCAAGAGCAGTTTTGAGCTTTAAATGGAGTGGGTTGAGTCAATTAAGATTATTTGGGTGTTAGTGGAGGTGGAGGGGACAAAGTATGGAGAGGGGAGTTGAAAATGTGGTGAAAACCATCTCTGGTTTTGGGTATACAGAGGGGAAAGAGGTGGAGCTACAGTGCTTCTGGTATTTGGGCGGCTATTCCTTGGGTTTGACTTGCGTTGACCGTGGTTTAATAACACACAAGGGGGTCAAAGGGTTTGTGGCGAGGCCAAATGCAATCGACTGGCTCAAGGGTCAGACCAAATGGGGTCAAGGTCGAGAAGTCTTGGGCTTGGATAAGGGATTGGGCCAAGGAGTTGGATTGGGTTTGGATATATACATGTGTCCGTTTGGTTTAGTATAAATATCAAGGACCAAAAGTGCAATTCGACCAAACTTCAAGGACTGAAAGTGAACTTTCCAAACTTCATATGAGGACCAAACTTGCCATAACACAATTACACAAGGACCAAAAGTTGTATTTTGTTTATATTTTAAACTTTAAAGGACCTAAAATGTAAATTTGGATTTTGAGGACTTGTTTTGTAATTTCCCAAAAGTTATCAAAAGAGTTCCAAATTGTAATTTATGCATAGTACAAGGGTATATTTTGTAAAATTTCAAGTTTGAATACCGAGGACCATTTTGCCAATTTTGTAACTTGAGGGTAAAATTGCCATTTTGTGTAAACTTTTATCCGTGGTCGTTTTGTGAACATTTTGATTTCCCAAGGACTTAAGTTGACTTTTCATTCATTTAAAACATTTAGGGACTAGTTTTGACAATTTGTGTAACTCCAGGGACTAAAAACGACATTTGTTGTGAAATTGATCATTTTTCACTTGTTTTTTCAATCTTTTGTACCTGAATCACATAAAAACACATTTAAATGATATTTATAACATTTTGTGAGTCATTTGTGTATTTTTGGTTGTTTTGTGGGTTTATATAATACAAATATATGTGTATTTAGACACATATCAAATCCCCCACACTGAGATATTGCTAGTCCCTAGCAATCTTTTGAGATTTTAATGGATTTTAAAAACTCTTTACCAAAAGCCATCACTTCTGGAGTAGCCAAATGTTTCAGTTCAAGTAAGAACCTTGGTACACTGATAACCAAATGATTTTGAGCAAATCATAAGTCGTAACGGTTTGATTAGTCTTTACCGAAGCCGTACCATACGGACTAGCCAACTCTTAGATAACTTATCGTAATTATCTTTGGTGAGTGAATACCAATTATGGATTTTCCATTGCCTTTACCACAAGCCATAATCTTGGGCTAGCCAACTCTTCACTTGTTAGGATATGGTGAGTTGAGAACCATACAATTTTGGGCAAATTGCAAGCCATATAAGCGGTTTGATAAATCTTTACCAAGAAACCGTTTGCTCTGGATTAGCCAATCCTTTGTTTATCAAACATGGTGGACTGATTACCATTTGTTGTGTTTAGTACATAGTACTTCTACTAAAAAATTTTTTAAAATTTGGCCATTTTGGGGAAAAAGGGACTAAAGGGCACATTTATGATCAAATTAGCGAATTTCCCCCACACTTAGAAATGAATATTGTCCTCAATATTCAAAGTATGGAAACACAACAATTATTTTATTTTTAATATTTACAATTTTCAAAGTTTTATATATACAACGGTGGGTTATTACCCCACTAGGTGGTAGAAAGGGAAAAGACAGAAATATGGGTGAAAACCTATATTGTGTGGCTTGTTTTGATAACCAAGTCACTAGCTTGACTTGACCCGAATTAAATTGTTCATGGGGAAGCGGGTGGGATTGCCACTCAAAGAATGGGTGAGAAATTGGAGTGGGATTGCCACTCACGGAATTATGAATAATCATCACTAAGATGAGTCTAAGAATCTTAGAAAGAAACTCGAGAAAAGGCGAGAAGAATCTTTTGATTTTTGATTTTATAAAAGAAATGGAAAATATTTTTGTATTTTTGAAGTTTATATATATATATATGTACAAAGAAATTCCTAACAACCGCCCTCGAAAGGGAATCTGGGTCCGACAGAGAGCTCAAGAATCGTAAATGACCAACAACCAAATGTTGTGGCGGGGACTTATCAAACCGGGCAAGTTGTGTGCAAAGGAAAAAATGTTTTTGTATTTTATATTGTTTTTGATATATTTTATCTTTACAAAACTTTTACAAAATGGTGGAATATGTGCAAGAATGGGTGCGAAAAGGTTAACACACGCTAAAGCCTCCCGGCGTCAAGCGTCAAAATTTGATCCGCTTACAACGTCAAGTCTAATGAGACTTAAAACAATTAAACACAAATGCAATGAAGATCAGAGAATACAATGGATTCCTGGGTCGTTAAGTCCCACGGAGACTCAATGGTGTGTTAAACACTTGATCAGACGATAGAATGATCACTAAGGATAGTGATCAGTAAGGATATTGATGGAAAATTACCTAAAGAAAAGATTAACAAATAAAAGCGACTTAAATGCAAATTAAAAGAAATAAAAGATAAAAGATATTAAATAAACGCTATCACTATTTTTACAATGATGAACGTTTATGATTTATAAAACAAAATAACTTAAATAAACTATTTTAACTAAAGCGTAAACTTAAAATGTCTAAAAGCGTTACTTAAAGCGAAAGCGGCGTTATTTACTAAAATGGTATTTGGAGCGCAAGATAAAACGTAAAATTTATGAAATAAAAGGCCTACAAGTGTAAAAGCAGTTTTTACAAAATATATGACAAAAGAAAATTTTAGAAAAAAGATTTATATTTTTTGACTTTTATATTTTTATTATGAATTAAATAAGATTTTACACTAATTAAATGTTTAAAATACTAAAACTAATGAGAAAAATCAAACTTTTATAGAAAATACTTAATACTAATCTGATTTATTAAAAATACAAAAGCGGAAAAAGCAACTACGAATAAGCTAGAAATAAGCTAAAACACCTAATAAGCTAAAAGGCAATACGTATATAAGAGGATTATGTGCAAGAGATGACGAAAAAGTCCCAATGGCAAACGGCATCCGTGTACACACTATCACTCTCACAAAGGGGGAGGTCTCAGGTTCGAGCCTGCCTACCCCCTTTTTGCAAAAACATTTTATTTTTGAAATTTTCTTTTTGCAAATTATTAAACACAAGAAAATAAGTACTTTTCACAACTGTGACTTTTACAAAAAAAACACAAATAAGCACTGAAATAAGCTAAGATTACAACAGTGGATAAGAAAATGGAAATAAGCACAAGATTAACCAAGTAACTTGATAAGCTAGAAAATGAGCAATGGTAGACTGGAATTAAGCTAAGAAACTATTAATAAGCTAATATTAACAACTGAGAAAGCAATTATAACTACAAATAAGCACTGATTAAGCACAAATAAGTAAAAGCTCAACACTGATACACAGTACACTATAGTTTAGTAGGCAGCTTCTAGCTAGTTAATAAGCACTTTAATAAGCTACAAATTGAAAATAAAGCGCAATTAACTAGTTGACCAAGTGAGCTTTTCAAAAGCTAGATTACAAAGATTGGTGTACAACAATGAGCTTTTGAGAAGCTTTTAAAAGCGATGAACACCGATTGGTAGTTAACTTAAACAAAATGGACAGGATGAAAAGCTACTAGCAGCCTAACTAAATAAGCTAAAAATGGAAAATAAACACTTGGTACCTTGAGTAAGCTAGGTGAGCTTCTCAAAAAGCCAAAATACACAAATTGAAGCTAACTAATAAGCTCTATGAGAGCTTGAGAAATGAACTACCAAATCTGTGCACAGGGCACTGTTTTCAGACTAGGTACCAAAATAAGCCAATAATTAAGCACTTAAAAAGCTGATTCTGAGAGAACTAATATTTTGTATTTTGTTTAGCAACTATACTCTAATACCCCAAGAGGTTTTAAGCTAAAACTTAGTATTAAACCTACAAGTGAAATTCAAAGTTTATTCAAAAACGACCTTATGAAAATTTTGACTTTTGTTCAAAAACTAAAAGTTGACCAAAATGAGATTTAAACTGATCTAAAACACTGAAGATGTTGTTGTAAAGTGTAATAATACTAACTTGAGCAAGATTAACAACTTTTATACACAAAATCAAGATCTTTGATCTTAAAAACTCCAACAGTGATCACTCAAAATGAAATCAAATGCAATTTTGACTTTTTGCTAACAAGGACTTGATTTTATGACTTGTATGGGTTATTAAAGGTGTATGTGACTCAGAACAACATTAATTAACAACAAACACACCCAATAACACAGTTAACCAAACACCATTTCTCTTGACTGTTTTGATGTTTTTCAAACCAAATCACAAATTTAAACCATAACACTTATTGCAGACCTTATAGCATCATTAATTAGGTCTAAAGAAACATGAACCAACAGTTACAATAACATAAAACTAAGAATTAAAACCAGAGCTATTTTAACTGATATGATGAAATTTAAGTAAACTATAAATTAAAAAGAACAAGCTACTGATTATAAGGCTTAAACACACTTAACTAAGACTAAATAACACAGAGAAACAGAAATTAAAGCTAAAAAGGACTGAAACAGTAAATTGCAAAAATTAGAAAAATGCTTACAAATGAGAAAGTGGCTGAGACATAGAAACCAAGGGCAAGGTTACACCTATTAGCTTCCCAATAAGCTCCTAATACCCCATAGCATTCCAAATCCAACCCTGCTTCATCACCTTCTTCAGAATTCTGATTTTTGATTATTTTCCTATTTTATCTATTTTTTTTTAGCATTTTCTATTTTAAAAGACCAAGCTTGTTTTAATGTATCTAAAAGCTTGAAAGCTTTTGTCAGGAGCTTATGTGGCTTAGAGAGTCCATTAAACATCTACTAAACAAGAACTTGAAATAACTTGAAAATTAAAGGAAACAAGTAAAAACATAAAACTGAGATTAAACTGAAATTAAACTGAAAGAAAAGTTCCATTACACTAATTAAGATAAAATACAACATTTGAAAGATTGAAAAACATTTTAACTAAGAAAAGCATTAAAAGCTATATCTATGTGACAATGGCTTAAGGCCAAAGTACTTGTTCCTCTGCTTTTCTTCTTTCTTTTATACCCAATCAACTTCTCTCACTTCTCTGATTGTTTCCCACCATATCTGAGCCCTTGGATTGCACAAAATCATCAAAACCGTCCATCTTGCTTTTTGGCGCCAAAATAGTCAAGAGCGGTTTGAGCTTTAAATGGAGTGGGTTGGTCGATTAAGATTATTTGGGTGTTAGTGGAGGTGGAGGGACAAAGTATGGAGAGGGAGTTGAAAATGTGGTGAAAACCATCTCGGTTTGGGTATCTGAGAGGGAAAGAGGTGGAGCTACGAGTTTACGGTATTTGGGCGGCTATTCCTTGGGTTTGACTTACGTTGACCGTGGTTTAATAACACAAAGGGGTCAAAGGGTTTGTGGGCAGGCCAAAATGCAATCTGACCTGGCTCAAGGGTCAGCCAAATGGGGGTCAAGGGTCAAGAAGTCTTGGGCTTGGATAAGGGATTGGGCCAAGGAGTTGGATTGGGTTTGGATATATACATGTGTCCGTTTGGTTTAGTATAAATATCAAGGACCAAAAGTGCAATTCGACCAAACTTCAAGGACTGAAAGTGAACTTTTCCAAACTTCATATGAGGACCAAACTTGCCATAACACAATTACACAAGGACCAAAAGTTGTATTTTGTTTATATTTTAAACTTTAAAGGACCTAAAATGTAAATTTGGATTTTGAGGACTTGTTTGTAATTTCCCAAAAGTTATCAAAAGAGTTCCAAATTGTAATTTATGCATAGTACAAGGGTATATTTTGTAAAATTTCCAAGTTTGAATACCAGGGGACCATTTTGCCAATTTTGTAACTCGAGGGTAAAATTGCCATTTTGTGTAAACTTTTATCCGAGGATGTTTTGTGAACATTTTGATTTCCCAAGGACTTAAGTTGACTTTTCATTCATTTAAAACATTTAGGGACTAGTTTTGACAATTTGTGTAACTCTGTGGACTAAAACGACATTTGTTGTGAAATTGATCATTTTCACTTGTTTTTCAATCTTTTGTACTGAATCACATAAAACACATTTAAATGATATTTATAACATTTTGTGAGTCATTTGTGTATTTTGGTTGTTTGTGGGTTTATATAATACAAATATATGTGTATTTAGACACATATCAATCGCTATGGACCAAGCAAACAATTACTCAGTGGGTTGGAATTTGGGGGAGAATATGAGGTAAAGGGACCACATGGTGATCAGTGTGTGGTGAATGTGGCTAAAAGGGTTTGTAGTTGTAGGAGATGGGAATTAACAGGCATCCCTTTTATACATGTTGTAGCAACCAACGACAACATGTCACTTAATGGTATTGAATTGGGTATACTAGAAGAGTGGGTCCATATTAGCTACTTGGAAAAAGGCATACAATCATAAGATTGGCTGTATAAATGGTAAGATAATGTGGAAGAAATCCCAAATTCCTTCAAAACTCATTCCAACTAAGCATCATTCACAAGTGGGTAGGCCAAGGAAGAACAGAAGAAAAACAAAAGAAGAGAAGGCAATAGTGAGTGGTGAAAAACTGTCCAGTCGTCCAGGGCATATAAAATTGTAACATGTTTGAAGTTTGGAAACCTTGGCCACAACAAAAGATCTTGTACAGGGCAAAAAATGAAAGAAAAAGGGCACCATCTACTGGTGCTAGTACAGGTTCATCAAATGCTAGGAAAAGGTCCTCATATACACAGCCTGATGATGTAAGTGCCCCAAAGAAAAAGAAAGTTGTAGCTGATGAAGGAACAAAGAAGAAAGCTGCTGATGGAAGTGGGACATCAAAGAAGAAAGCTACAGGTGGTGGTAATGGAGGACCACAGAAGAAAAAAAACAATGGAAAAGAGGTGTTAGTGTGATCTTGACAATAACATGTTGCTATGTATCTTTTGGTGTCTTTTTTGTGTAACTTTTGGTTTATTGTAACTGCTGAATCCTGTAATGTATTGTAATATTGCAGTATTGCAATATATGTATGTGACAATGCTAAATTTTAGTGTTGGTTAAGTTTGACTTGCATTAATCAAACTTGTTTTATTTAATGTAGTCACTTTATGTACTCAACTTGCAATATTGACTTTTAGTAGTCAAACTTGTTTTATGTAATGTATTCACTTTAAGTATTCACTTTCAGTATTGCAATATATGTCTTGTACTATCTATCTTGTAGTATTATAAATTCACTTGCAGTATTGACTATTAGTAGTCAAACTGGTTTTAGACAACATAGTTAAAGTTGACTTTTTAATGGTCAAACAAACCAAATACATGTCACAAACTCACAAAATTACCCACATTTATGTTTCAAACACAACCTTAGAAGTTGTATATACTTCAAAGCTAAACTTCTTCCATCATTAACCCAAAAGACATGTAACAACAACAATACTTGACCCAAAAGACATCTTACAAATCTAATCTTCTACATTCATTAACCCAATAGGTAATTACCACAATACAAAGAAAAGCTAACCAAATAAACATCAAATACATCTTGGTCTTTCTAAGTTCCCTTGTCAATTCTTCAATGGCAGTTTCATGCCTCTTCCTAGCCCTTAAGAATCCATGTATAATTTGAATAACACGATCACACATTAGTGGATCAACCCAATCAATCCACCTACATTGTGATCCCTGTACAAACAAAGAAGATAGATAAGTTTTTTAGGTTTTGATTAAACCATATATATCATATTTTATATCTTACTAGCATGGGACAACTATAGAAACGGCGGCCTATGTGAGACACTGTCCATGAAGTGTTGATTATGAAAACTCGACCACACCTGCAGAAAACCATGATTGGGGAAGAGTTTGCGTATTCTAGGGTTTTTAATTTGGGTGCGTGAGATCTATGGTTTTTAATTTGGCGAGTTTATTGGGTTTTATTTTGGCAGGGAGGGATGGGATAATAAATAGGGTGGGTGGGTAAGTGAGTGAGAAATGGAAAAGACATAAATGCCCTCGTCGTTTAAAAAAATAACGGGTGAAACTAACGTCCATCCAAATTAGGGATTAAAAGGATGCAAAGTTTCAAAATTAGGTATGGCTGGTGTAATAAAAGTGACTTAGGGACTAAAGTTATTATTTTGGGTGTACCACAGGGACCAAACGTGTAATTTTATAAAATGAATTTCGAGTATCTTTCATGTTCTATATCGTATTTACGTTTATATGTTACAAACTATGCATTGATTGTATTCATTAAGAGTGTTGTTATATATTGCGATTTTTTCATAAAAGTTATGTTTTTATGCCAACAATGACTCAAATATGCATTAAACTATGAGATTTTCTTTAGCCATTTTTTTTCGTGAACATCCGGTGGATATCTAATAAACCGACTTATCCAATAGATATGCATATAAATGGATGAAATGAATTTAAATGGATATATATATATATATATATATATATATATATATATATATATATATATATATATATATATATATATATATATATATATGAGGTTGGATCAAATAAAAAGTTTTAAGGTAAAAAGGATAAAAAGGGTTAAAAGTGTAAAATATGTCATTTTATTTAGTAAGGGTGTTATAGTCATTTAATCACTCATCATTTAAGCCTCATAAACCACTCATTTAAGTTCAATTTTTCCAACTCCACGATCATTTTTTTGGCTAATATTTTATCATGCCAATGTATTATGAAACCATATGTGTCAAAAGATTATTTTTGTCACTAAAATGTGCCATACAAAACGTTTAGTGTTATATTATATATACTAAAGAAATTTAGTGTTATATTATAAATGTGTCAAATATTTTGGTGTGTCAAATTTCAAGTGTGTAAATATTAATAGATTTGTTATATGTGTGTCAATATATATAAGGATGTGTCTCTTCATTAAAATGATATGTCAATATTTATAAAGATGTGTCACTCTATTAAAATGATGTGTCAATATGTATAAAAATGTGTCAATATGTGAAAGGATGTGTCATTTTATTAAAATGATGTGCCAATATTTATAAGCATGTCAATCATATGTGTCAATTCTAATAAAAAAAAATTGTGTATAAAGGATGCTACGTTGAAACTTATATGACACACGTTTTCTTTTTGTTGGTGTAATCATGTTTTTCATTTGATGGTTAATAAAAGTAAATTACTATACGTTTTTCTTTTTGTTACTATACGTTTTCTTTTTGTTGGTCTACAATTTTGAATTCAATCTTGATTGCTCAATTAATGTGTAGCTACAAAACGTTTAAAAGGGTATTGATGGATGAAATTTAAATGACCTTGGTACCCTTATGGATACATGCATTAACACACCTAGTCCATTTAAGAGTTGCATATTTACATTTTTTACCCAAAATGATCTCATCCACAAATCTAATTTTAAATGATAAAATCCATGGCTTATATTTCTTCCTATACTTTTTATCTTAACTCACTTTTCACACTAACCACACTCTATATATATATATATATATATTATTATATATAACAGAGGCATTTGTCATTAATGCCACCTCAATGCCACCTCAATGCCAAATAATCATTTTCATGCCACATAAGCATTATTGGTCCAACTAAGCAATTTATTAATCCACCTATTATTTTCGGTTTTAATGTATAATTTATATAAATTTTAATAATTTTTGCAAAATTGTTTTATAAAAAATGTCAATGGTGAGATTTGAACTTGGGTTGTTTTAAGAGTAGCATTAATAACGTGTGTTTACCACTTAGGCTACAAGTTATTTTGATAATTATGTTGCATTCTATAATATATAAATAGCTTTATGAATTTGAATTTAATAAAAATTTAGAAATTTGTATTGTTTTAGGATTGTGTTTGTGTGTTGATTTTACTTAAAATAAGATTATGATAAGTTTGGTATGGATTCATTGTTATCTTAACTCTTTCCTTATTGTTCTCATCATCTATATTCACGATTACACTCACAAATACACACAAAACCTCTCGTGTTCATTCTTATTCTACAAAAGCGTATCTTTTTCCTTTTGATTTTATGTTTCAGGAGATGACAGGGTGCTCATACATAGGGAATTTTTGTTTTGAGATGCAGTATATAAGGTATCAAAAAAAGTATGCCTTCCTCAAAACCCTAATGATAAAACAATGCAAACCATCTCACTTACGTTTGATAATATCATTCATGTTGATTTTTTTAACTGATGGCATGTATCAATTTAATAACAATTGTGTTTATTTTAATGTTGTAAGTCTATTCAGCCATGCAGTTGTCTTCTAAGGCATGTAATTATTCTTACATACGTTTGGTTATATCATTCACCTTAAATTACATCATATTGCAGTCAACTAAAGAGATTTGCCAGGGAAACTACTTACATGTAGATCCAAAAAATATGGAGTGCATACATGATCTTCAAGTGGTAGCTAGATAAGGTACAAGATATGTTTTTCGCTTTTGGTTATTATACCTATTCGGCATCTGTATTCATTTATATTTTGCTCTTTTTTGCTCTGTAGTGCCTCGAAAGAATTTACGTCACATATTTTGGAGCCTTTTGTGACACTTCAAATACCTTAAACTCTAGACCTTGATAGGGGCTTAAGCGCTCTTCACAATACCTCTGTCAATATTTGGCTATTACATGACTTCATATGCAATCTACGAGTATTCTTGTTTCTCCTCGCTCGCGTGTGTGTGTGTGTAAAGTATATGATTAGCTACACCTCTCGGTTATGTAATTAGGTGATAATATACATTAAAAATACTTCTTGCAGGATGACCTTTTCTTATAGTCTTATGTTTGGGCTAATAATAGGTTTGTACGAGAAGCTCTTCTCATTCGTGAGGTTTGTAGTGCACATTATAGTTCCTTTCTGGTCCGTGTTAACAATCTGGAATAATAATATATTCTTTGTCAGGAATTTGGCGATACCGAGTGGGTGCGATGCAATGACAATAGTGAACTAAGGAGTGTGGGAGCTCGGGCTAAGCAATGTTTCTTTTTTTTATACAGCTAAACTTATTGTGCAATCTTTTACATTATGTAATAAGAGGAAACCCTTTTTTTATTAAACGACCCTTTAGAAGTGGTCTTGAGTATCTGATTGTTATATTTTCGAGGACTTTTTGGCTATATTGCAATGAAACTTGCTTGATTTTGTTATTGAGGAAAGTGACAGTATCATCATCCATTGGGTTAGCAAAGAATGTTAGGTTTCACCTTCTTATTCCTCATAATGTGTTTTCGTATCGGTTCCTTAATATCTTCCTCAAATCCAACGTGAGTATTTGCCAATGACATGGTTTCATATGTTATATATAGTTACGTGTTTCTAATCGTTATGATTTGCATTTCAAGGGTGTACCAAGATGTGGTTCTTTGTCCATCCGTCTGAACCCAATTAGTTTGCTTTGGGACTTCTGACGATAGAGTATGTCCGATTGAGCCACTCGAGTCTTAAGGAAATGGGGTACCTCAGTTGGACCTGAAAGTATCAGCAATGTTTTTTGTTCTAATGTAATAGTTTTTTGTTTATTAATTTTTTTGATTTTAGTTCTAATGTATCAGCAATGTTGTTCTAATCATGCTGACATTTTTGATGAGTCGATGAGTCGATGGATGGGAAACAGAAGACATGGTATTGTAGTGACCCAAAATATAATCTAAACATAGAGTAATGTTGTGAGATAATTAAAATCTTAGTTAGTCGCGCATAACCTACTAGGAAAATCTGAAATATAATCATTAATTCGCATCATTCAACATTTCGTCGGTTATGTATTATCTGCTAAGTAAATCTCGTACATAATGTAGGCACGACGGGCGCGAAGTGGTAGTGTGCATCATCTGCCATGCAAATCTCTATGCACGTTGCTAGTAAGATGTAGACGCGGAGGCGTAAGGTAGTGGTGTAAAATAGTCAGTTTAGAGGGGGTAGTAATGAGAAAAGGCGTCCCACTTAAGAGAAGAGTATTGTAGTGAGAAAATGTTGTGACATCAGTGTGATGTGTATGGATAAGCCTTTGTAACTCTTATGAAGAACACACATGAAAATTTTTACCCCTTTTTAGAAGTCAATCAGGAGGTCAACTGGACATACCACTATTATAACTACTTTCAGTATTGCATCATTCACCTCTGAGTCGGACATAGGTGATCAGGCTATGTCCCACTGTCCCTGGTTGAATATAGGTGATCAAGCTATATTCACCCGAGGTTCAATGAATCATGCAATGCTTAGCTTAGTTATACTAGTAACATATCCTAATGCCTTTAAAGTTTGTTATGAAAGATGGAACAAATATTTCATTTATGTGGGGGAGAAGGCGTAGCGCGATGGTACGTAAACATACGTATAAGTAAGGCAATCATAGCTAATAATGAGGTTAAGTTAACAGTAATAAAACACATATCTAATCAAAGATGACTTCAACGAGTCATAAGTGAGGCAATCAGCTTGGCAGGCAGGCATATGGCGGTCATAGGATTAAGTTTTGTAAAAGTGGTTATAGTCTAGGTTTTGAAAATTTCCTAGTTCTCTATAACAAGGCTAACACCCCAAAAATGGTTTGCGGCGGAAGAAAGAGTTTTGGGATGCTACTCGATTGGATCATAACACAAAGTGAAAAGTAATAGCTTTTCGTAAAATATTTCATTTATTGTAGTAAAACAAAGTTTACAAAGTTTGAATTGTTGCGGAAAATGGCCCATTAATAAAGTTTGGTCCCCATTTGTAAATCGAGTCATCTATGACCATGCCATGCCAATGCCCAAGCGCCTCGAGTTAGCTATCGCCTTTTCATCCTGAAAATACATGCTAAAAAGTCAACACAATGGTTGAGTGAATTCATAGGTTTAGTAAATAAGCAGTTGATCACAAGATTTTTCAAGTTTAAGATAAGCCATGGGCTACGTTGTTATATGCCCATAAAAGATAGTTGATATTATTGCACTAAGCTCATGACACCAAACTAACGCATACACCTAAATTCTTGGTGTAAGTAAATAAAATTGCCCTACGAGATGTAATAGCCAATTACATAGAGATACCAATATAGTGCGCCCGGTTATTTCCGATAACCGAGTCGGGTCGTCAGTTCCCATAGTACTATCCACGATATTCGCGTTCACTCGCAAGTGATTAATGGTTCATGATGTGGGGACTTTTGGCAAACAACTTAGGCGAGTCATAATATCAAGAGTACAACAAAGCAGTTTTCAAGCAATTGTGATCATAAAAGCAGTAGTAGCATGTATTCTCCCCCAAAGAGTTTATAAAACAGTTAAAAGAGTAAAAGTGGGGCTATGAACTCACCTTAGTCCGAAGCAATGCAAGTATCGATGCTTTATGACTAGCATCGGAAATGAAACAAAGTAGTATCAAGGGTGGCATCGCACAATGACCCAAGAGTACAGTCACAACGGCTCATCATCAGCTTAACCTAGTAGTGTACGACTTATCTCAGGATACGTCTCGTAAAGTAAATAGATTTTCAAAAGGTAAGTGTTTTAGTTTTCGTGGATACTCGTATCAATATTTGTTTAAAAAGTATAATATCATCTCTCAACATGTTTATTATTAGCGTTTCGTGTGGTGGTAAGAAAACAAAGACTCGACAAGTAACTCACGCCAAATATAACTCACACAAAAGCGTAATGTTTATCCCAATACATTACAAAGAATAGTCAATAGATATTGACCAAGACTCAAGAACACACACCAATGCGATAAAACATATACGAAATTAAACAAGCAAGGATCATTGACAAGTAAGTAACAAGTAAATAATTGGTGGACTTTTAGGCATTTACAGCAGTCCCAAATAGTTAGAAAAGTCTATTAGGTTTTATAAGAAAACTCTAATTAACAACAAAGGTTTCATAATTAAATAAAACATATGTCTAGGTTTCTCATCGGGTTTTATAAGAATAGAATGTTTTCAATTAATGGCATAAGTTTAAGAAGTTTAACAAATTTTGCCATGATTCATCCGTTTATTCAATATTTTCAAGTTGATAGACTTTGATTTCCAAATCAATATGTCATGACATGTTTATAATTAAACATGTGTTTGGGTTTATTATTTCAATATGATTCAATAATAGATTATCTAAATAGTATTAATATATAATCAAATTTTAGATTAATTAATGGTTATCGAGTTTTCAACTTATTATTAGTTTAATATGTAATTTTTGGTCCATACGAGTAGAGTCTAGTTTATCACCTCCGTCTCGAGTCCAAGTAGTCCGATATAAGTCCAATATCGTAAGTTCAATAGCAAGTGTCAACCACGAGTTACCGAAGCGTACCAATGAACATCAAAACCAACGATAAGTAAGTTATTCTAATATCCGATATCCGATTAATTCAATTTAGTTACAACTTGCAAATTAAATCACCAACCATTTCATTCATGAAAATTAATACTCATTTTTATAGTTTGCTAATCCATTATAAACCCCTTTGTGTTCCCCATTACGGACCGGGTCAAACGACCAATACAACCCACTCGGGTTGTTGACCAAGTCGACACAAGCACGAGACCTTCGCCCTTCGTGAGGGTGGTCATGAGCCGAAACCTAAACACCACCCTTGGTGGTTTCCTTTTTCCTGCCCAAGAGTACCATCACAAAATAAAAACGCACCCTATATGGGTTACCATCCCGGTGATTCAAGTAAAACAAAACCAAACTAACAATAACGCCAAATTTACAACAAAGTCACAACATTAAACACGAAACTTGACCCAAAACTCATACATGATCGACCCGTGTTCAATCCGGTACAAACGGACCCCATTCGAACTTCAAACAAAATCACCACACGAAACTAAATCATACACGATGTTGTTCCGTTTATGAATGATATCAAACCCTTATGACTCGATTATTTTCATGAAAACATATATCCCATTTCATTTCGGTTTTCCCACGAAAACTTAACAACACAAGGTTTTAAAATCGGATTTTAATCAAAATATAATATAAGAATGAGTTTGGTTCTCGACACCCATACCAAAGAGAGGAAGGGAGGGCGAAGATGGCGAGGGAGGAAAACAGCGATCAAACACGACCTTTAAAAGTGGAAACAAAAGGATGGTGGAGGCGGTGGTAGTGCTATGACGGCTGCCACACAAGCGAACAAACACCCAGCGGTTTGAAAACCCGTTTCTAACCTATGTATCGATCTAAACATCAAACCTTCAAGAAAATATCACCACGCCATCTATCTTAAATTTTAGATTCTAGCACGCGTGACTTTTCTCACGCGTTCAACACATAAAAGAACCACCATAGCTCTCGATCTATCTTTTGGTATAGGAGGTGTAAAGTTCACGGAAGTTGGCGGAATATTGGCCGGAAAGATAGATGGCCGGACAAAAATTCGGTGACCGGATATTTAAGAGAGAGTGGGAGGTTAGAGTGAGAAATTTTGTATTAAAGTGAGTTAGAGAGAGTGAAATGGGGTTTTATACCCTAGGAGGACCACTTTGTCAATTTACAAGGTTGAGGGAAAGAAGAGTGAAATATCATAGGGACCATTCTTGTAAAATTTAGTAAACACTTGTCAATATTCGGTTCGGGACACATTCGGAAGAGTAAACGGACTCGAAAAATTTGAAACTAGAGCCATTGTTCACGAAATCATTTTCCAATAAAATTGAGTATTTACTCAACCACGTTCTCACCAATAGAATTAATGATCAATTTGAATGTTTTAACGAGATTACAAATGTGCCGATCGCGTTGTGTCTAATTTTCACGTTTCGCGAGATAACTTACTCGTTTTCACGTCAAATGAGCTTAGGAACGTTCGTAAATGAAAAATAAACATAATTCCTTGAAAAATAAATATCTGGAAAATCGCGGGATGTTATAGACTTCCCTCCTTAACGGAATCGCGTCCTCGCGATTCAATTCGAGTTATCCATTAGATTTGAAAAGAGATATAGATAATTTCTCAAGATTCAATTTTCACGTTCTCACGCGAATTCGAGATGTTTCTTAGAGTTTCCACCGATCAGTAAAAATAGGAAAACGACTTTGCTCAAGTCATTTGACCTCACGGTTCACGCTTTCGATAGGTTCCTCAACACAGCTTAGGCGTTCGTCGATATGGATATCTTCCAGCAAGGACAACAATTTTTCAACAATGAGGCATTACCTCGATTCGCGCATGTAAGCGTCATGAATAGCTAAGCTCGGCGGTAGCTCAAGGCTCTAAGCCACTAGTCTAACTCTAGCAAGAGTCTTAAAAGCATCAACACAACAAAGATTAAACTTTCCACGTTTACTAAGCGTATCACACAATCCATGATGAGATTTTAAGCATAGCTTAGTCTCCAATCATGGAGTCTCAAAGATTTAGGTCATTCATCCATCGTAGCTTTTCGATGATCGTGAGCGGTTTGCATTACGCTTTTGATTTAACAAATCTTGGCGATTCATGAATAGTTTCAGGATAGCAAGTTGGGTATTTCCCACTTGAATCCGACGAATTTTTGAGCGAAAATTTTCAACCATGAAGTACCTCGTACAACGTGGCTATGGTTATATGAGATTTCGACCAATGGGAGGTGTCTATCCCAACAAGTGTCGAAATCGATCACGCAGATACGCAACATGTCCTTTAAATAATTCTTTCACTCAAGCCAACGGTATATGGATGGTATCGATACTCATACCAAGACCATTCTCATGGCTCTTGGAGTGATTACTAGAAACTTGATGTGAAGCGACTTGTGGAACAAAAGTTGCTAAATTTCGACTTTTGAAATGAAAACTTGTTAAATAAGGTTTTAGCGACAACATGGAATCGGTTCCTAGTTAGAGTTTTTTTTTTTTTTTTTTTTTTTTTTTTTTTGGAGTAAATAGTTTGTAAGAAAATTGCGGTAAAGTTTATGAAATGGTTAGTAAAACCACTTTATTGAGTAAAGTAAATATTTCTATTAAGATAAATCGTAGTTTGCGGTTTGTGTTAAAGCAACACTTAGTAAGGTGATTGTTAAACGACTTACAAGGTAATAGAAAACGATTTATTTATTCTTTATAGGGTAGTAGTAAAATCGTAATTAACCTTGTGATATTTTGGTAATACAACAATTCGGGTTGTAAGATAACTCGTGAAATAATTTGTAAGATAGCTTATAAGAAAACAATTTATTGTTTGTCAAATAATAGAAGATTTCGTAGTTCAATTAATATCAAGATGATTTATAGGTTGGTGATATAATAGTCAGTAAAGTAAAGGCAAATAGTCTGTGAGGTAAGCGTACCAAGTTTTATGATTTTAAATCGAGACGATGGCTAAAATAGCTCACCAAAATGGTAGAATAGTTTATAAGACCGTAATATAACTTGTAACAAAAAAAAATTTGTAATATAGTTTACAAATTGCTATCGCCATTGTTTGTTGTTTCATAGTAAGGTAATTTATCGGTTCATCACTCTATAGATAATAGTTTGCAAAGCATTAATAAGGTCATCGTTTATGAAGTATGAGTAAGGTTGTAAATTTTTGGTTTAATGGCACAGTAGTAAGGCTTTTTGTAAAATGACCATGAAATAGTCTGTAGAATAGTTGAAAGCAGTTTGCGTTAGACAACGACAAAGTTTATTATCTCATAAGAGGGAAGGTAGGACACATAGTTGGTATTTCAAAGGAATGAGTGAAAAGTTCGGAATTCTTTCCCCGAAAAAGTGACTTGAGCTGCAAGATTTATATCTTTTAGTCGTTCGTTTATTATTTATGTTTAGCAAGGGGGTTCCCTTTGTAGATGTCGAGGTGTGTTGTTCCTAGAACGGATAGGGAAGAAATCCGGTTCATCGATTGGGTACGAGTTTTGGGGTAGAGGTGAAATTGTTTTCGCAATGGATGACGAGACGACTTCGATCTCAACGTCTAAAAGAATGATGATGAGATGGGATGATGGAGACATGGGTTGCGATGATTCAGTGATAGAGGTTTAATGATTTCCCAATGAAGAAGATGAGTCGATGGATGGGAAACAGAAGACATGGTATTGTAGTGACCCAAAATATAATCTAAACATAGAGTAATGTTGTGAGATAATTAAAATCTTAGTTAGTCGCGCATAATCTACTAGGAAAATCGCAATATAATCATTAATTCGCATCATTCAACATTTAAATCGGTTATGTATTATCCGCTAAGTAAACCTCGTACATAATGTAGGCACGACGGGCGCGAAGTGGTAGTGTGCATCATCTGCCATGCAAATCTCTATGCACGTTGCTAGTAAGATGTAGACGCGAAGGCGTAAGGTAGTGGTGTAAAATGGTTAGTTTAGAGAGTGTAGTAATGAGAAAGGCATTCCACTTAGGAGAAAAGTATCGTAGTGAGAAAATGTTGCGACGTCAGTGTGTGATATGTATGAAGTAAACATTTATAACTCTTATGATGAACACACATGAAGATTTTACCATTTTAGAAGTCAATCAGAGGTCAAGTGGACATACCAATATTATAACTACTTTCAAGATTGCAACATTCACCTCGAGTCGGACATAGGTGATCGGGCTATGTCCATCGTCCTGGTTGAATATAGGTGATCGGGCTATATTCACCCGAGGTTCAATGAATCTTGCAATGCTTAGCTTAGTTATACTAGTAACATGTCCTAATGACTTGAAAGTTTGGTATGAAAGATGAAACAAATATTTCATTTATGTGGGGAGAAGGCGTGGCGATGGTGCGTAAACATACGTATAAGTAAGGCAATCATAGCTAATAATGAGGTTAAGTTAACGATAATAAAACACATATCTAATCAAAGATGACTTCAACGAGTCATAAGTGAGGCAATCGACTTGGCGAGGCGGGCATATGGCGGTCATAGGATTAAGTTTTGTAAAAGTGGTTATAGTCTAGGTTTTGAAAATTTCCTAGTTCTCTATAACCAAGGCTCGATACTAATCTGTAACACCCCAAAAATGGTTTGCGCGGAAGAAAAGAGTTTTGGGATGCTACTCGATTGGATCATAACACAAGTGAAAATAATAGCTTTTTCGTAAAATATTTCATTTATTGTAGTAAAACAAAGTTTACAAAAGTTGAATTGTTGCGGAAAATGGCCCATTAACAAAATGTGGTCCCCATTTGTAAATCGAGTCATCTATGACCATGCCATGCCAATGCCCAAGCGCCTCGAGTTAGCTATCGCCTTTTCATCCCGAAAATACATGCTAAAAAGTCAACACAATGGTTGAGTGAATTCATAGGTTTAGTAAATAAGTAGTTGATCACAAGATTTTCAAGTTTAAGATAAGCCATGGGCTACGTTGTTATACGCCCATAAAAGATAGTTGATATTATTGCACTAAGCTCATGACACCAAACTAAGCGCATACACCTAAATTCTTGGTGTAAGTAAATAAAATTGCCCTACGAGATGTAATAGCCAATTACATAGAGATACCAAATATAGTGCGCCCGGTTATTTCCGATACCGAGTCGGGTCGTCAGTTCCCATAGTACTATCCACGATATTCGCGTTCACTCGCAAGTGATTAATGGTTCATGATGTAGGGGACTTTTGGCAAACAACTTAGGCAGAGTCATAATATCAAGAGTACAGCAAACAGTTTTCAAGCAATTGTGATCATAAAAGCAGTAGTAGCATGTATTCTCCCCCAAAGAGTTTATAAAACAGTTAAAAGAGTAAAAGTGGGGCTATGAACTCACCTTAGTCCGAAGCAATGCAAGTATCGATGCTTTATGACTAGCATCGGAAATGAAACAAAGTAGTATCAAGGGTGGCATCGCACAATGACCCAAGAGTACGGTCTGCGGCTCATCATCGACAACCTAGTAGTGTACGGCTTATCTCGGGATACGTCTCGTAAAGTAAATAGATTTTCAAAAGATAAGTGTTTTAGTTTTCGTGGATACTCGTATCAATATTTGTTTAAAAAGTATAATATCATCTCTCAAAATGTTTATTATTAGCGTTTCGTGTGGTGGTAAGAAAACAAAGACTCGACAAGTAACTCACGCCAAATATAACTCACACTAAAGCGTAATGTTTATCCCAATACATTACAAAGAATAGTCAATAGATATTGACCAAGACTCAAGAACACACACCAATGCAGTAAAACATATACCAGAAATTAAACAAGCAAGGATCATTCGACAAGTAAGTAACAAGTAAATAATTGGTGGACTTTTAGGCATTTACCCGAGTCCCAAATAGTTAGAAAAGTCTATTAGGTTTTATAAGAAAACTCTAATTAACAACAAAGGTTTCATAATTAAATAAAACATATGTCTAGGTTTCTCATCGGGTTTTATAAGAATAGAATGTTTTCAATTAATGGCATAAGTTTAAGAAGTTTAACAAATTTTGCCATGATTCATCCGTTTATTCAATATTTTCAAGTTGATAGACTTTGATTTCCAAATCAATATGTCATGACATGTTTATAATTAAACATGTGTTTGGGTTTATTATTTCAATATGATTCAATAATAGATTATCTAAATAGTATTAATATATAATCAAATTTTAGATTAATTAATGGTTATCAGTTTTTCAACTTATTATTAGTTTAATATGTAATTTTTGGTCCATACGAGTAGAGTCTAGTTTATCACCTCCGTCTCGAGTCCAAATAGTCCGATATAAGTCCAATATACGTAAAGTTCAATAGCAAGTGTCAACCACGAGTTACCGAAACGTACCAATGAACATCAAAACCAACGATAAGTAAGTTATTCTAATATCCGATATCCGATTAATTCAATTTAGTTATAACTTGCAAATTAAATCACCAACCATTTCATTCATGAAAATTAATACTCATTTTTATAGCTTGCTAATCCATTATAAACCCCTTTGTGTTCCCTATTACGGACCGGGTCAAACGACCAATACAACCCACTCGGGTTGTTGACCAAGTCGACACAAGCACGAGACCTTCGCCCTTCGTGAGGGTGGTCATGAGCCGAAACCTAAACACCACCCTTGGTGGTTTCCTTTTTCCTGCCCAAGAGTACCATCACAAAATAAAAACGCACCCTATATGGGTTACCATCCCCGGCTGATTCCAAGTAAAACAAAAACCAAACTAACAATAACGCCAAATTTACAACAAAGTCACAACATTAAACCTGAAACTTGACCCAAAACTCATACATGATCGACCCGTGTTCAATCCGGGTACAAACCGGACCCCATTCAGAACTTCAAACAAAATCACCACACGAAACTAAATCATACACGATGTTGTTCCGTTTATGAATGATATCAAACCCTTAACGACTCGATTATTTTCATGAAAACATATATCCCATTTCATTTCGTTTTCCACGAAAACTTAACAACACAAGGTTTTAAAATCGGATTTTTAAACAAAATGATAAAGCGAATGAGTTTGGTTCTCACATAACATACCACGAAGATTACGACGAGCGAACACGCGATCAAACCGACCTTTAAACCTTCGGGAAGAGGAAAGTGGAGGCGGATGGTAGGATGATGGGCGCAACAAGCGAACAAACACCCTATTGAAAACACGATCTAACCTATGATCCATTCATCAAACCTTTAAGGAAATATCACCACAGATCACGAATATTAAATTTAAGATTTGCGCGTGTGACTTCTTTGGGCGCGTTGGTGTGTAGAAAGAACCACCATAGCTCTCGATCTATCATCTTGTATAGGAGGTGTAAAGTTGTTGGAAGTTGGCGGAATATTGCCGGAGAAGATGACGGCTACCGGACCCTAGCTTGGGGTGGCCGGATATTTAGAGAGAGTTAGGTGAGTATATTTTGTTTATGAGAAAGTGTAAGTAAAGTGAGTTAGTGAGAGGAGATGAGGCTTTTATACCCTAGGAGGACCACTTTTGCCAATATCCAAAGTAGAGGGCGAAGAGTGAAATTTATCATAGGGACCAATCTTGTTAATTTCGTTAATCTTTATAAATATTATATTCGGGACGCATTCGGAAGAGTAAACGGACTCGAAAAATTTCAAACTTGAGCCATTGTTCACGAAATCATTTTCCAATAAAAATGAGTATTTACTTGACTACGTTCTCACCAATAGAATTAATGATCAAATAGAATCTTTTAACGAGATTACAATTGTGCCGGTACGCGTTGTGTCTAATTTTCACGTTTCGCGAGATAACTTACTCGTTTTCACGTCAAATGAGCTTAGGAACGTTCGTAAATGAAAAATAAACATAATTCCTTGAAAAATAAATATCTGGAAAATCGCGGGATGTTATAACATCATATCCCTTGTGGTACTTTGCACAGTCTTCATCATAAAAGCTACATTTCTTTTTCCAAGTGTTACCACTTGACCAATATAAATTTATAATGTTAAAATAGCATTAAAGTTGACTTTACGTGAGCATAATTGTAACAAATGAAAGGTAAACTCAACTTCTGAATAAACATCAACACTTTGTTACAACAACAATATCCAATCACGTCGAAACGGGATAAAGTGAGCTAGGATGTAGACACTTATTGGGAGGTATGATTTAAACAGTCGCGCCCTTAGCCAAGCATAGAGACTGCTTCCAACAAACATGAAAACTTTGGTATTTAATTTCAATTTCAATTCCTCTATTTATTTTCTTTTTATTTTCTATCCATGCACCGTATATATAAGTTCAGGTTTTGGCCGTGCAATTATAGCAATGTATTTTTCAAATATACCAATTTGGTACGTGTACTATTTTGCCTAGATGTTATTAAAGCAGTAAAAACCAACGTGGCATATATAATGTTTGGGTTTTAGCTATTAGAATTATAGTATTTGTGTTTTCTTTTGTTTCAAGCTTTTTGCAGCACTATGGTTTCAAATGGATTAGGAGGTGAATGGGCATAAGCAACACGTTTACCCATATGTGTTTTAATGTTTTTTTTTTATTTTGTGACTGAAAACGTTTTAGGTGCTATCACCTTGATTTTAGGGCATCGACTATAGGGATATTGTTATAGTATTCATGAAGAAATGGTTAACCCACATGGCGTAGATGATGATGCTTCTTCCAGGATCACATGTCGTCAAGGCATTCCAACTGTTTTCGTGTTATAAGGATTCAATAAACTATGTTGGTTTCTTTAACTTGAAATAAAAATATATGTCTCCGTTAAGCGAAACCATAATGCTAGCAAAATCTTATGCAATTTTAATCTTTCTATTCTTTTTCATAATATACCCATTTTCATTTCAATTTGCAGTGGTTGTTAAAGGGACTCGGCCAAAAATGGTGCAACTGTAAACTTGGGATCTTATTATCTCATCGGTTTTTGTTTGGCAATCTTATTTGTGCCGGATGAGTAGTTTATTATGCGCCTTCAAATTGAAAGCATGAGTTACATGTTAGGCTTTACGATCTGTAAATGGATGAGTTGTACGTTTGTTCCTTTTGACATTCTTTTTGTGTCATAAGGTTTTCTTATATTCATTTATGCCCTCGTGTCGCAGTTAACAAAAGAGGTCAAGTTGACATGATAAAATTAATGTTTGTACAACTTAGAGTTTTGAGATACCATTGTGAAGACTCTAGAGTGTGGAGGCTCTTTATTGTCCTTTGACATTGAAGCATGGGCCACTAAAGAATGTTGATCATGTTGATCTAAACAATAAATGCAAGATTTACATTCGCTTCTTGCAGCCCTAAAGGTTAAGTACAGAAACTTCAACAAATAATAATAACATTTTGTTTATCGAAATATATACTTTAGATTTTGAATATGATACTCTCTCATGTACTTTCCAGTTTTTGAGAGAAGTAGCTGACTCTTTTGATGAAACTTTATTGTAGTTCCATTAATCGCCTTTTACAACGAGAACTAAAAGATCTTATTAACAAAAGGCACGGAAATTGAATTAAATTCTTTTAAATAATATATGAATGGTATTACGGACTCGTGAGTTTACTCATCGAGTCAGATTAAACCACAAAAAGTTCAAAGTGTATGTTTTGTAGGTGCCTCTACACCTAACCCTAGATGATGACACATCTATGATTTTCAAAGCTTACTCCAAAATGCTATCAACGCGAGGTTATTTTCTTCAAGTATATATTTATTAACATAATACACTAAGTGTAAACTTTTGATATAGCTCAGTTGCTGCAAAAAATGCAAAAGGGGTATCTGCCGGTCACTAATAACAAGGATGGAAACTAATTTATCTATCCCTTTGGATGACAGTATGGCCGTATGACTAATGTTTCGCTTTGATTCAATTTTTCTCTTACTTACATTGTCCGCTATCCTATTTAAACTGTAACATATAAGAATGCAACGTATAATTTATGGGTATTTTTACCATTAGTAAAATGTCATCATCACTTATCATTTGGGATATATTTGACCATGTTGCAAGTTTCATGGTACAAATGAGAATTATGTGTTTCATGTAATGTATTAGGGTGAAATGAGTTATTTAGTATAAAAGGCCAAATTGTCTATCCGATAATTTCGTAAAACATGAGCATTTAAATGAGCGATCCCAAACACCCACATCTAATGAGATGTCGGTTTGTGTTTTCCTTCTTGTGATGGTTATGTTTACACCATCGACATATAAACCTTGCTTATAGTTCTAAAATGATTTGTGTACCAATTCCTAAGATAAAAATCTATCCAAGCAAGGAAATATATCACTCGAAAAAGCACCAGAGGATTACGAGCAGTGACTTATATTGCCATGTTCGTGAAGGGACACCTTTCATAGCTGATTCTCCCAAATTACTTCCTCCGAGGAACACCTTCACATTGCATTAGATCACTAATTATAGTTTACCTTTATCCTGTACAAAAGGTTAAACTCGAAGGTGGGTATACATGCTTTGTTATCAAGCTAAATGTGCTTACTACATATGGTGAACTGGATATAGGAAGTTTTAAATTTTGAATGTTTTTACACCATGTTTCATAGTCATTGTTTCACTTATATCTTATACAATAAAAACCAATAAAAATAACGAGCCAAGTTGCATTGTAATCGATAATCTTTTCACCTTAAGGATCGTATGTTTTAGTAATGCTTTTTAACATATTCTTTGTTACTTTTAATCATTCTCACATATGAAGTAGTATTTATTCATGCTATGTTTTGTTATTTTTGGTTTTTAATCATTCTCAAATGTGATGTAGTATATTTCATCTTACGTAGTGTTTATTTTAGAGAAAATTGTTTGGTCGTTAGCTCTTCGGTATTCTCACACAAACAACTTTATGTGTTGTTTCAAAAGTCGAGACGAAAAAAGGTTTGAAGGTTATTTGTTGTGACAAAGACGACGAATATGCAAACTATACAACAAACGTAGTGTACACGAAATTTTTTCTTCTTATATATGAATAAGCCACCATGTAATTTATTTGTTCTCACACTTATCATTGTTTTTTTTACGTATGTTGCCTTTTTGTTTACAATTTTTTTAAACATAATTGCCATTATTCTTTATTTACTTATGTCGAGTTAGATTGTGTCAAATTACGTGCCTTTTGTATACCAACAGTTGACAATGGTACTGACGCTTACTAAACTTTAAAGTGGTTAGTGCATTGCTCGCACACATCATGCTCCATCACAAATGGAAGGTACTTTATTGTATTATTTTATTCAACTGTATTGTGGTCAGCACCTGATTATTTTTACTCTTTCTTTATGTTTCTCATCACAATCTCAAGAACGTCATATTCTAACACCCTGTCCCACAGACTCGATCCGAGCAAGAGCGGTATGTGTTATATGTAGATACAAACAAGAGTCCAAAATTCTCATGTTACTAACTCATATTTTGTGATTTGTTTGTGGGTACCTTACAGAGGTTAGAGCTTCGGGCAGGAGTAGAAATTGTAGTAGCCACACCTTAAAGATTTATTGATCATTTACAGCAGAAACACGTCTCTCACAGATTTGAAGAATTGGCATCGGGCATCATGTTCAAAACCAATAAAACTTCCATCGATCTGATCTTAACTTATCACATTCAAGTTGCTTTTGAAATGTTTAAAATGATAAACATACATGCTGATTGCCATTTAAAGATATAGTGGGATCGGAGGTTTTAATTGTGTTCTTTCACCTAATGCTTTGTCACTTTGTTTTTTAGTACGTAATATGCTGATAAAACTTTGTTCCAAATCCCATCCATGTTATTGTGGTCCATCCTGTCCAAACGGGAAGACTTAAGGGATCCTCACTTCAGGTTTGTACATCAATACTCCCTCCTTTTACGAATGATAATCTGCATTTTGTTACTCCGTCTTTAATTTATGTGATAGAAATCCGTATTTATTCGGAAATCCATAATATGCATTTAGTTAGTCCATCTTTTAGTTATGTAAAAGAGAGCGTGTTCTTTCTATGTTCATATTTGTACTTCACATTTCCAAATTTATATAATAGTGTATATATACTTACTTAAAGAGCCCATATTTATATTAATCTCTAAAAGAAAACATGAAACTCTTACTTATTTATGCAGTCATGACTCTCATGAGTTTTCTCTCATATTCGATAACCGTTTATTTCTTTTCGTTCTTAATGCATTCAATAAAAAATTTGATACGTGTATATCTTATTTTCCGTTAACTTATTTTTTCAAAACGATAATTTCTCTATAGCAAATTATGTCAACGATAATTATAAGACATGCCCGCCCATTGGTGACAAAACTATATATATATATATATATATATATATATATATATATATATATATATATATATATATATATATATATATGTATGTATGTATGTATGTATGTATGTATGTATGTATGTATGTATGTATGTATGTATGTATGTATGTATGTATGTATGTATATGGATATGGATGATGAAAAATAAATGAATATGAATGTGGATATACCTCCACCCGATCCATATCTCGATCCATTTACATCCTTCATCCTGTCATACAAAAGTGTGTTTGATTGTAATAAGTTTGTCAACGTCATAGGATTGAAGTAGTATTCTAGAACAAGAGGTGGGATCGTAAGATCGAGAACAATGTGATCTTACTGCAAAGCCTATTGCTTGTTAACCCTTAGTTCTATTGTATTCATCGTACGTTACTGTCTCATACAATATGCATATGTCTGAAATGAGATTTTGAACAACTTCTCTGATATCAAAAAAATGTTTTATTTTTTGTTTTTCAACTTAGTTTACATTTGTAAACCTTAGATCACTATCATATCACCATAGCACGTGTATAGTTTTTGTTGGGAATTACAAGTTTGAGTTGATAAAGACAAAAAGAATGAAACAAGAGGGACTTAATATGACAAGAAGGAAACCTACTAAAAGATGGAAGGACTTGCTTGCAATGGAAGTTTTATTATTTAGTCCTTATCCTCTAGTATATAAAGAGGACATAGGTGTAGGTTTTTAATTAAGTCTTCCAATAATGTAGTCGACTAAAAGGTGTGTGTTTAGCCTAGACGTTAGGGGAGAACGTCTAGGGTATTGGATTTAGATTAGTGTGTCCTAGGCGTATGATCTTGTCAACGCCTAGGTTATTAGTTTAGTTAATAGACGTGTTCCTATAAACGTCTAATATTATTAGAGTATTAGTGAATTGAAAAACCTTGTTCAATAACAAAGTATTGTTTTAATTTATCCGCTGCGTACAATGTTATTAATCTTTGTTATTGATCCCTAGCCGAGCTTATAAACGATCTTATCAGTTTTTTTAGTGAAAAAAGATTATGTAACCTAAATAAAAAAAATAGTTTTTTTAGGAAAAATAATTATGTAACCTAAATTAAAAAAAAAAGAAAAAAAAAAGAAACACTTTTTATGAAATCAGTTGATCCATCAATCTTTTTATAACCACGATATTGTAGCAGTATATTTTTTTTTTGTCTCGTTAAATGTTAATTTAATGACTGGAACTTAAAACGATTTTAAGAATTACAAATATATTTCTACTGTAAGATTTAGCTATGAGATGTTCGTGCAACATCCTTATAAATTTGTGTTTAATTAATTTTGAAATTTTTTTGAGGTGTACTGTATATCATCATAAGTGATATTGATTTGCACTCCTTACCTTTTGTAAAAGAATATGCATAAGTAGAATTCGGATTTATCGACCTTGGTTTAGTCGTGCAACTATCAGTGAGTGTATTTATAATATGTGAATAGGCCAATCAACGTTATATATCTATTTTCGAGTGTCCTTCTTCTTGTTCGGTTTATATCACATTCCTTTTTCTCTTTCAATTTTGGTGTCACTCTTTCAGGTGTGTAGCTCAGTTAGTCTCACATGAGAAAATTCTAAAAGAAAATAATTACGTTCTCACAATAGGCAGAAACTTTCCTGAGCCAGCTGGTGAGTCTAAGTAAGTTTAACCATTGTCTTCAGCATGTTATCTGATGTGCTATTTCATCCTGCTTTTAATATTTATAAAACTTAAATAAATTAGGATAGACACATACTAACTGGCAGAGTACCCGATCAGATGGAGTAAAGCCTTAGGTAAATCCGAGTATCGTCCCAAGAGAGCTGTGACCTTGAAAGAACTAACATGATTAGAAAAGATATTGATAATATATGGGTATGACAAAGTTGATATAATCCATAGCTATGCTATTCACTTGCTTACACAGACACAATAAATTTAGGGAAAAGAGATAGATAAACGAAGCTTAATAAAGAATACAATTATGAATTGATTCCCGATACCAATATTCAATATAGTGGTTAATTATCACCAGACTCCTTTGGTCGATTCGTCATGGCCTATGGTTCTTAGATTCCTCACCAAGATGAGTAGGTCACACGGGATCATTCGACAACCAAATAGCAGTCATTAAGCACCAAATCTACCAGATCTAGACGGTGGGAACCCGGCCGTTAGGAACTTAGATTCCACCTAACCTCTTAAATACCTCCACTTGATAAGTGATCATTTGGTCGGATTCACACACGAAGAGTGGTTGTACTATGGCCAATTCCTCCCATACTCCGCTATCTATCGATGGGGTCATTGGTCATATCTCTCACCCTTTAGATACTACCAAGCTTATAATACTACCAAGGCTAGCGATCTATGAAAAGACTAGCAAATGTCTATAAAGAATTATGAGAGTAACAAGAACATAAATGCAAACTTTAATTAATGATATGAATTCATAGTATAAGATCTAGAAAATATAAAAGAATCCAAACCTCGAATACAAAGGAAATCGTAGACGAGGACTTCGTTATTCAGTGCTCCTAAACCATGTTCTTCTTCTGTGTTTTGATCTCCCCAAACCCTAGAAGTTTTGGGAAAGGAGAGATATCTAAAACTGATGAAACCATCGACTATTTATAGGCTTTAAACTAGTTACGGCGTAACCTTATTAGGTGGTTACGTCGTAACTTCTTTCAATCTTCAGTGCATATCCATGGTTACGGCGTAACCTTAGCTGGGGTTACGCCGTAGCTTCTGTAATCCAGTGTATTTCTACATTACGTAGCCCTAAGTCGAGGCTACGCCGTGGTCTTTGTCAATTTAGTGCTTATCAATAGTTACGGCGTAACTTCGAGTGAGGGTTACGCCGTAGCCTTCATAATCTTTAGTTGCGTCGTAACTTCATCACTTGGTTACGCCCGTAATTAAGAGACGATAAATCAATAGGGCTTGAAAACGTCCAATTGCTGCTTCCTTACTCAATGCGTCCGAAATGAAATAATAAGGAATAAGGATGTTTTCACTAATAATTTACTCAAAATGTGATGATGTAGGGGAAATTAACGCTTAGAAACTCAGGACTATTTGATGTTATCAAATATCCCCCCACTTAAACTCTACTTGCCCTTAAGTAGACCAATTTAGACTGTAAAAGATACATCCTTGAAGAATGCGTAGTTTTAATTTCCATGCTAGAATATTAATAAGAGCTGAATACCTCACGAAATGGGAACGAAAACACTCTCACTCTCATCCTATTCTAAGTGTTAATTTCGGGGTGATCACTCAATTGCACGGACATAGTAAGTATTCTATCATAAGCTTGGCAATTACACACAACTCCACCACTAGAGCTAAGGTTAAGACAATTTTTAGAAAGCAATGTTGGGTTGTGTTTCAAAGGCTTAGGGGTGGTGTCATTACTAACGTGTCATGGTGAAGTGGACAAAATCAATGATACATGACCAAATCCATGGCCAAGACATCAAGGATTGCTCGCTGCATCACCTAGACACGCTTCACGACAAAAAGGGTAAGGATAGGCATGGGATATTTTAATGGGTGAAACAGAAAAGGAAAACAAATAGTTTTAGCTTAAAACCGAGTTGCCATCGTCCCACCAATATTCAAGGTTCATCTTCATAATGTCAATATATGTCACCGGAATCCACCATTATTTATTCTTGAACTATGCTTCCAACCTTCGAATGTGATCGAGAAGATTATTCTCGATGCCAATTTCTTCATATAGTGCTTATAATTCTTCGCACAGATAACATTTTTTTTCTTTTTTTTAACATAGATGCAACGATATGCTTCACCCTACTTGAACTGAGCATAAGGTGATAACTTGGGGGTCTTTGACGATCTTTAGGGAGATGTAGATGATGAGGTGCGCCTTTAGAAACTTTATTTTGAACCTCAAACTAGGGTGAACAATGGATTCAAGGAAAAAAAGTAAAACTACACGGTAGGCTAAGGTGTAAGGGTGTAATGAAAATAAGGGTTAGAAAATGAAAGGATATGCTCCAAAAGGGTGTAACTAGGGGTATCTTGCACTAAAGGTGAGTGCAACAAAAAGGGTTAACACAGAGGTCGAAAAGCCAATGCGACTAATCGATACACGCACACAAGTGAACACATATGGGCTATTTGGGTTTAATCCTAAAACATTTACTTTTTCCAAATCGCCTTTTCCAAATGCACCAAGCTAACTTGATACACTACTGCTTATGGTCTCAAGTGATGTAAAAGCCAAGTTCTAAAGTTTACAATACTATCAAGACACTCAATTTATGGTAGATTTAGGTAAAATGGGGAAACAGAAGGCTAAATCTCACCAATGGCAATAAGGGTAATAGTGTGTTTCGACTTTATGTGATTCTAGATTGGTTAAAATAATTTTTTTTCAAATAAGCTTAAAATTTTGAAACCAACTAGAAAATTAGGGCAAGTAACCTAAGTAATCATACACTTCATTTCTATTCCTATCCCCCACTTGAAGTGTACAAAGTCCCATTCAAGAAAAGGAAAAATAAAATAGAAATGAAAATAATCAAGAAAGAAATAAACTCCCTCTCGAATGGTTGCCCAAGATGTCTCACTAAAGGTTGAAGGTGGGTCATGGGGTGGCTAATGCGATCGCTTCCGGGACGGGCCTTAACTATTTGTGTTGCTTCAAAATTGCTCATCGCAGCAGGGTTACGGTAATCGATCCTAAGGTTACGCCAGAATCGCATCACGTAACCAAAACCGCACAACATATAAGGAAAATTTTGTACCCGACAGGTACAATGGGTGATAGATCATACAAATATCCAAATAGTTAAGTTATTACAGACATGAGTATCAAATTGTTTTAAAATTGTTTCAAATTGTTTCATCAAATAGGGAAATCAATCGTCCCTAGGAAGATCATGATCCATGGAGTGGAATTGGGAGGGCTCATATGGAGTGCTCGTGGTGCTTCCAGGAGTAGTGTCGGGCTGCATGAATGCCACTCCTCCTTGGATGCCAACGTCAGGGATGTTGGGCTGGTACACATACTCCGGACCTTCCCACCTAGGGTGGCTCAAATGCATGTGCTGCAGCATTTGGCTAGTCCGATCCGCACTCCAATGAAAGAAATCCTGCTGGAGCTGCTGCACCTGATCCAATGTACCTGTAAAACCCTCAAACTGGTTACTAAGACCATAAAGACCCACTTCGAGGCTTTCAATCTCCTCGTTGAAATGGGTTGACATTCCCTCGATCCTCTCATCAATGATCTGCAACCTCTCCCCTACATTCACATTGGTCCTTCTTCTTCCCCTGGGCGCCTGCTCCTCGGCCTCCTCTTCACCATCATCCCCAGCACCACTAGCTTCCCTGACTTCTCTCCTCGGGGCAGTCCTAGCCAACTCAATCACTCCGTATATGTCCTGGGTGCAGATCCCAAACTCGACTAGCTTAGATAGTCCTATCAAACTAGTCTCCCTACCTCGAGTCACCCTAGCTAAAGTTGCATCGGTCATAAGATCAAAACTCCTAGCCAACCTCCCAATGAAGTGAGCCCCCTGTGTTGGGATTCTTGATTTGATGAGACAAAGTAAATAGAAGAATGAAACAAAGGGACTTAAAGTGACAATGATGAAACTTACAAAAAGATGGAAGGACTTGCTTGTAGAAGAGGATTTATTATTTAGTCCTTCGTAGTATCTTGTAAACCCTAATCCTCTAGTATATAAAGAGGACATGAGGTGTAGGTTTTATATATATGTCTTCCATAATGTAGTCAAAGGTGTGTGTGTGTGTAACCTAGGGCATATAGTTTATTGTAAACGCCTAGGTTATTAGTTAACCTCCAAGATCTGAGGTGTCTTAGATCCCTGTTACATTTAGGTAGCACGTTATTATTCTTATCAAATAATAATTGGTGGTGATTGTGAAAGAAACCTTGTGTCAATAACATAATTGTTCTTTGTTATTCCGCTGCGTATGTATATGTTATTGTTTAACCCTAAGGCTCAAAACGATCTCAAGGAGTCTAACAAACTCCACATTTGGTATCAGAGATTGGGGAGCTCGTTACCTAGGGATTCACAAGGTTTTATTGGTCGAAGAATGGCGAAAAGATGAAAAAATTCGAATCTAAACAATTTTCGTAATGCTTCTGCAGCACAGTTTTGAAATGATCATAACTATTTCGTTAACTGTTGGATCGTGACAAACTTTTTGGTGAATGTGCTCTATATATTCATCTAACTTTTCACCAGAGGGATCGTCGATCTGAGCTTTCAATCAAAAGTTATTAACTGTCGAAGTCTGCTGCAGAGGGAAGTTTTTCAAAGACGATTTTTAGGGTTTTTCGAATATCAACTTCTTAGATTTTGTTTTCTGTTGATATAAATCGTTGTAGAAGTTGGTTATATGTTGCTTGGTGCCTCTAAGTCATGCATTAATTCATCATGGTGCTTAATCTTGAAGATCATGTTGTTGCTAATGTAATAAAAGCAGTTGGATTTCTGTGTTCTACAAACCCTACAACTCGACAACAGCAACATGCTTAAGCAGGTTAAGAGTAGAAGCATGTAATCGACATCAAAGGGTTACGTTGTATTGGTCTTTGATATACTAGTTGAATATTGGTTCATGAGAAGATGGAATTGAACTGCTGCATGTTTGTTTCGTGAACTGATTGTAACCACTGCTACATTTCTCGAAACCATTGCCAAGATTCTCAAAACCACTGCTATTTTCTACTCGTACCACTGCTAAAACGAATCCACTGCTAGTTATCTCGGTTTCCACTGCTAGTTATGCGAGATTACTATTGCTCGTCTCAAGAACTTTACTCGTAACTCTGCTGCTAAGGTACATCATTGTTTAGACTGCTACTCGACATTCACGACTAGTTTGTATTGCTTACTGCTCATATGCATACATGGTACTGCTTTCATTGGACGCTTGTGATGAATCTGCTATTACACTTATTCTTCGTTGCTGTTGTTAATACTCAAATCAGTGTCATCCATGGTTGTATATTCTCATAGGATGTGCAAGGCTTAAATTGTCATCCAAAGCCTGTTCTACTAATTCATCGATTGGTCTATTTAAACTGAGTGGGACGGTGGCTTGTATGTATCTGATTGGTTGCATAGTGAATGAGCATGGGACATAAGGAATTCTCTGTTGACGAACAGTGGTATATATCACATGGTATATCACAAGGTTGCATGGTATATCACATGGTGAATGAGCATCGGTGATTGGTCTATTCACAAGGTTGCATGGTATATCACATGGGTCTATGGAGTTTTCATAAGTCGTTGGATTGCATTATTAATGTGATTTATGTATTCTTGTTCGTGGATATGTATGACTTCAGTTGTCGAATATTCTCACATGTTTTGATTCATATTATATTATCTCGTACTCATTAATTATGAGTAAGTGGGATAAAATGTTATAGTGAGAATCAGATATTGTTTAGGTTTATGGTGGTACGACAAAGAGCTCATGGTTAATTAGTACTGCTTGTGGCGTACGAGAAGTATTTTTCTATCGCTAGTTTTGATCGATATCAGATAGAACGTAATTTTTGGTTCTCTTATGGTTTGGAAGATTTTGGACGACACACACAAGATTGGTTATTTGGTTTACACACACAATATGGTTAACACATTGATTTCAGGGGAAGCAGGTTATGATGTGTTTAATCATTTGAAATTCATGCTTACATCCCTATTTGTTGATAACAAAAAGGGGAAGAGATGAGAAGAGATAGCATGGATTAAGGGGAAAACAAAAGAAGACAAGATTTGTTTCATTCACGGAGATGTTTACATCTCAACTTCTGCTACTTCGTCTATGGAAGTTCGTACACGACTTTGTTTATTTTTTCATCATCAAATAGGGGAAGATTGTTGGGATTCTTGATTTGATGAGACAAAGTAAATAGAAGAATGAAACAAAGGGACTTAAAGTGACAATGATGAAACTTACAAAAAGATGGAAGGACTTACTTGTAGAAGAGGATTTATTATTTAGTCCTTCGTAGTATCTTGTAAACCCTAATCCTCTAGTATATAAAGAGGACATGGGGTGTAGGTTTTATATATATGTCTTCCATAATGTAGTCAAAGGTGTGTGTGTGTGTGTGTAACCTAGGGCGTATAGTTTATTGTAAACGCCTAGGTTATTAGTTAACCTCCAAGATCTGAGGTGTCTTAGATCCCTGTTACATTTAGGTAGCACGTTATTATTTTGATCAAATAATAATTGGTGGTGATTGTGAAAGAAACCTTATGTCAATAACATAATTGTTCTTTGTTATTCCGCTGCGTATGTATATGTTATTGTTTAACCCTAAGGCTCAAAATGATCTCAAGGAGTCTAACAAACTCCACACCCTGCAAAGGACTCCTAGATGAAAGCCCCTTAGCACCAACAGCCATAAACCTTACCAAATAGAAGGGAACATCAATGTGGTTCCCCCTTCCATGCCATGCATTAGGTAAAGATCATCCATAGTCATCTTTTCTTTGGCGGAGTGTCTTGCTCGAATAGAGCAAGCAAGTAGGCGGTGCACCAGTCGACAAATGGGACTTCTCACCACAACGTAGGATGGTGGGCTCTTTGAATCATAACCATCCATGACAGCGATCTGGTTGAAATAAGCAGCAAGGTCTTGAGTCTCATCCCTTCTTCTCCAACAAGTGTGATAGAACCGACTAAAAGCCTCTGTTTCCATTTCCTCCTCAGTATACAAACCCATCCTCATAGTAAACTGCTTAAGATTCAAACTTCTCCAAACGCCCCCAAGCTGGAAAAACATTGACTCCACGTCATCATCACCAATATCAGTACGAAATTCCACACTAGCAAGGAATTCACGGACGTATTCTGGAATGACCGGCTCCGTGATCCTGAATAGCCTCAACCATGCATTACACCTGAACTCCCCAGCATTACACGTGAACTTAATTTTGCAAAACTTCCTTAATCTCCTACTAGCTTTCCCGTTTGCCAAAGTACCAAATGCATCAAAATCAAGTGCTTCGTGGTGATATTCTTTCCTTAATTTCTCATACTCTTCCACGCACAACCGCCTAATACCAAACATCGGGGTGTGCCAAGAACCTAAACCAATTTGTGGGATTGTTTGCACCGAAAATAAGACAAATAACGAAGTGCGAGACTCATCGATGTCAAGCTACGACGTAACCAAAACAAGAGTTACGCCGTAATTAGGTAATTTCAAAGGTTACGTAGATATATCAAACCGCGCCGTAATTACAAATTTAATGGTTACTGCGTAACCAAACCCCGATTCGCCGTAACTTCCCCGTAAACTCAACACCTCGGATGTTTCAATTACGCAATAGATTACGCGGAACCATCAATTTTTCCAAGTGGTAAAAGTTTTGATAAATTTTAACCTATTAGTCTTTGAGGGACCGCGCCTAACCCACTAGGTATGTGTTTGACCCAAAACCCTATTTAAATAAAGCCAAAACACCCAAATCGAACCATAATGAAAGGACACGAATCAAAATAACATGGGGAAATCATCAAAATCATCAATTAATCAACCCAATCTCAATAATTTATTCAAATAGGCAAGATCCCTAAAATATTAAAATATAAACCCTAATTGAAATAATTGACATAAACAAATCATAAAGAGTAGTGATAGATCTTACCAGCCATTGAGAACGATTAGATGAAGAGATCTTGATGGAAAAATTTACTGTATGGGTAGGCGGTGAAAGTGTGTGTATAAAACCTAGTTCTTATTCCGTAAGGTTTTATACCGCCAAGATAGTTACGGCGTAATTCGATTAAATAGTTACGCCGTAAATAATATTTTTAGAATATTAAATGATTGTGAATGGGTTAAGTCGTAATCCTAATAAGGGTTACGCCGTAGTTAAATTTTTTATTTTAATCAAAGGTCAGATTTTTATATATCTGATTGTTTAGCGGTTACGTCGTAACTCTAAAAAGAGGTTACGTCGTAACTAAATAGTCAAAAGATTTTATAATAATTTTAATAAATTGCAATATGGTAACGTCGTAACCCATGAAAGGAGTTACGCCGTAACTAATAGCGTCAGAATATGAATTATGTATAATTGCAATAGGAGAGATTTAGAAACGTACCTTATGGAAGTGCTCAAATATCTTAATGAGGTGAAATGAAATACCTTAGATCTTTCATTAATCGCTCCCCGGCAAGCGGCAAAAAGTCGATGTGCTATTTCATCCCGCTTTTAATATTTATAAAACTTAGATAACTTAGGATAGACACATACTAACAGGCGTAGTACCCGATCGGATGAAGTAAAGCCTTAGGTAAATCGAGTATCGTCCCAAGAGAGCTGTGACATTGAAAGAACTAACATGATTAGAAAGGATATTGATAATATATGGGTATGACAAAGTTGAGATAATCCATAGCTATGCTATTCACTTGCTTATACAGACACAAGAAATTTAGGGAAAAGAGATAGATAAACGAAGCTTAATAAAGAATACAATTATGAATTGATTCCCGATACCAATATTCAATATAGTGGTTAATTATCACCAGACTCCTTTGGTCGATTCGTCATGGCCTATGGTTCTTAGATTCCTCACCAAGATGAGCGGGTCACCCGGATCATTCGGCAACCAAATAGCGTCATTAAGCACCAAATCTACTAGATCTAGACGGTGGGAACCGGCCGTTAGAACTTAGATTCCCCAACCTCTTAAATACCTCCACTTGATAAGTGATCATTTAGTCGGTTCGCACGAAGAGTGGTTGTACTATGGCCAATTCCTCCCATACTCCGCTATCTATCGACTAGAATTCGGTTGGTCATATCTCTCAGCCCTTTAGATACTACCAAGCTTATAATACTATCAAGGCTAGCGATCTATGAAAAGACTAGCAAATGTCTATAAAGAATTATAGAGAGTAACAAGAACATAAATGCAAACTTTAATTAATGATATGAATTCATAGTATAAGATCTAGAAAAATATAAAAAGAATCCAAACTCGAATACAAAGGAAATCGTAGACGAGGACTTCGTTATTCAGTGCTCCTAAACCATGCTTCTTCTTCTGTGTTTTGATCTCCCCAAACCCTAGAAGGTTTGGAAAAGGAGAGATATCTAAAACTGATGAAACCATCGACTATTTATAGGCTTCAAACTAGCTACGGCGTAACCTTATTAGGTGGTTACGTCGTAACTTCTTTCAACCTTCGGTGCATATCCATGGTTACGGCGTAACCTTAGGCCGGGTTACGCCGTAGCTTACGTAATCCGATGTATTTCTACATTACGGCGTAGCCTAGTGAGGGCTACGCCGTGGTCTTTGTCAATTTAGTGCTTATCGGTGAGTTACGGGCGTAACTTCGAGGTGAGGTTACGCCGTAGCCTTCGTAATCTTTAGTTGCGTCGTAACTTCATCACTTGGTTACGCCTGTAATTAAGAGACATCAAATCAATAGGGCTTGAAACGTCCAATTGCGACTTCCTTACTTGAATGTGTCACGAAATGAAATAATAAGGAATAAGGATGTTTTCACTAATAATTTACTCAAAATGTGATGATGTAGGGGGAAATTAACGCTTAGAAACTCAGGACTATTTGATGTTATCATTATCCACTGATAGAGAGGATGTAAACCAGTCAACATTGCTAGTTATTAACGTTTATAATTGCGTGTCAAATGAGTTGATCAGATGTTGCAAGTTATATAAAACATATTTCTCGGGTCTTTTCGGTGGGAGCGTAAACTAGTAGTTAAACAAAAGTAAAGAAAAAATTGGAAAAGAAAAAAGTTCTCTTTTATTTAGTAATTATCAAACATATATAGACAATATGCTATTGTAACTCAAGAGATATAAAATAATGGTGTATATTACTTTCTTTTTAAATCCGGTCATATTTGGGCGGAAAGTTTTGAGGATAAAAGCATTAAAACTTTCTTGTCCTTTCTTTTTTCTTTCTTTTCTGTATTAAAAAAAAAAATAAAAAAAAAATCATCCCTTACTAAGCTCTAAATATAGTTGATATCATCATCTTCTAAAATTGAATTGTCGTGGATGGGATGTCCATTATATTAACATTATGCATGGCAGTCATCATTCGAGTTGGTCATGGATGTACTACTTTTTAAATTTATAAAGAATTAATTTATTGAAAGAAATTTGTTCACTTTAATTCATGATGATATTATCAAGCATGATGTGGGCTTCTAGAAATGATTAAGATTAAACCGTAATGGTCGCTAGCTAATCAAAGTAGCTAAATTATATACATGAGAATGAATGTTTATGTTCTAGTTTAATAAAAAGTAAGAAAACATGGGCGACCAATTGGAAAATCTGAACTTTTGTGATGGCTTTAATAATCAAAATGAATTTAGACATGTTCAAAATAAAACAATTGTAATTCATAAGAAGTAACTGTTTTAAAAATATTAGTCACACGTATGGTGTTACAATTTCTATAACACATTGACACTGAAATTGAATTTAACTAGGATATTTTTGTCCAAGATTCACATTCTAGGGTTTGCTCTCTTTGCTCAAATAACCTTCTCTTTTTTTCTCTGTCTTCTTTTGTCTTCCTTTCACCATCAAAGATTTCCCCTCTTCTTTCTTTCACCATCAAGTTTCTGTTACAATTAATCACCATCAACATTTTCCCCATCTCATCCCGATCTTAACGGGACTAGTCGATTGGCTGCCGGAGCTCCGACGCGCTGTCACGGGCCTGTTGACGACTTCGCCGAAATTTTATTTTCCGGCGAACTTCAGTTATTACGATCGACGCCGGTTGTTGCATTCGTGTTTACGAGTTTTTTCCAGCCATACCGGAGCAGATCTAACCCAGTTTTTCCGGCCAAGCTTCCGGTAAATTTGACTCTCTGCTAGTGTCTTCTTTTTTCTTTTTCAGGTTCTTTTCAGGTTGTTTTGGGGACCTGGTGGACTGACTCTTCCAGCGACCCTTGGACCTCGACACTCTCGCCGAAGATCGTTGCCTGCCGCCACCTGCCGCCACAACTGTTGACCGGATTTTTTTTTCCCGGCAACAGCAGAGTGTTTGTCTTTCTTTACCCTCTTTACTCATATTTTTTTAGATCCTTTTTTTGTCCTAGGCGGTGTCTTTGCCGTTTATAGTTTTTGGGGTTGGTTTTTGCTTTCGTTTTTGGGTGCTCTTTTCTTTTGTTTGTGGTTTTTCTCTATTTGCTTTAGGGTAGGTTTTGTTGTTTTGGACTTGTTGTTGTTTGTTGGGGTAGGATAGACGCCTTGGTTAGTGATGGTATCCTAAGGTCATGTCTTGTCGGGTTGGGTGGTGTAGGCGAGGTTGTCGGGGTAGGCGGGGTAGATGGGGTAGGTGGGGTAGATGGGGTAAGCGGGGTTAGGGGAGTAGGTGGGGGGAGCGGGCTAGGATGTATAGGAGGGTCAGGAGGGTTTAGAGGGGGTAGGGGTTTTGCTAGGGTAGAGTCTTCTCGCAGGATTAGAGTGGGTTGTTGGAATGTTGGGTCCTTAACTGGTGAAAGCTCTTTGACATTGCGTGCTTCCGGGGAGACTAAATGGAAGGGCTCCAGCGAGGGAGGTTAACGGTTTCAAGCTCGGTACTCGGGCTCTAAGGCAATAAGAACGGAGTTGGAGTTATTTTAGCGGCGGGTCTCAAGGATAATGTAGTGCAAGTGATCCGAGAGGCGATAGGATCATGGCGATTCGTTGGTCATTAAGGAGAGGCGTTAATGTAATTAGCGATTTGCACCACAGGTGGGCAAGTGAAGCGGAGAAAAAGACCTTCGGGACTCCCTCGACGAGCTTGTTAGGAGTGCCCTCGGACCAACGTTTGTTTATAGATGGTGACTTGAATGGCCACGAGGGCGCGACGGATGGCTACAGGGGTTCATGGTGGTTTTGGCTTTGGACTTAGGAATGATGAAGGTCGAACGATTTTAGAGTTTGCTTTGGCTTACGACTTGGTAGTTGTGAACTCTTTCTTCAAAAAAAGAGATGTGCACTTGATTACCTTCCAGAGTGGGGGTCACAACACCCAGATTGACTATCTAATAGTGCGTAGATGTGACCTTAGAGTGTGTAGGGACTGCAGGGTTTTCCCAGGCGAGGCATGCTCATCCCATCACAAATTGTAAGCTTTGGATTCACTTTTCGTGAGGCAACATCATAGGAGAGCAGCTACCAGGTTGGCAAGGATTCTTTGGAAGAATTTGAATGGGAGGCTGCGAGTCTTTTAGAAGGAAAGACTTTGAGGACTCTACTCGGTCGGAGGACCCGACGGCCAGAGATGAGACCGGTTTGGACCATTCTTACAGCATCATTAAAGGCGGCAAAAGAGTCCCTCGGCGTGGCTAGCGGGATAGCCAAGTCCCAGCTACCAAACAGAGAATCTTGGTGGTTTAGTGAGGAAGTGCAATCCAAAGTTGCCGTAAAACAATCAAGGTTCAAAGAACTCATTCGGTGTAGAGAGGGTCACCAGGATGATATTACTGCCGCGTGGGAGAGGTATAAAGTAGCTAAAAGAGAAGCGAAAAAGGCAGTGGCTCAGGCGAAGAAAAAGGCATACGAAGATTTGTACATGAAATTGGATTCCAAAAAGGGGGCAAATGATATATTCAGGATTGCTAAAGCCCGAGAGAGAAGGAGGATGGATTTAGGAAACGTCAAATATATAAAAGATGTAGGCGGGCGGACCATTGTGCATGAAGAAGATATTAGGAAAAGATGGGGAGAGTATTTCTCCTCCCTTTTCAACGGAGGAAGCACTGAAGGAAGCGGGGAAGAAGAGAACTATACCCAACGACCTGAATGCTACTATTCGAGGATTAGCCAACCAGAAGTGAAGGTTGCACTACAGAAGATGGGAAGAAATAAAGCGGTAGGGGCGGACCAAATCCCATGAAGCTTAAGGTGCACAGGAAGGAAGGAGTAGAATGGTCGACTTGCCTCTTCAACAAGATCTTTTCGGTGCTAAGATGCCTTGGGAAGAATGGAGACTTAGTGAAGTCATTCCCATCTACAAGAACAAGGGGATGTGCAAGTGTGTAGCAATTATAGGGCATCAAGCTCCCTAGCCACACCATGAAGCTTTGGGAGAGAGTTATGGAGAGGAGGCGGAAGGAGATGAGGGTGTCTAAGAACCAATTTGGTTTTATGTCAGGAAGGTCTTGATTGAGGCTATACACCTTCTCAGAAGTCTCATGGAGAAGTATAGAGAGAGACAAAAGGACCTGCATATGGCATTCCTCGACCTTGAAAAGGCTTATGATAGTGTCCCACGAGAACTGATTTGGAGAACTCTTATTGGCAAGGGAACACCAAGGAGATACGTGAGAGTCATTAAGGATATGTACGAGAGGGCTAAGACCCGTGTACGGTCCACCGTGGGGACTTCTGAGTTTTTCCCTGTGAAAGTTGGGCTACACCAGGGATCTACTTTAAAACCTTACCTTATCGCCTTGATTTTAGATGACTTATCTCGAGGTATACAACAGGGCATCCCGTGGAACATGATATTTGTTGACGACATTGTGTTGGTGGCAGAATCGGCGGAAGGGTTAAACATCAGCCTTGAGCTCTAGAGGGAGGCTCTTGAAGACAACGGACTTCGGGTGAGCAGAGAGAAGACTGAATACATGAGATGTGATTTTGGGAGGAGCGAGTCAGGTCATCACGAGGATATTCGTATCGGTGACTAGATCCTGCCACCCAAAGAGTCTTTTAGATATTTGGGATCGATGATTCATAGATCAGGGAGGATAGAGGAGGACGTAACCCACCGGATCAGAGCTGGTTGGGCGAAATGGAGGGCGGCGTCGGGGGTCCTCTGTGATAGGAACGTCCCCTTAAAGTTAAAGGGGAAATTTTATAGGGTGTCGATTAGACCGGCTATGTTGTACGGGTCTGAGTGTTGGCCCATCTCCAAGGCCCATGCTAACAGGGTAGAGGTGGCGGAACTGAGAATGCTAAGATGGACTTGTGGTAAATCCTTGCTTGACATGATCCCGAACGGAGCAAAACTTGAAGTCGGAAATATTATTTCGAAGATGAGAGAAGGAAGGTTGAGGTGGTACGGCCATGTCAAGAGGAGGCCTCAAACAGCGCCGGTTAGAAGGATCGAGGCGATAGTAGTAGATGTCGTGAGAAGAAGGGCAAGACCCAAACTCAGGTGGGAGGATAGGCTTAAGCTTGACATGTCGGAGCTTCACTTGTCGGAGGACATGACCTCAGATAGGAAAGGGTGGAGAGATAAGATTAGGATTTGCGGCTAGTTTTTGGTTTGGGGCTTTGTGGGCTTAGGTAGTTTGGGTGGGTTAGGCTTTTAGGCGTCTCGTTGTTGCCTTGTCCTGGTGTTTTTCGGTTTTTTTGGTGCCCCCCTTTTTTTCTTTCCTGTAGTTTGAGGCCCCGTACGTTGCTTTGCTGTGCTCGTACCGTTAGGCTTGCTTGCTTTTTCTTGCCTTGCTTTTGCTTTTGGTGCCTTGTTTTTGCTCTGCCTTAGCTTTAGGCCAGTGTGTCTTTTTTGCTTGCTCTTTGTTGCCCTCTTAGGTCTGCCTGCTTTACTTTGCGCTTTTCTTTGTTGCCTTGCCTTGCTTTAGCCTGCTTTTTTCCTACTTGTACTTGTTGCTTACTGTCTTCTTCTCTCTTTTCTTTTCTTTCTCACCCACACACCTGCACTTGCCGGAGGTCTCGTTGGAAGCAGTCTCTCTACTCCCGGGTTTATCCTGGGGCAAGGGTATGATCTGTCTACATTTTACCTCCCCCATACCCCGCTTCGGCGGGATTGGGTATGTTGTTGTTGTTATTGTAGGATATATTTGTCCGCGCTTCGCGCCCGGTAAGTAACTTTTGTCATTCATATTTTTTGATTATGGAAGGATTTAACATGCTTATTTTTTTTAAAAATAATTTATTTAAAAATAATCTTTATTCGGTAGACATAACTTATAAGAGATTATAAAAAAATAATCTTACATAATCTCGAAAATCAATGATTACTTCATGTAGCTTATAAAAGTAATATTTTTTTATAATCTCTTTCAGCATCAGCAGCAGCTATTTTTGCCAAACGATAGTATATGAGATATTTAATCCTTCAAAATAGTTGGCATGTTATCTCCTTGTTGGGCTGGGTCCATGTAGCAAATATTCATCTTTCATCTTGGACTAGGTCCATTTGATGTACCGAGTTGGGTTTTGCAGCTAGGACCAGGTTAAGTGGACGATGGATAGCGTACGCATGAAAAGTAAATCTAAAAAGTTTACGCGATTAGAAAGCGTGTCTAGTCAATCACCAAGAAACATTATAACCACTGGGCGGCAAACTGATCAATGATGTGGTTGCTCTCCATAAGTTTAGTTTTATGCTCTATCTCAGGCTTGCTAAAATAATTGAATTAGGCTTTGTTCGGGATTTCGTTTGATCTTTCAAAATTCCATCTTTTTTTCTCGATACTCCATATACAATTACTTACAATATAAAATAACAAAATTACATAATATATGTAATAAAATTCATATTTTTGCTATTTATTGAGCTGGAAATGTGGGATTTTTGATATTAAAACATGTATATGTACGATTATCATATGCTTTATCTGTTGCATATTTTTTGGTTTTTAAGCATTAGGTGTGTTATCCTCATGTAATTAGAGGTGATGAAAAGGTGATTGAGCAGTTTTATTCCAAGCGTTTAATGTTTTGGGATGTTTTCTTACGTGATTGTTAAATGTAGGTATGAAAAATAAAGTCGCATTTTATTTTACATAAAAAGATGAAATTTGTTTTAGGGGTTTTGATGTAAGTGATTAGTAGAATGCCTGACTAAGTTCAACTTTTTTAATGTCGCGTGTAGGTATAAATTTTTTTAAAGATTGTTGTTTAAAATTTGATTTGTATGATGCATATGTCTAATATACGGGTAATTGTTCTTGCTATATCATTATAGTTTTCTAGAAGGGTTGCTTGGTTATGCTTGTTGTTTTAAAGTTGATCAGCATTGTGCAATTTTGTAGATTTTGTGTAAGTTGTGGTCAGAAGTGCATAAATTGTTAATCACATTCGGCTATAAGGTGAGGAGGAGCTTTGTGTAAGCTTTGGTTGTAAGTGTTGGTCTCATAAGTGTTGTAATGTGTGTAATTTATTTACAGAGTTTTGTGTTTTTACTGATTGATTTGGGTTTAATTGCAGTTTATGGCTACAGTAGCATGATCTCCATGATTTCTCTAAAGGTACTCAAATGTGGTTAAAGGTGGGTATCGCATGATGTTTTTTATATTGTTGTATTTTCTTACTTTGTGCATGCGTTAATCATGCTAGAAGGGTACCCGCGCGTTGCGGCGGCGAGTACCTTGTAACTAAATTTTTTGGTGAACAATATATTTCGATTACATGTTTTTCGTGATGATGACTTTATGTAGAGGTGTACACGGTTCGGTTTGAGTCGGTTTCTGGCTAAAACTAAAAAAGAACCGAAATGCGATTTTAGTAGAAGCTGAGGTGTAGAGGGTGGTGAGCTGCGGATATGAAAGTGTTTTATTTTATTTATTTATTCTTTTTAATGTTTTTTGAGTAAGTTGTTTGATGTGTTGTTTTATAGACGATGGTTAAAGACAATTAATTTTATAGATTTTACAAGTTTATGAATTTAAGACAATTAATTTTTGAGATATTACTTTTATATGTGTATATGTAACAAGCTATTGAAATTTCCTTTTATAGTAATGTTTTTTGTCTTAAAATTTTTAAGACTTTCTTATTTAGAAAGTCATAAACTCTTTATATAATAGTATAGATATAGGTAACGTGTATACAAGCGGTTTACGATTTTGTTTTGCCTTATTTTGTGACGTGCATGTTGTCTTGATAAGTAAATACTTGTTTGAAAATATGCGCTCTTTTCGTAAGGGTTCATGTCCAGTCCACTTTTGAAGGCTCTCAATGTTATATTAAAATCGACTGGCATGGAATGCATGCTTATTATATGTGACAATCCATACTTTCGGGTCATTTCGACACCGCTCATGTTTCATTATTTCAACATTTTAGTAAACTTGGTTTACTTGTTTCAAATTCGTAACCTTGAGGTTTAGCGGCTAATTCATGATCATGACATCACATTACATTTCATATGGACTCGAGGTAGTCTACATTTCATTGACATCATGTGCATTTCATTAGTTCATGCACGACATTTCATTTCACCCTTCAACGCGTGATTTTTATATTTATTAATTTTATCGCGTGAGTTTTTATTTTGATTATTAACCCGTTACTTTCAAAAATGATCCCGAGGTATTTTTAAACTCACATTTAGTTCATAAAAACTATATTTTTAGTTTTCCTAGTGTTTCACATTTATTTGGTACTTCAATCGTTAACGCTAATTATTACGTGTTTTTCTTAAAATCTTACGATAATTATTTTATCACCCGATTTTCACAAGGAAAGTATTTTTACAATTTTATCACCTCAATACAATCTATTTTGACTTAATAAAAGTTACTTGCACTAAAAACTTTCATATACCTTTACTTTATTTACATCTTTTATACAAATTACACAAAATATCTACTAGTACAATATTTAAAAAAAAAAAAAAATATCAATAGACAACCTCCCCAAAACCGCCAAGTGGGGGAGGGAAGTCTTAAATGTGGTATGGTTTTCTTATTTTTGTCCCAAATAATTCACCTCACTTGTACAAAGTCTTACTTGACAAAAATTAACACATACTTCTACACATACTCAAGGTGTAAAAATATTTCTCTCTCTTTGCTCATCAAGAAACCGGCCAAGCAAAGAAAACCAAAGGATCAAGAAGTTTTGCAAGATCAAGTGTTTAAACAACCTAGAACATATCCTCTTTGTGGTTTTGAAATAAAAACCAAGGATATGTAAGATAAACCTTGTTACCTACACCTCTTCATATCACTAGTAAGCATGTTTTTATCATCCTTATGTTTTCTTATCATTTTCATATGTTCCTTTTCATTTTTGAAGCTTTTATGCATGTTATGGAATTTATACCATTTATTTCTTGATTTTTAAGGTTTTATATACTTATTAGTCATCCTATAATTATTCCCAAGTTAATCTTTGGTCTTGATGGTGATTAGGAACCCATGACACCCTAAGAAGGTGTATGGTAGGATTGGATTAGCTTTGGAGTTGATTTGAAGGGATTAGAATAGGTTTTGTCCGTGAAAAACTATTTTCGTAAACTTTATTTTAGGGTCTGTCCTTAAAACGTATTTCTGGAAAAATCCACTGATGGTACGACCTTTTGGCATTGATAATTAGAAAATATACTTTAAAACGAATCCGTGGCCGCTTGAACGGATAAAAACGGAGTTATAACGAAGCCGTGGTGAATTTTTAAAGTTTTACGACGAAAAGTATATTTTTCTGAAAATGGCAGCATGCAGTTTTTAGAGTTTTTGGGTCAAAAACGAGCCTTAAGCTTCACAAATTATTTCGACTTCTCAAAAATATATTAGTTTACTTGATACGGGTTAAGGACATATTTTACGAGAAAACGGAGTTAAAACGACAAATATATGGCCGTTTTCATAAAGTTGCCGTAAGTATTAATTTTTTAAAATTATATTATTTTGACGTAACAAGTATTTCATTAGCTCTATCGTCCATGTTTGCGGCGTTTTAACCATGATGCAAAACTTTTATAACGGTGTCTTCTAATAAAATCAAGTTCACCGCCACATTTTTCAAAACAAAAGCCGTTTGTCAGCGGAGTTATGGTTATTTATTTACTGGATGTTCAAAGATTGGCCGAAACTCATTTTCTCGCACGATTCACAAAACCACCATCTTGAGCCTTGAATATCTTTATGATCGAGACCATTTGAACGAAACTCCTGAACTGAAACTTTTAGATATCGATACAAACTATCCAAACCGTCGAGTTCGTTTTCTAACGATCGACGACACCGCTTTACGACTACTTTTCCGGAGCCATTTTTATTGATTTCATGGTTTTTCCGACGACATTGTTTTGCGACGAAAAGTGATAATTTCACCAAAAGTCATTATAAAACCATTGTAGGATGACATTTTGACGTAAAAACATGTAAAGTCATTTTTGATTGGTCGAGACGTCAAAAGAGTATTTTTCGACGACGAGTAATATTTTCAAAACCCGTAAATGGTATAAATAACATACGAAGTGCATGATAGCATTACATTGCAACTCATGACATATCATATCATTGATAATAGGTCCCGTTGACGATCATTATAAACCTCGGTGTACTCACTATTGCCGTTATTTCCGGTTTATCCAAGTGAGTTTTCATAGCCCGCTTTACATGCTTTCGATTATTTCAAACCCACGGGAGAATACATTGCACTACATTTTCTTTTGTACGATACCAAGTATGTTAAATTCATTACATTGCTTAAGTTACCACATATGCCAATTTGAAAGTCCCCATTACCGAACATGAACCGTTAATCTTTGAAGCGAGGATGAGTGGATAGATCTATCGGTGACGCCCATCCGGTTGGTGAATCCCAACCAAGCAAACGGATGCATTTCATTTGATAACATTACTGAGTTGTCCGCAAACACTGCAGGGCATACATTATTGAATGTCTAGTTTCGGGGTCATGGGCTTAGAGCAATTGTAACATTATTTTACGTGACTTGATTGTCATGCATGGTCTATACTTGTGTAGTCGTATAAAACATTTACATAAACCTATGATTTCTCACCAACATTATTGTTGACGTTTTAGCAATGTATTTTCGTAATCGAGGCACGTTCATTATGACATGGTTAGGGACCTATATTTTGAGTCACAAGGCCGACTTACATTATGTACATTATGGCTCTTTACTTCAAAACATCGTTTGATTTGTAACATATTTGTATTTTGGCAAACTTGTTAAACCTTTTGGGACCGATGTTGTACTGATTATGTTTTTATGAAATATCCAACGATGAGTTTTATAACGACACTTTAGGTCGCTCAATATAACCGTGATGTGGTGCTATGACAATCAATGCCCCGAATTCCATTCCACGCAAAATGTAAATTGGGGTGTGATGATTGGTATCGAGCTACGCTTATAGAGAACTAGGTTGCATCATTGACCCTGACTATAACTACATTATCATAGCATCTCATCATTTCATCATAAGTGCGTGTTCACTTTGCATGCGATTTATATGTACATTTTGAGTTATTCACTTTCATTTCATAGCGGTTGTCACATAGATGCCTTCAAATACCCATCCCATTATACTCACATCACTTTAACGTGGAGAATTCCTTGTCATTCACTATCACGATTTTCACATCAATTGACTCCTCACCGATAACGTTGAATACCGAGATAAACCCTTTTGGGAGGACGGTTACACCTACACCATCACGAACACTATCGATTCACTATAGAATCGGGGCAATTTTTATCACTCAGTTGGGACAGATCATACTATTGGGTAGAACTTATAGACTTAATCCTAATGAACCTATTTTCTTAACTCACCACAAGGATTCCATTATCATCATTGTCATTATTTTTCATCATCATTATCATTTCGAGCACCATCCGTATCATCACATCTTATACACGATACTCATACACCTAACTTGCGGCTTGGGAAGTGTGCATGATTTGACACACCATTACCATCTACCACTAAGACTATAGACACTACATCATCTCATAGGTTTGAGGACCTGTGAGAGTTCTAGGGCTATTGTTGCTAGACCGCCCGCTACTCCTACACATGAAACACGATTAGACCACCAATGAATGGATAATAAGCACCTTTCTAGCTAATGTGATCTTTATCATTTATTATCTCTACGATACATCACTATCTTACTAGGGTTAGCCAATTTTATCCTCGACCAATTAGTAGACCATTATCGCCGATAAGATTCTCCTATGTATCCTACAAACCATCCAACAAATTTTATTCCAAATTACCCTCGCTACTATCTCCTAAATTATTTCACTTGATTTTATTTCGAACTATTTTATCACCATCTTAGAAACGTTGTTTCATAAAGCTTTAGCGCAAGTTGTTTTATTATTAATTTATCAAACGGTTTGGTCATTTTATCAACTATGTAATATCCTCATGCTAAACGATTTTCATGATTACTCGAAAAAATCATCAAGCTATTATCTTACAAAACAAAACACCGAATACCAACTATTTGTCCTACATTTCCTCTTATGAGATAATAAACTTCATCGTTATCTAACACAAAGCGCTTTCAACTATTTTACCGACCATTTCCCCTTACTCTGTACCATTAAACCCAAAATTTACGACTTTAATAATACTTTATAAACAATGACCTTATCGATACTTTACAAACTATTTATCCTTGCTTGAGAACAAAGTTTTATAATCGACATATTGTGCATAAACATTTCTTCTGTTAACACTCTATAGATGCTTCGCCATTTATCTCTCACTTAACCGATAAGTTAGGATTGGACGAGTGACCTTTTTAGGAAAGACCTCCTATACCATCTGTGAGGAGGATTCCTCGATACAAGAAAACAATGGAAGGATTTTGGGATTACCAACAAGGACCAGAACTAGGAGGTAGGATGAGTTAAAACTCAACAAAAATCTTAAGACATCACGAGATATTCCGAACCACTATTTTGAATTAGAATCCAAATTCTGCGATTCCATAAGTACTAAGCTAGACCGAGTTACGAGATTTTATACGAAGCGTATACCCATGAAACAACACTATAGGGATGTACCAAGTCTTCTATTTGAGGCTACAGAACATTTCACTAAACATAGCTTCAACAATATGTGAACTTCCCTACAATGAGTATCCCTTTAAAGGAAAATTTGGTTAAATTAAGGCTATCGATATAAACTTCCCTAAGGCATTGTGTTCTCTAGAAATTCCAAGTAACCTCATTTCCATATCAAGAGATGCCATGTGTTTGAACATGTCGGACAATCAATGACTTTCCACCTACAAGTGAAACTAGAACAAACATTCTTCGACAAAGTTTGAGATGATACCTATCTTCTTGCAAGCATGATAGCAATATTAGGGATGAACTATATTTGAAGCACTTACAACACCTCATAACCCATCTTTTGGAACCCGTCGATCATTTGAAAAATACCCTCAAACTTACCACCTTCTATCACTTCTCTTTAGCGCCCATTCTTAACATAGGAATTGACCACGCCTCATTTTCCTTTCATTTTGAAGAATTATGGCGTCGAAGAAAGTCGCACTAGAAATGACACCATCCGCTATCCAAAAGTACATAGAGGATTATATATCCGAGGCACTAAGGAAAGAACGAGCGACAATAGTCTGCTATTATCGAGGCCGCAATCACTAAATCGCGAGACTTGCTTACATCGAAGGTTTCAAGAGTTGGTATTCTTTGTCCGGCTATGGTTTCGGATAAGGAGAAACTATTGAAAATTTCATTGGAGGACTTTCACAAGATGCCCAAGGAGATGTAACTTCTTCGATCCACAAACAATCAAGAATCTACCAGACATTTCAAATACTCATGGCTCAAGTTCTGAAAAGGGAAAACATTATCAACAATCAAACCATCACCAATAATAATAACCGCATCAATAACAACAATCAAACCAACAACAACAAAAGGAAATGGGAAAATGACCAGGGAGGTTACAACAACAACAACCAAAGTTGTAACACTAACCATCACCAACAACAGAATAAAAGACAAGAAGCCGCCAGGGTTTATGTTGCTGCACCAACAAAGGAAAGAACTTATATTGGAAACTTACCACGATGTCATCAATGCACGCTACATCATGAGGGTCCATGTGGTATATGCTTTATCTGTCAAAAAGTGGGACACCTTGCTAAGGATCGCAAAGGAAAAGGATATCTTGGAACACACCCACTATGTACTAGATGTAAGTTTCATCACTCGGGTCTTTGCCTCTGTCAAGTGCCGTCGCTGCTAAAAATTAGGACACCTCGCCGAGGATTGTAGAGGAAAACTATAATGACATGTTTCGGATGTGGGAGCAAGGACACTATCGAGCCAATGTCCCCAAAACCAAGGTCAACGAGTTGAATGTGCTCGGGGAATGCATACATGTTAGGAGGAGGAGAAGCTCGTCAAGGTATCAATGACGAGGAAGACTGGAAGAAGCTCGGGAATTAACAATCTTGTTTTCTCTATGTATTTGGCGGAGTGTCTTGCTCGAACAGAGCAAGCAAGTAAGCGGTGCACCGCCGACGAATGGGGCTTCTCACCATAACGTAGGATGGTGGGATCTTTGAATCATAACCATCTATGACAACGATCTCGTTGAAATAAGCAGCAAGGTCTTGAGTCTCATCCCTTCTTCTCCAACAAGTGTGATAGAACCGACTAAAAGATTCTGTTTCCATTTCCTCCTCAGTATACAAACCCATCCTCATAGTAAACTGCTTAAGAGTCAAACTTCTCCAAACGCCCCCAAGCTCGAAAAACATTGACTCCACGTCATCATCACCAATATCGCACGAATTCCACACTAGCAAGGAATTCACGGACGATTCCGTAATGACCGCCCGTGATCCTGAATAGCCTCAACCATGCATTACACCGAACTCCCCAAGATTACACGTGAACTTAATTTTGCAAAACTTCCTTAATCTCTTACTAGCTTTCCGCTTGCCAAAGTACCAAATGCATCAAAATCAAGTGCTTGGGTTGGTGATATTTTTCCCTTAATTTCTCATACTCTTCCACGCACAACCGCCTAATACCAAGATCGGGGTGCCAAGAACCTAAACCAATTTGTGGGATTGTTTGCACCAAAATAAGACAAATAATGTGAAGTGCGCATCAAATCGATGTCAAGCTACGACGTAACCAAAACAAAGAGTTACACCGTAATTAGGTAATTTCAAAGGTTACGGCAGAGTTATATCAAACCGCAACGCCGTAATTACAAATTTAATGGTTACGGCAGAACCAAACTCAAGCTACGCAGAACTTCCCGTAAACTCAAAGACCTCGGATGTTTCAATTACACCGAACCATCAATTTTTCCAAGTGGTAAAAGTTTTGATAAATTTTAACCTATTAGTGTCGAGGACCGCGCCTAACCCACTAGGTATGTGTTTGACCCAAAACCCTATTTAAATAAAGCCAAAACACCCAAATCGAACCATAGTGAAAGGACACGAATCAAAATAACATGGGGAAATCATCAAAATCATCAATTAATCAACCCAATCTCAATAATTTATTCAAATAGGCAAGATCCCTAAAATATTAAAATATAAACCCTAATTGAAATAATTGACATAAACAAATCATAAAGAGTAGTGATAGATCTTACCAGCCATGGAGAACAATTAGATGAAGAGATCTTGATGGAAAAATTTATCGATGGGTAGGCGGTGAAAGTGTGTGTGTAAAACCTAGTTCTTATTCCGTAAGGTTTTATACCGCCAAGATAGTTACTGACAGATTCGATTAAATAGTTACGTCAGAATTAATATTTTTAGATTATTAAATGATTGTGAATGGGTTACGTTGTAATCCTAATAAGGGTTACGCCGTAGTTAAATTTTTAATTTTAATCAAAGGTCGATTTTTATATATCCGATTGTTAGCGTTACGTCGTAACTCTAAAAGAGGTTACGTCAGAACTAAATAGTCAAAAGATTTTATAATAATTTTAATAAATTGCAATATGGTTACGTCAGAATCTATGAAAGGAGTTACGCCAGAACTAATAGCGCCGAATATGAATTATGTATAATTGCAATAGAGAGATTTAAAACGCACCTTATGGAAGTGCTCAAATCTCTTAATGAGTGAAATGAAATACCTTAGATCTTTCATTAATCGCTCCTCGCCAGCGCGCCAAAAGTCGATGTGCTATTTTATCCCGCTTAATATTTATAAAACTTAGATAACTTAGGATAGACACATACTAACCAGGCAGAAAACCCGATCGGATGAAGTAAAGCCTTAGGTAATCGAGTATCGCCCCAAGAGAAATGTGACCTTGAAAGAACTAACATGATTGTAAAGGATATTGATGATATATGGGTATGACATAGTTGAGATAATCCATAACTATGCTATTCGGATTGCTTACACGTACACAAGATATTTAGGAAAAGAGATAGATAAACGAAGCTTAATAAAGAATACAATTATGAATTGATTTCCGATACCAATATTCAATATAGTGGTTAATTATCACCGCACTCCTTTGGTCGATCTGTCATGGCCTATGGTTCTTAGATTCCTCACCAAGATGAGCGTGTCACCCGGGATCTTTCAAGAACCTAATAGCAGTCATTAAGCACCAAATCTACTAGATCTAGACGGTGGGAACCCGCCGTTAGAACTTAGATTCCCCAACCTCTTAAATACCTCCACTTGATAAGTGATCATTTGGTCGGTTCGCATTACGAAGAGTGGTTGTACTATGGCCAATTCCTCCCATACTCCGCTATCTATCGGACTAGGTCGGTTGGTCATATCTCTCACCCTTTAGATACTACCAAGCTTATAATACTACCAAGGCTAGCGATCTATGAAAAGACTAGCAAATGTCTATAAAGAATTATAGAGAATAACAATAACATAAATGCAAACTTTAATTAATGATATGAATTCATAGTATAAGATCTAGAAAATATAAAAGAATCCAAACTCGAATACAAAGGAAATCGTAGACGAGGACTTCGTTATTCAAAGGCTCCTAAACCATGCTTCTTCTTCAGTAGTTTTGATCTCCCAAACCATAGAAGGTTTGGGAAAGGAGAGATATCTAAACCGATGAAACCATCGACTATTTATAGGCTTCAAACTAGTTACGGCGAACCTTATTAGGTGGTTATGTCGTAACTTCTTTCAACCTTCGGCAGATATCCATGGTTACGGCGTAACCTTAGTGGGGTTACGTCGTAGCTTCCGTAATCCAAGGTATTTCTACATTACGGCTTAGCTTGTCGAGGGCTACGCGTGGTCTTTGTCAATTTAGTGCTTATCAGAGTTACGCGTAACTCGAATGAGGGTTACGCCGTAGCCTTCGTAATCTTTAGTTGCGTCAGAACTTCATCACTTGGTTACGCCATAATTAAGAGACAAATAATCAATAGGGCTTGAAACGCCCAATTGCAGCCTTCCTTACTCGAATGTGTCCCGAAATGAAATAATAAGGAATAAGGATGTTTTCACTAATAATTTACTCAAAATGTGATGATGTGGGGAAATTAACGCTAGAAACACAGGACTATTTGATGTTATCATTATCCATCGATAGAGAGGATGTAAACCAACAACATTGCTAGTTATCAACGCTTATAATTGCATGTCAAATGAGTTGATCTGGGATGTTGCAAGTTATATAAAACATATTTCTCGGGTCTTTTCCGTGGGAACGGAAACGGTAGTTAAACAAAAGTAAAGAAAAAATTGGAAAGGAAAAAGTTCTCTTTATTTCGTAATTATCAAACATATATAGACAATATGCTATTGTAACTCAAGAGATATAAAATAATGGTGTATATTACTTTCTTTTTAAATCCAGTCATATTTGGGCGGAAAGTTTTGAGGATAAAAGCATTAAAACTTTCTTGTCCTTTCTTTTTTCTTTCTTTTCTGTATTAGAAAAAAAGGAAAAAAAAATCACCCCTTACTAAGCTCTAAATATAGTTGATATCATCATCTTCTAAAATTGAATTGTCGTGGATGGGATGTCCATTATATTAACATTATGCATGGCAGTCATCATTCGAGTTGGTCATGGATGTACTACTTTTAAATTTATTAAGGATTAATTTATTGAAAGAAATTTGTTCACTTTAATTCATGATGGTATTATCAAGCATGATGTGGGCTTCTAGAAATGATTAAGATGAAATCGTAATGGTCGCTAGCTAATCAAAGTAGCTAAATTATATACATGAGAATGAATGTTTATGTTCTAGTTTAATAAAAAGTAAGAAAAGATGGGCGACCAATTGGAAAATCTGAACTTTTGTGATGGCTTTAATAATCAAAATGAATTTAGACATGTTCAAAATAAAACAATTGTAATTCATAAGAAGTAATTGTTTTAAAAATATTAGTCACACGTATGGTGTTACAATTTCTACAACACATTGACACTGAAATTGAATTTAACTAGGATATTTTTGTCCAAGATTCACATTCTGGGGTTTGCTCTCTTTGCTCAAATAACCTGCATAAGGCTATTACAATCTTCTCTTTTTTTCTCTGTCTTCTTTTGTCTTCCTTTCACCATCAACGATTTCCCCTCTTCTTTCTTTCAACATCAAGTTTCTGTTACAATTAATCACCATCAACATTTTCCCATCTCATCCCGATCTTAACGGACTAGTCGATTGGTCGCCGGAGTTCGACGCCGTCACGCCACGGGCCTGATGACTTCGCGAAATTTTATTTCCGCGAACTTCGCTTATTACGATCGACGCCGGTTGTTGCATTCGTGTTTACGAGTTTTTCCATCCATACCGGAGCGATCTAACCCAGCTTTTTCCCGCTAAGCTCCCAGAATTTGCCTCTCGCTAGTGTCTTCTTTTTCTTTTCGTGTTCTTTTCAGTTGTTTTGGGGACTGGTGGACCGACTCTTCCACGACCCTTGGACCTCGACACTCTCGCCGGAGATCGTTGCTCGCCGCCACCGCCACAATCATGGACCGATTTTTTTTTTGCAACAACAGAGTGTTTGTCTTTCTTTACCCTCTTTACTCATATTTTTTAGATTCTTTTTTGTCCTAGGCGTTGTCTTTGCCGCTTATAGTTTTTGGGGTTGGTTTTTCTTTCGTTTTGGGTGCTCTTTTCTTTTGTTTGTGGTTTTTCTATTTGCTTTAGGGTTGGATTTTGTTGTTTTGGACTTGTTGTTGTTTGTTGTGGTAGGATAGACGCGTTGGTTAGTGATGGTATCCCGAGGTCATGTCTTGTCGGGTTGGGTGGTGTAGGCGAGGTTGTCGGGGTAGGCGGGTAGTGGGGTAGATGGGGTAAGCGGGGTTAGGGAGTAGTGGGGTTGGGGAGCAGTGGGAGCGGGCTAGGATGTATAGGAGGTCGGAGGGTTTAGAGGGTAGGGGTTTTGCTAGGGTAGAGTCTTCGTAGGATTAGGATAGGTTGTTGGAATGTTGGGTCCTTGACCGGAAAGCTCTTTGACATTGCGTGCTTTCGTGGAGACTAAATGGAAGGCTCCAACGCGAGGGAGGTTAACGGTTTCAAGCTCGTACTGTGCTCTAAGACAGTCAAGAACGGAGTTGGAGTTATTTTAGCGGCGGGTCTCAAGGATAATGTAGTGCAAGTGATCCGGAGGAGCGATAGGATCATGGCGATTACGCTGGTCATCGAGGAGAGACCGTTAATGTAATTAGCGCATTTGCACCACAAAGCGGGCCGGGTGAAGCAGAGAAAAGACCTTCCGGGACTCCCCTCGACGAGCTTGTTGTGAGCGCCTCTGACCAACGTTTGTTTATAGATGGTGACTTGAATGGCCACGAGGCGCGCTTCGGATGGCTACACGGGTTCATGGTGGTTTTGGCTTTGGAATTAGGAATGATTAAGGTCGAACGATTTTAGAGTTTGCTTTGGCTCACGACTTGGTAGTTGTGAACTCTTCTTCAAAAAAGAGATGACTTGATCACCTTCTAGAGTGGGGTCACAACACCCGTGATTGACTATCTAATAGTGCGTAGATGCGACCTTAGAGCGTGTAGGGACCGCCGGGTTTTCCCAGCGAGGCATGCTCATCCCAAAGACAAATTGTTAGCTTTGGATTCACTTTTCGTGAGGCAACATCATAGAGAGCAGCGACTACCAGTTGGCAAGGATTCTTTGGAAGAATTTGAATGGGAGACGGCAGAGTCTTTTAGAAGGAAAGACTTTGAGGACTCTACTCGGTCGGAGGACCCGACGGCTCTGATGCGGACCGCTGACCATTCTACGGCATCATTAAAGACGCGGCAAAAGAGTCCCCATGCGTGGCTAGCGGATAGCTAAGTCCCACCACCAAACGAGAATCTTGGTGGTTTAGTGAGGAAGTGCAATCCAAAGTTGCCGTGAAACAATCAAGGTTCAGAGAACTCATTCGTGTGAGAGGTCACTAGGATGACATTACGCCACGGGGAGAGGTATAAAGTAGCTAAAAGAAGCTAAAAGGCAAGGGCTCAAAGCGAAGGAAAAGGCATCACAAGATTCAGACAAGAAATCGATTCCAAAAGGGGCAAATGATATATTCAGATTGCTAAAGCCCGAGAGAAGGAGGATGGATTTAGGAAACGTAAAATATATCAAAGATGTAGGCGGGCGGACCATTGTGCACGAAGAAGATATTAGAAAAGATGGAGAGTATTTCTCCTTTTCAACGGAGGAAGCTCAAGGAAGTGGGAAGAAGAGAACTATACCCAACGACACGAATGCTACTATTCGAGGATTAGCCAACCGTATGAAGGTTGCACTACGTAAGATGGGAAGAAACAAAGCGGTAGGGTCGGACCAAATCCCCATGAAGCTTAAGGTGCCTGGGAAGGAAGGAGTAGAATGGATGACTTGCCTCTTCAATAAGATCTTTTTCGGTGCTAAGATGCCTAAGAATTGAGACTCGGTGAAGTCATTCCCATCTACAAGAACAAGGGGATGTGCTGTGTGTAGCAATTATAGGCATCAAGCTCCCTAGCCACACCATGAAGCTTTGGGAGAGAGTTATGGAGAGGAGGTCGAGAAGGGAGACGAGGGTGTCTAAGAACCAATTTGGTTTTATGTCGAAGGTCTTCGATTGAGGCTATACACCTTCTCGTAAGTCTCATGAGAAGTATAGAGAGAGACAAAGGACTCGTGATATGGCATTCCTCGACCTTGAAAAGGCTTATGATAGTGTCCCACGAGAACCGATTGGAGAACTATTATTGGCGCGGAACACCAAGGAGATACGCGTGAGTCATTAAGGATATGTACGGAGGGCTAAGACCGTGCACGGTCCACCGTGGGGACTTCGAAGTTTTTCCCTCGCGAAAGTCAATACACCAGGATCTACTTTAAAACCTTACCTTATCGCCTTGATTCTAGATGACTTATCTCGAGGGATAAAACAGGCATCCCGTGGAACATGATATTTCACGACATTGTGTTGGTGGCGTAATCGTGAAGGGTTAATTATCGCCTTGAGCTCCTGAGGAGGCTCTTGAAGACAACGGACTTGGGTGAGCGAGAGAAGACCAATACATGAGATGTGATTTAGGAGGAGCGAGTCAGTCATCACGAGGATATTCAGATCGGTGACTAGATCCCGCCACCCAAAGAGTCTTTTAGATATTTAGGATTGATGATTCATAGATCGTGGAGGATAGATGAGGATGTAACCCATCGGATCGAGTGGTTGGGCGAAATGAGGCGGCATCGGGGTCCTCTCGTGATAGGAACGCCCCTTAAAGTTAAAGGGAAATTTTATAAAGTGGCGATTAGACCGCCTATGTTGCACGGTCCGAGTGTTGGCCCATCTCCAAGGCCTATGCTAATGTGGTAGGTGGCGAACCGAGAATGCTAAGATGGACTTGTGGTAAATCCTTGCTTGACATGATCCCGAACGGAGCAAAACTTGAAGTCGGAAATATTATTTCAAGATGAGAAGGACGGTTGAAAGTGGTACGGCCATGTCAAGAGGAGGCCTCAAACAGCGTCGGTTAGAAGGATCGAGGCGATAGTAGTAGATGGCGCGAGAAGCGGGAAGACCCAAACTCTGTGGGGGATAGGCTTAAGCTTGACATGTCGGAGCTTCACTTGCTCCGAGCTTCACTTGCCGGAGGACATGACCTCGGATAGAAAGGTGGAGAGATAAGATTAGGATCTGCGGCTAGTTTTGGCTTGGGGCTTTGTGGGCTTAGGTAGTTGGGTGGGTTAGGCTTTTAGGCGCCTGTTGTTGCCTTGTCCGTGTTTTTCGGTTTTGGTGGTGGCCCCTTTTTTCTTTCCCGTAGTTTGAGGCCCCGCTGCTTTGTTTTGCTTCGCGCCGTTAGGCTTGCTTGCTTTTTCTTGCCTTGTTTTTGCTTTTGGTGCCTTGTTTTGCTCCGCCTTAGCTTTAGGCCCGTGTGTTTTTTGCTTGCTCTTGTTCCTCTTATATCCGCTGCTTTACTTTGCGCTTTTCTTTGTCGCTCGCTTGCTTGCTTTTTTCCTACTTGTACTTGTTGCTACATCTTCTTCTCTCTTTTCTTTCTTTCTCACCAAGACACCGCACTTGCCGGAGGTCTCCTGTAAGCGCCTCTACTCCCGGGTTTATCCTTGGGCAGGGGTATGATCTGCTCACATTTTACCTCCCCCATACCTTCGGCGGGATTGGGTATGTTGTTGTTGTTGTTGTTGTTGTAGGATATTTTTGTCCGCGCTTCACGCTCGGTAAGTAACTTTTGACATTCATATTTTTTGATTATGGAAGGATTTAGCATGCTTATTTTTTTTTAAAAATAATTTATTTAAAAAATAATCTTTATTTGGTAGACATAACTTATAAGAGATTATAAAAAAAAAATAATCTTACATAATCTCTCGAAAATCAAAAATTACTTCACATGTATTTTATAAAAATAATATTTTTATAATCTCTTTCAAGATCAAGAAGAACTATTTTCGCCAAACATACCAACAAGATATGAGATATTTAATCCTTCAAAATAGTTGGCATGTTATCTCCTTGTTGGGCTGGGTCCATGTAGCAAATATTCATCTTTCATCTTGACTAGGTCCATTTGATGTACCGAGTTGGGTTTTGCAGCTAGGGCCAGGTTAAGTGGACGAGGATAGCATACGCATGAAAAATAAATCTAAAAAGTTTACGCGATTAGAACCCGTGTCCAGTCAATCACCAAGAAACATTATAACCACTGGGCGGCAAACTGATCAATGATGTGGTTGCTCTCCATAAGTTTAGTTTTATTCTCTATCTCGGCTTGCTAAAATAATTGAATTAGGCTTTGTTCGGGATTTCGTTTGATCTTTCAAAATTCGCCTTTTTTCTCGATACTCCATATACAATTACTTACAATATAAAATAACAAAATTACATAATATATGTAATAAAATTCATATTTTTGCTATTTATTGAGCTGTAAATGCGGGATTTTTGATATTAAAAACATGTATATGTACGATTATCATATGCTTTATCTGTTGCATATTTTTTGGTTTTTTAAGCATTAGGTGTGTTATCCTCATGTAATTAGAGGTGACAGAAAAGGTGATTGAGCAGTTTTATTCCAAGCGTTTAATGTTTTGGGATGTTTTCTTACGTGATTGTTAAATGTAGGTATGAAAAATAAAGCTGCATTTTATTTTACGCAAAAAGATGAAATTTGTTTTAGGGTTTTGATGTAAGTGATTAGTAGAATGCCTGACTAAGTTCAACTTTTTAATGTCGCGTGTAGGTATAAATTTTTTTAAAGATTGTTGTTTAAAATTTGATTTGTATGATGCATATGTCTAATATACGGGTAATTGTTCTTGCTATATCATTATAGTTTTCTAGAAGGGTTGCTTGGTTATACTTGTTGTTTTAAAGTTGATCACATTGTGCAATTTTGTGTAAGTTGTGGTGAAGTGCATAAATTGTTAATCACATTCGGCTATAAGGTGAGGAGGAGCTTTGTGTAAGCTTTGGTTGTAAGTGTTGGTCTCATAAGTGTTGTAATGTGTGTAATTTATTTACGGTGTTTTGTGTTTTTAGTGAGTGATTTGGGTTTAATTGCAGTTTATGGCTACAGTAGCATGATCTCCATGATTTCTCTAAAGGTACTCAAATGTGGTTAAAGGTGGGTATCGCATGATGTTTTTATATTGTTGTATTTTCTTACTTTGTGCATGTTAATCATGCTAGAAGGATCTGTATCCCAGGCATACATGAAGCACTTGAACTAAATTTTTTGGTGAACAATATATTTCGATTACATGTTTTCGTGATAATGACTTTATGTAGAGGTACACGGTTCGGTTTGAGTCGGTTTTTGGCTAAAACTAAAAAGAACCGAAATGCGATTTTAGTAGAAGTCGAGGTGTAGAGGGTGGTGAGTCATGGATATGAAAGTGTTTTATTTTATTTATTTATTCTTTTTAATGTATTTTGAGTAAGTTGTTTGATGTGTTGATTTATAGACGATGATTAAAGACAATTAATTTTATAGATTTTACAAGTTTATGAATTTAAGACAATTAATTTTTGAGATATTACTTTATATGTGTATATGTAATGTTATTGAAATTTTCTTTTATAGTAATGTTTTTGTCTTAAAATTTTAAGACTTTCTTATTTAAAAAGTCATAAACTCTTTATATAATAGTATAGATATAGGTAACGGTATACAAGCGGTTTACGATTTTGTTTTGCCTTATTTTATGACGTGCATGTTGTCTTGATAAGTAAATACTTGTTTGAAAATATGCGCCTTTTTCGTAAGGGTTCATGTCCAATCCACTTTTGAAGGCTCTCAATGTTATATTAAAATCGACCGGCATGGAATGCAGGCGTATTATATCCAAGCAAAGAAACCAAAGGATCAAGAAGTTTTTGCAAGATCAAGTGTTTAAACAACCTAGAATATATCCTCTTTGTGGTTTTGAAATAAAAACCAATGATATAAGATAAACCTTGTTACCTACACCTCTTCATATCACTAGTAAGCATGTTTTTATCATCCTATGTTTTTTATCATTTTCATATGTTCCTTTCATTTTTGAAGCTTTTATGCATGTTATGGAATTTATACCATTTATCTCTTGATTTTAAGGTTTTATATACTTATTAGTCATCCTATAATTATTCCCAAGTTAATCTTTGGTCTTGATGGTGATTAGGAACCCATGACACCCTAAGAAGGTGTATGGTAGGATTGATTAGCTTTGAGTTGATTTGAAGGGATTAGAATAGGTTTTGTCCGAAAACTATTTTCGTAAACTTTATTTTAGGGTCTGTCCTTAAAACGTATTTCTGGAAAAATCCACTGATGGTACGACCTTTGGCATTGATAATTAGAAAATATACTTTAAACGAATCCTGGTCGCTTGAACGATATAAAACGGAGTTATAACGTTGCAGTGAATTTTAAAGTTTTACTAAAGTATATTTTTCTGAAAATGGCAGCATGCAGTTTTTGAGTTTTTGGGTCAAAACGAGCCTTTAAGCTTCACAAATTATTTCGACTTCTCAAAATATATTAGTTTACTCGATACGGGTTAGACATATTTTACGAGAAAACGGAGTTAAAACGACAAATATATGGCTGCTTATAAAGTCCGTAAAGTATTAATTTTCCTAAAAATTATATTATTTTGACGTAATAAGTATTTCATTAGCTCTATCGCCCATGTTTGCGCGCTTAACCATGATGCAAAACTTTTTATAACGGCTGTCTTCTAATAAAATCAAGTTCACCGCCACATTTTTCAAAAAAAAAGCCGCTTGTCGCTTGGAGTTATGGTTATTTATTTACTGGATGTTCAAAGATTGGCGAAACTCATTTTCTCGCACACGATTCACAAAACCACCATCTCGAGCCTTGAATATCTTTATGATCGAGACCATTTGAACGAAACCCCGAATCAAACTTTTAGATATCGACAAACTATCCAAACCGCCGAGTTCGTTTCTAACGATCGACGACACCGCTTTACGACTACTTTTCCCGAGCCATTTTTATTGATTTCATGGGTTTTCCGATTTACATTGTTTTGCTAATTTAAAAGTGATAATTTCACCAAAAGTCATTATAAAACCATTGTAGGATGACATTTTGACGAAAAACATGTAAAGTCATTTTTGATTGGTCGAGACGTCAAAAGAGTATTTTTCACGACGAGTATATTTCAAAACCCGAAATGGTATAAATAATATAACGTAAGTGCACGATAGTATTACATTGCAACTCATGACATCATATCATTGATAATAGGTCCCGCTGACGATCATTATAAACCTCAAAGTACCTCACTATTGCCGTTATTTCAGCTTATCCAAGTGAGTTTTCATAGCCCCGCTTTACATGCTTTCGATTATTTCAAACCCACGGGAGAATACATTGCACTTTTTCTTTTGTACGATACCAAGTATGTTAAATTCATTACATTGCTTAAGTTACCACATATGCCAATTTGAAAGTCCCCATTACCGAACATGAACCGTTAATCTTGAAGCGAGGATGAGGATAGATCTAATGGTGACGCCCATCCGGTTGGTGAATCCCAACCAAGCAAACGGATGCATTTATTTGATAACATTACAGTAGTTGTTCCGCAAACACTGCAGGGCATACATTATTGAATCACCTAGTTTCGGTCATGGGCTTAGAGCAATTGATTATTTTTACGTGACTTGATTGTCATGCATGGTCTATACTTGTGTAGTCGATAAAACATTTACATAAACCTATGATTTCTCACCAACATTATTGTGGACGCTTTTAGCAATGTATTCGTGTAATCGAGGCACGCTCATTATGACATGGTTAGGACCTATATTTCGAGTCACAACGACTTACATTATGTACATTATGGCTTTTACTTCAAAAACATCGTTGATTTGTAACATATTTGTATTTTGGCAAACTTGTTAAACCTTTCAACCGATGTACTGACTATGTTTTTATGAAATATCCAACGATGAGTTTTTATAACGACATTTTAGGTCGCTCAATATAACCGTGATGCGGTGCTATGACAACAATGCCCCTGGAATTCCATCCCACGAAAATGTAAATCGGGGTGATGATTGGTACGTAGCCAAAGCTTAGTAGAGAACTAGGTTGCATCATCGACCCTAGACTATAACTACATTATCAAGCATCTCATCATTTCATCATAAGTGCGTGTTCACTTTGCATGCGATTTATATGTACATTTTCGAGTTATTCACTTTCATTCATGCAGCTATTGTCACATAGATGCCTTCAAATACCCATCCCATTATACTCACATCACTTTAACGTGAGAATTCTGTCATTCACTATCACGATTTTCACATCAATCGACCTCACCGATAACGCTGAATACCGAGATAAACCCTTTCGGGAGGACGGGTTACACCTACACCATCACGAACACTATCGATTCACTATAGAATCGGGCAATTTTTTCACCTAATGGGACAGATCATACTATGGGTAGAACTTATAGACTTAATCCTAATGAACCTATTTTCTTAACTCACCACAAGGATTCCATTATCATCATTGTCATTATTTTCATCATCATTATCATTTCGAGCACCATCCGTATCATCACATCTATACACGATACTCATACACCTAATCATGGCCAGAAAGTATGATTTGACACACCATTACCATCTACCACTAAGACTATAGACACTACATCATCTCATAGGTTTGAGGACCCAGAGTTCTAGGCTATTGTTGTAGACCACCGCTACTCCTACACATGAAACACGATTAGACCACCAATGTCAGATAATAAGCACCTTTCTAGCTAATGTGATCTTTATCATTTATTATCTCTACGATACATCACTATCTTACTAGGGTTAGCCAATTTTATCCTCGAATTATTAGTAGACCATTATCGCCGATAAGATTCTCCTATGTATCCTACAAACCATCCAACAAATTTTATTCCAAATTACCCTCGCACTATCTCCTAAATTATTTCACTTGATTTTATTTCAACTATTTTATCACTCATCTTAGAAACGTTGTTTCATAAAGCTTTAGCGCAAGTTGTTTTATTATTAATTTATCAAACTGTTTACTATTTTATCAACTATGTAATATCCTCATGCTAAACGATTTTCATGATTACTCCAAAAATCATCAAGCTATTATCTTACAAAACAAAACACCGAATACCAACTATTTGTCCTACATTTCCTCTATGAGATAATAAACTTCATCATATCTAACACAAACCGCTTTCAACTATTTTACCGACCATTTCCTTACTCCGTCACTATTAAACCCAAAATTTACGACTTTTAATAATACTTTATAAACAATGACTTACGATACTTTACAAACTATTTATCCTTTTTGAACTCAAAACCGGGTTATCAATCTTGTAACCTCAAGTCAATTCTATGGTTTTGAGAGGATGATCCATGCTCATATTCGATGGTTTAACAAGATTGCATCTACCATCAAATACAAGAATGTCCTACATATGCCGCAAGCTTCTTCGCTCCCATTTTCCTCGAGGGCAAGCCCGGATTTGGCTCGAGAAACAACCCCTCAATCAATCGAAACATGGGAAGACCGTGAAGAAATTTGTTAACGAATTCTATCCACCTTCCAAAACCACGAGTCTTAAAACGAAATCATCAAGTTCACACAAAAGTTTGATGAATCCTTCAAAGAATCGTGGGATTGTTTTAAGGAGTTGCTCGCAATGTCCTCACCACGGTTTCTCCGAGTTGATGCAACTCGATACTTTCTATAATGGGTTGAGTCAATCGATCAAGATTCTCTCAATTCCTCCACCGGAGGAAATTTCTTGAGCAAAACCGTAAAAGAAGATTTAGCGATCATTGAAAACAAGTCTAAAGTCCGCATTGCACAAGCAAACCGGTTGTTTCCCAAGTCGGTGTTGGTCCTTTACTATCGCTCAGAGTCAATCTAGCACCGATGCTAAGATTGACAAACTCACTAAAGCAATTCAAGCTTTGGTTCTCCAACCAAAAGAAAGTTTTTTTCCACAAACTTCACCTCCTGTGAAGTTAAGAAAGTGAAGTTCTGTGTTACCATGTGGCCCCATTCCTACTACAACTATATGGCCACCGATAGTAACCTTCAAGCAAACTGTGGTGGGATTTCTAATTCAGAGGCAACCAATACCGCGTCCTATAGACCGAACCACCGCCCCAACCACTACCCTCGACCACCCGGTTTCAACCAAAACCAAAACCGTAATCAAAATCGAATAGAACGAATCAAGGTTTTCAAAACCAAGGTAATTTTAGTCAAAATAACGATTTTCAAAATCAAAATCAAAACTTCCAAAACCAAGGAAAGTTCCATTTTCCACCGACTTGTGGTTGTTGATTTCGATGCCGATCATCGGGTTCCCTCATTGTTGGACGAGGATTCCGAGAACGGCCGTGCTCATTGATGTATTTGAGTTAAGAAATCACTACACGCTGGGTAATGAAGGTTACTTTCAACCTTGATCAAACTTCAAGGTACTCCTCAAATTATGATGTCAATCGCTTAATCGAGTCAATGTAATTGATATTGTTCTGCAGGAGTACTCTCAAGAGTTTCTTGGTTATTTTCATAATTCGTGAGTGGGATTCCACCACATCTTCTCAACCAATCATTGCTTGACTCTTCCCCTCTCTCACTCCGCTTGAGGGAGGTGATTTTTCTTGAAGAGATCATGAGTTTCTTGCTAATGATGAATCGATTCTCAGGGAATTGATGGTGTTTATGATTCGGAGGAGATATCCTTTATCTTGAGCAATTGTTAAATGAAGATCCATTACCATCTCTCCTCCGAAAGAGATCACAATTGAGGAAATCAAATCAAGACAAACATCTACTAAAGAATTTCCAAGTTGAACTTAAGGACCTACTCCTCATCTCGAGTATGCATTCTTGAGGTGATGATAAATTGCCCGTCATAATTGCTAAAGACTTAATCGAGGAGGAGAAGATCATCATCATAAAGGTTTTGAAGTCACACAAGCAAGCAATTGCTTGAAACTCTCCGACATTAAGGGTATCAACCCCGAGTTTTGTACTACAAAATCTTAATGGAGGATGACTTCAAACCAACAAATCCAACATCGTAGAAGGTGAATCCTAAGATTCATGAGGTTATCAAACAAGAGGTTCTCAAACTTTGATGCCGGCTTAATTTACCCGATCTCCGATTGTCCTGGTCATCCCATTCACCGTGTTCCAAAAAGGTGGCATAATCTGTTGTCACAATGAAGAAAACGAGTTAATTCCAACTCGATTGGTTATGGGATAGCAGTGTATCGACTATCGCAAGTTAAACGAAGCCACCGTAAAGACCATTTTCCTCACCATTCATGGACCAAATGCTTGAGAGATTAGCAGGAACGAATACTATTGTTTCTTGATGGTTTCTCGGGGTATTTTCAGATCCCCATTGATCCGCAGGATCAAGAAAAGACCACATTCACCTGCCCATACGGAACTTTTGCCTACACGATGTTTTTGGCCTATGTAACGCTCCCGGCACGCTCCAACGATGTATGATGGCAATTTTCCCATATGATCTGGGAAACAATGGAGGTGTTTATGGATGACTTCTCGGTCATTGGGACTCATTTCAAACATGTCTCCCATTTAGATAAATGCTCAAAAGGTGTGAAGACACCAATCTTTGTCTAAATTGGGAGAAGAGCCACTTTATGGTCAAAGAAGGCATAGTCCTTCGCCATAAGATTTCCAAAATGGATTGAGGTAGATAGAGCAAAAGTTGATGTTATTACAATTGCCTCATCCTACTACCGCCAAAGGTATTAGGAGTTTTCTAGGTCATGCCGGTTTTATCGCAGATTCATACAAGATTTTTCTAAAATCGCCACTTATGATCCATCTTCTTGAAAAGATGCTCTTTTATCATCTCACCGAGTGCATCGCTTTTGAAACCTTAAAGAAAAAGCTACGGAAGCACCCATTCTAGTTGCCCTCGATCGATTTACCTTTGAACTCATATGCGATGCAAGTGATTTTGCTATCGGTGCAGCCCTAGGGCAACGAAACCAAACATTTTCACCTATCCACTACGCGAGTAAGACTATGATCGGAAGCTCAAACCCATTACACCACTACGTAAAAAGAATTATTAGCCGTGGTGTATGCGTTTGAGAAGTTTCGCCATACCTTATCTTGACCAAATGCTGGTGTATACGGATCACTCGGTCTCAAATATCTCTTTGCAAAACAAGATGCAAAGCCGAGATTGTTCGCTGGGTTCTCCTCCTACAAGAATTTGATATCATTATACGTGATAAAAAGGAGCCGAGAACCCGTCACGATCATCTCGTCCCGCTCTAGAAAACCCTCACCGGGATGTGTTCGAGAAAAGGAAATAAACGAACATTTCCTCTCAAACACTCAATGCGGTTTCTTTTCGTGAGATTCTTCTACCCCATGGTTCATCGACTTTGCAAATTACCATGCGGTAACTTTAGCGGTGAAAGGGATGTCGTCCCAACAAAACAAATTCTTTAAAGATGTAAACATTACTCGACGACCCCTACTTATTCAAAATTTGCGCGATCAAGTCATCAGCGATGTGTGTATGGTCGAAGCCAATGACATTCTCAAGGCTTGCCATTTCGACCCACTGGGGACATCATAGCCCCAACTACACCGCCAAGAAGGTGTTTGATTCCGTATTTTATTGGCCCACGATTACAAGGATGCCCACGAATTTGTCAAAACTCGCGACGCTTGTCAACGTCACGGAAATATCTCACAAAGAAATGAAATGCCGCAAAACGCCATTCAAGTAAAGTAGATTTTGACATCGGGGCATTGACTTTACGGGCCATTTCCATCATCTCGAGGAAACAAATACATACCGTGGTCGTTGACTATTTGTCAAAATGGGTCAAGCGAAAGCTTTGCTCACCAACGATGCCCGAGTTGTTGTGAAATTCTTAAAATCTCTTTTTGCTAGGTTTCGAACTCCACGAGCTATAATCATGATCGTGGTACGCATTTAATGACCGACTTTGATAGAGTCATGCAAAAGTATGGTGTAACTCACTGCCTCTCATCGCACCACCCCAAACAAGTGGGCAAGTGGAAGTTTCCAACCGAGGGATTAAAAGAATTTTGAAAGGAAGAGGCGAAAACCGTGCCTCTTGGTTCCGATAAGCTAGATGACGACTGGTCTTCCGTGACAATTTTATAAAACACCCATCGTGTACCCATACAAGCTTGTATACGGAAGGCATGTCATCTGCCGGTTGAGCTTAAGCACAAGGCATATTGGGCCTTGAAACATGCCAACTCGATATTCAGATAAACTGGTGATCACCCTAAAGTTCAAATGAATGAATTAAATGAACCCGTGATCAAGCATACGAGAACTCTTTCGATCTACAAAGAAAAGACAAAGAAGATTCATTACTCAAAATCAAAACCACGCTTTCAACGCCGGTGATCGAAGTCCTTCTTTTCAACTCAAGATTGAAGATTTTCTGAAAACTAAAACTCACCGGTCTCGGACCATTCACCATCACTAAAGTATTTCCATATGGAACCATTGAGTTATCTCAACCCGATGGTCCAAATTTAAAAGTGAATGGTCATCGATTGAAGCACTATTTTGGAGAGACATTCCTCCTGTGGTTTTCCTGATCTACAAACTTTCCCATGAACCAATGAATGCGGGATCGAGTCAAGCTAGCGACTTGGGAATCAAAAATGCAGAGTATTGCCATATGGGTTTTCACCCATATTTCGACTTCTTTCATTTTCACCACTCCCAGCTGGGGAGTTGTCCTCATTGTTGAATATAAGTTTTCAAAAAAAAAAAAAAAATCAAAATAATGGCCGTAATATTTCCTTTTACGTTTCTATGTATCAAGATAATCGCAGATTTAATATTGAGGGCAATATTCATTTCTAGTGGGGGGAATTCTCACGAATTTTATCATGTAATTATACCACCCAATTCTCCCATTTTTCGCCAAATTTTTTGGAGTAAGTGTTTTGCACTTACTCAAACTTATGGTTATCGATCCGCCATGTCTAAAAACAAAAGGATTGGCTAATCCAGGAGCAAACCATTCTTGGTAAAGATATCTCAAATCCGCTGACGCTTGCAATTTGCCCAAAATTGTATGGTGTTCATTTCACCATATCTTTAATTAGTGAAGAGTCGCTAGCCCGCAAGTTTATGGCTTGTGGTAAAGGCATTGAAAACCATAATTGGTAATCGACTCACCAAAGATATTTTATCTAAGAGTTATTAGTCCGTAGCAAACGGCTCGTAAAGACAAATCAAACCGTTGGAAGTCGGTGATTTGCTCAAAATCATTTGGTTATCGTTGTACCAAGGTTCTACTTGAACTCAAACAATTGGCTACTTTAAGTAATGGCTTTTGATAAAGAGATTCAAATCCATTAAGTATTTCAAAAGATTGCTAGAACTAGCAATAGTTTAGTGTGGGGATTGATGATGTAAATACTCATCATTTTGGTCAAACCGAATCGCAAAACATTTAAAACGCCGTAAATGCATCAAAATACCGAAATATCTCAAAATTGTATTTTATATGTTTCGGATGCAAAATGTTTAAAATCGATGAAAATGAGCTAAGTTTGCATGATTGGCGTCAGCCCTCAATTTTCAAATCTTGTCAAAAATAGTCCCCGAGCACTTATTTTAAAGAAAAGTCACCAAAGGTCCTTTTGAAATCATAACTTGTCATAATTAGTCCTTTGGTGAAAAGTTCCAAAAGTTTTGAGAAATTACGCTTTGATCCTCGATTTTAAAATGGTCATGTTTAGTCCTGGAATTTCACAATTGGCAAAATGGTCCTTAACTTATTTGAGATTTACAAGTTTGACCCTTGGACTACAACTTCATAAATTACAACTTTAGTCCTTGAAATTTGAAATTGATGTAAAATATCCTTTCGAGTTTCGTAAATGACAATTTTGGTCCTCGATTATTGATGATGGCAAGAAAGGCCCTTGGATTACATTTTCGAAGTTACATGTATGGTCCTTGATTTCCAATTTTACACCTTTGGTCCTTGTGTTACTTGAATATCAAATCCAAACCGGATCCAAATAAAACCCAACCCATAACTTCCCAAGCCCAATACCATTTTAACCCAACCCGTCCAAACCATTTACCCGGTCAAGTATTAAATCCAAACCCGCCATCGTTTAAAATATTAAAACCGCCACGGTTCCTCCCCTCATCATCACCTACCTATGCCCGCAACACCCTCCTCCATCATCATCACCTTATTCTACTCTCCAAACACCCCATGCCAAATACATTAAATGCTCCTCCCCGTCACAAGTTATCAGACTAACCTGACAAATCTCATTTTCCGCCAAAATGCCATCAACTGGCTATAATCCACTCAAGTCATCCAATGGTCCCAAATGCAAGTGGGAAATGCTCAGAGAGAGAGAAGACCTTTGGATGTATAAATAAGAGAAGGTATGCGAGGAGAGTAGTCTTAGTTTTAATTTTCATATATGTCGCTTTTAATATCAATGTTTTAGTTTAAGTTTAAAGTCGTAATCTTTCGTTCTATGTACTCAATTTAAGTTGTTTTATCAAGGTAATCCATTTCAAGTATCAATTTAAGGTTAAACAACATTTCATGTTTTTATGATCATCGTTAAAAATCGCCATGTTCTTAAATTCAGTTTCTAGTAGCTTATTTTTAATCCAAATAAGCTTACTTAAGTCATCCATAGCTTTGGTAAGCTTATAAACCGCTTTAAGCAATATATCATGTTGGTCAACAAAAGTCAAACCGAGCTCATTTGAAATGGATATGATATCGGGTTGATGCAGAGCTTGGATCTGGGTGGAATAGCTTTGGTTAGTATAGTTATGGTTCTGTATAAGTCGCTAATGTCGGATAACTTCATGAGTTTTTATCTTATTTCCATTTCTCATTTAGTTTGCAAAACTGCTGAGTTTGAATCTGTGTTTAGATTAGCTTTTATCTGCTCAAGAACCGTTATTAGACCACATTGATTCACCTTCCTGTTAGCTTAAGCAAATCAAGTAGTAGTAGTTTAAGTTGCAAGATGCTTAGTATAAAGGGTGTTTGGATTTGTTAGTAAATCTAGGATGAAGGTTAATTCTTGGTTGAAAATCACATTAGTCTAAACTAGGTTTAATACAACCAACTTGGTCATTACTTGTCACTAGGATTCATTGGAAAGTCAAAATCAACTTTAAACTGCCTAAAATTCATAACTCATGGAATATTACGATCATGAGCTTGGTTTATGTTTAGAAACTAGTTGAGTAGCTTAATATGGCTTTAGTTTAGCTTATAACATCACATCTGGTTCACAAATTGAGCTCAAAGTTCATTAAAGTCAAACTTTGCAAAACCATAAGAAAGTCAAATTGAAAAAGTCATTTTCACTCAACTCTGGGTGATTTTTAATTGATTCTTTATTGGGTCAAATCAAGTGAAACTTTGGGTTTAAAAACTTCAGTTGGTCAAGAATTGAAAAATGATTTTTGAAATTTTGTAAGTCCTTATAAGCTCCAAATAAGTCAAGCATTGTCAGTCATAGTGCCTCACTGCACACTCAAAGATACATCGAGTGTAAGACAGCACCTTGCACCTTGCATAGGCTTGGTTTTAGATCCTTAGGGTCCAAACTTGGTTTAGAGATAGTTGTCGGTTGTCTTGAGATCTCTAGTTTTGTTTTTCACAAAAGCTTCTTCAATAAGCTTGTGCTTAAGCTTCAAAGTAGACATAAAATCTGTTTGGCACTTAAGTTTTTTAAACATCAAATCATGGCAGTTAGAACTTTAGAGGTTTAGGTTAGTTGTAATTATTTGCTTTTGAGTAGTTTTAGCATTTTATAGCTTCTGTGATAATTTGGTGCTCATTTGGTACCTCTAGCTTATTTTGAATGCTTATTTATAAGCACTTTTCACTGCAGCTTCATATTCTCACACTTAAGCTACTGTTTTTATATTTTTCTTAGATTCAGAATATTAATTTAGACTTTTCCTAAATTTTTCATATTTTTCCAAAGATCGCTTGATATTTTCCTCATTTAAATCCGTTTTAGGACTTTTTAATTAGCTTTTAACATAATTAAATCGTGAAAACTTCAAAAAATAAGTTTTCATTTCATAGGTTAAGATAAATATAAAAGTCAAAAAAATATTTTTCCGATTTTTCTTAGTTAAATTTGTAATTTTAGCAATTTAATTAGTTTTAAATAGTTTTAATTCATAGAAAATAGAAAATAATTAAAAATACAAAATTGGTTTTGAAAATTCTATTTAGTTATTTTAGATTTTTCTAAGTCATAATTTCATTTTTCTAGCTTTATTTCATATTTTCTTATATTTTAGGTATTATTAAATAGGTAAAATTAGTTTTTAATTAATAATTAAATAAATAGTCATAAAATATTTTTCTTTTCTAAAATTTTCTTATCATTAGGTTTGTAAAATGTCATTTTATATTTTTAGGATTAATATTGTTTCGCTTCACATTTTCTTTTTGTACGTTACGTAGTTTTTAATTTAAATTTTATAAAAGAAAATCAAAACATCATTTTAAAAATAGTGATAGCGTTTATTTAATATAATTTATCTTTTAATTTTCTTTCATTTTTCCCTTGTCATTTAATATCAATCATAACCCTTTTCCGCTCAAATTCTCCCGATCACTATACGTCAGTGATTCAAAAGACGTACCGCTCGTGACTTAACGACCTGGGAAACACTATACCCTAGATCTTCATTGCATTGGTTCCGAAATGTTTGAAGTTTATTACGTTAACCATTCACAAGTGGTTAGCTTGTGTGATAAAACTTGATTTGTCAGCATCGATCACTATACCACGCGTGCCTTATACTAAAAATTCTATGGAACTAATATTAGACTTAAAGTGGTTTCGTCAAGAATGCACGGTAGCTAAATTATGCATTATTAACATTTAATAAAATCAAAAAGTTAAACATGAATCATTACCAAAATTAACCAAAACTCATAACACTTCATCCCAAAATCATAGCAAAATATGATCAAATTTTATTAATCTTTCTTATGAATGGTGGCTAAATGATGATACCGTAATATTTTATGAGTGGAGCCCATGCCAAAAGAGCCAATATGCCGTATCAATGGAGCCGAATACACGACCCACTAACAGTAAAGTATAGAAGATGGCTCATTCCACGCCACACAATCCAACGCCAAGAACGACTTTCAGAGGCAAGGAAGGCTCTGAAAACCACCACTCGTTAGAGGGCATCTCAAGTATTTCTTACCTTGTTTAATCATTATTTATCGATCGATTTCATTATGAATTCTACTCGTATAGCTTTGATTCAATCATTGTGTATTGCTATCGAGATTATGGGCTAACACCCTTAGTGTTAACCATGTTTATGACTATCTAGTTGTTTTGATTTATTTACTCAATTAATTGCCTTTTGTTGGATATCATTTATGTTTATCGTGCTCAATTGCGCTCGCTTACTTGCTTGAAGTGTTGTGGCTATTTCCTAGATCATAAATTATGGATGGATTTTTGTGATTTTTGATATGTATCATAATGATTGGCATGCGTGATAACATAGCTTCATGGTGGTTGCCATTAGGACTAGAGGCTCGGCACGTATCCCTAGGCTAGTCATTGATTTAATAAGGCAAATAAGTTAAGTAGAACCCTTATAGATGACCATTTATGAGGGTTTAGGTAGTTTCACTTGTATATGATTACCAAGATAGATTATAATTGATAGTTGAGCCACTTTATGTGTGTTTGATGCTTATTAACAATGTGACAATCGGGTTAAGGGTGGTGATAAGGATTTAAAAGGTACACTTTTGACGGGTCATTTAAGCCCTTAATTGACCACTTTTATATCCGTGACTGCTTAATTTTGTTCCTTTTCACTTTTTAGGTCTCTTGAAGGCAAATTGCTGGAATGACACTTATTCGGACGAAAAGGCGCGAATATATAAAGAAAATGGCCAAAGTCAAGAATCAAGACACTCAAGTCATTGAATGTAAGCGACGGCGTCACATGACCAAAATAGCGGACGCCACGAACACGCTTTGTGACGACTCAAGAGCTAAATTGCTATTTTGCACTCGACGGCATCGTTTTATGAGTAGGCGCCATAACTCGACGGCCTAGATTGGATCCCGGACGCGTCGAAGATGAAGCCCACCACACACAACCATAAGGTGACGCCCGTCACAAAGTTGACGCGCCAAGATGAAAACCTAATGGCGGTGATCCGACGTCAGTCACAAATAAAGAGCGACGTCAGATATTGTAACTCATATATAGAATTCGAATTTTCGGACGCTTAGGAGGTAGTTTTGTGGAGTAAACCTAAACCGAACTTTGCTGTCTTCGACAAGATCTTAGGGTTCCATACCCTATTTTACAACAAGATAAGTGATTTACTTCATTAATTCAATTATGTCTTCAATTGTTTGTGTGTATGCTTGCATGTTTTCCATGTCCGGCTAATTTACTTGTGTGTTTGCTTAGATCTATGAAACCTAGGTATTGAATATTGATTGGTTGTCTCTTATCTTAATTGTGATTGACCTAGTATTACGGTTGGTCATTTGTTGTATTTTTAATGCTTGAGTAATCTTTGTGAACATTAGTTTATAATCACCTAGAGTTATTGTAGGCTAAACATCCAAAGATAACCTTAGAGTTAGTTTATGAATCCCGAGATTTCAGAGGCAATAACCTTAAGGTAGTCTCAAAGAGTTAGAGAAAACGCATACCCTACTTAATTAGAAGACACAACGCGCTAAGAATAAGGACGTGACAATTCAACCATCAATACGAGATAACTAGGGAGTAATAGCATCTAGGTAAACACATCTTTAAATCATCATATGAGCATAAACAATAGAGATAGACTACCCTTAGCTTAGTTAACTAGATAGTTAGATAAGTAGAGTAATCGATAGAAATACCGCCCAAATTCAATACCTCGAGATTCGCCTTCAATTTTCTAAAAATATAAAAAGATAAAAATAATCTTCCTCAACCCCAACCTTAGCGTAGTAATTTCTCACTAGCATTCCTATTCCCAGAGAACGATATCAATTCTCGAGGCTTACCCTAATACTACACTACAACGATGTCAAGTCACTAGTTTTACAAACACAAGTAATATAGAAAGAGATAAGGCGATTGAACAAGATCTAACACACACACACACGATATTAAAGACGGTTATGCGTAAGGCATGAGTGAAAGAGAATAACTTGAACAACCAACCTTCAAATGAAGGTTTACATAAAGTATTTATAGGAGGAAAGCTAGGGCAACACTCCGAGTTTCCATCCTTTCTTTAATGGGCTTGGGCCTAAGCTCATGGGCCTTCTACATAAGCTTAAGGCTAATAACAAACATAAAGGACATAATAAGCTACTAATTACATAATAATGACTAACACTTGAATTATAGTTTAGAGTGATTCCAACAATCTCCCCTCAAGTGTTGGTGATGAGCGTGAAGGCGTTGATGTAATAGTAGCTCGACGTCTTCGACTTTCTTCTTTCTTGTGAGAAGAATTGCCTTGATTTGAACAATCTTCCCAAAGGTAGAAATTGTCTTCTTTGAATGTTATGCTTTGACGTCATCTTTAACTTAGTTCTTTGATCATTGTTCTTTGTGATGAAAGTGATAGTATGTTGTTCGTGCATCAAGTCTCGCCTCAGATCGCTTCATTGCACATGGTTCCACGCCATTCTTCAACATGCTCACACGCCTTTGACGTTGGAATTCAAAGATCGATGAAGTTCTTTAAGTCTTTTAACTTTGTAGATTCTTTGATTTGATGAAGAATCATTCTCGATCAAGTGTTGCTTTATGATAGAACTTCCATTAGTGATGATGTTGGCGTGAGCATGAGAAGAATCAAGACGATCATCCCGCCCCGAGCTTCCATAAGAAGAAAACATTTCAAACGGTTAGTAATAAGCGGTTTCGCACTTACAAGTTTGTACTTCGAGAGTGTTAAAAGATAGTGTGAAAACACAACTCTAATTTCACAAAGGCCGCTCTCGAACCGGAGTCCCGCAAGTGAGATAACGCGATGTATCAAGCACACCTATAGTTCGATGAGTCGGCGAGGTACACCAAGCATCACCCACGATCGTAGACCGCTTGAGACACACTAAGCGTAATCCACGGAGTTACCGAAGCGACTCCTTTGCCGTGGTTGTTTAATGTTGACCCGGCAGAGTTTCCATTCAATCACCGAGGATCACAGCTGTGAACCTCTCATAAATGTTCTCGATGATTGCTAAGATCCGTGAAGGACTCGATATTAACCACCGATGATCTTATTTGGTGATCGCAAGTGATGAGATGTCAAGTGTACCTAAGAGATCTTTTGATGAATCTCGTGGCTCTAGACTCAATAGTGCGCTTTTGGTTTTCCGAGCGGAGATCGGGAGAGGGTCTCCTTCTTCAATACCAGATCTCTGAGAACGCCAATAGTTTACGAGGGTTCCCCTGAGAATGAAACAAGCTTCGCTGAGAGAAACTCGAGTGGCTAAGAAGGTTTAGTGCATGCGCCATCGGGTCCATGACGACTTTTAATCTTCAATACCCGGCCACTAAGTGACAACTAGTAGCATATGAATTGAACCCGTTGTCCATTTCTAAGTTGAATAATTTGAGGGCTATTTCTTTTCACCCTTTTCTTTGCATTTCTTTTTTATTCTTCAACCCTTCTTTTCTCCGATTCTCATTTTCCCTTTAATCATCGCATCTAAGGACTTCTAAGTACTAACTATTTGTGATGTCCTTGGCTAGATCCCTCCGGCTCTGGCGGATCATAGACGGTTATTCCTAACCTTAGTCACCTTATAACCCATGACTAACCTATGTTGCCATTAAAACCATTGTTGGAAGAATCTCTCAAAGGGTTTGTAAATGAAAATATGTTTGAACCATCGAGAGATAAGATTTTGCATAAATACTCCCCCTCCACATGTGCTTAAGAGTTTTAATGGTTATATGTACAATGAGGAAAGAGCTGCACTTTTTGAATTGATCCACTAAGATAGACAATCCTCATGAGACACGGTTACATTGCATAGTTAAAGAGTTGCATTGTCACTTTTAGGTGACAACTAGCTCTAATAACTACCTTGAAGGTGTAAACAAACCTCGAAAGGTTGTCAAACCCGCCGAGTTCATGTCTACCAAGAGTTTCTCGAATGGTACATTCTACTCGGACAAGTCCTTTCATAGACACGCTTTACATTACTAGCGAACTAGCTTGAAATTATTACCCGTCCAGACAAGTCTTTTCGAGTTACTAACATTTTAGTACCGCTAATTGTTGGTTAAGTCTATTACACAAAGATTCATTTGCATTTACACAACATATTTCTTATCACATAATTTTCTCCCTCAAAAATGGCATATCAAATGTTATTTTTGAAAAGTTGACAATAAATATGACCATTTCAGTGTTGCAGGAAGATGACCACTATGAACAATTTGTGAACAAAGTTTTAATTCAAATACTCCCCTCAACTAGTGATATAAACGGTTGAGGTTTTGAAAATCATATGGGAAGTATTTGTCCTTTTGAGCAAAACCTTGAAAATGAAAGGTTTGATAGGTTTTACTCAAAAGTAAGAAGCTCGCCCTTTTATAAGGATTGTGGTAATCAAGCGCACTACGTGGTCCTTTCTTGAAAATTACGGGTTGTACATCGTTATGCGCACACGTCATTCACATAAATAATCACACATCCAAATGTAATAATGAAGGAAACAATTCAAGGGGTACCGTGAAGTGCGAGTGATGTCGCCAGAGTGCGAGCAGTATGCTGATAGCCGATGATGTTAATCCTGGTCGACCACCAACAAAGCTTTCCAACGCTCGAATCGATCCCTTCAAACAACCTTTCATCAATCATTCTCGATGATCCTCCTCACATCCCTTCGATCCCGAGAATTCCATCGCTAGGAGACCCAATCTTGTGACGTATGTCCTTCAACCTATAGGCCAATCCGACCCTAACCATCTTCAAAGTGTGATCCCCAACTTGTGAAGTTCACTACAAGCCATTAAGTAATTTCTTTGTAGTTCACTACGGTAAACGATGCCGAAAGGTTTGCCGATGAGTGTATATTGCGAGTCTGGTCGAGGCTCGGGAAGATCTAACGAGGTGGAGTGAAGTTGACACGGCTCGATAAGATTCAATCGCCACCGAAGATCTTCTACACGCTCCTTGATGACTATGCGTCCGATGAAGATGAGCAATGACCGATGAATTCACGCTGTACATCGGTTGAAAATTGTCTCATGCGACCTTGTACTTTGGCAAGGTACATGTCTTCAATGTCGCTGATAGACAAATTCTCAAAGTCGCCCTCGAGAATGCATAATCTTTTCATCTTGTCGTCAACCACCGATATTCTTTAGGAAAGTGTAGTCCCACCTAGATGAAAGGGAAACGTGTTTGATGGCAACGATATCCTTAGCATCAACACCGTGATGTTGAGATTCTTCGCGCTCCGCCGTTGATGAATCCCGACATTGCCTTCTCGGTTAGATGCTTCCACGCTGTCGAGAACAAGTGATTGGCACGCTCCTCGATGGCTATGCGCTCGAGTATATAGTCAGCTGGAATGGAAGTGTCAACGATGTAGCGATTTCCTTAAACCATCGCCACCATGTAGAAGAAATTCCGTGTCTTTGTTGAAGAAATATCCGAATGGAATCCTCGGTTCATCCGTCACGATCGCTGGTAGTGGTTTTGACCAATGATGTAATATGGAGGGTTGTCCCGCTTAGTGAAGTCGACGCTTGCTTCGGGTTGAGCCAATCCATGTTGTTAGACATAGCTCGAGCAATATTTTCAAGGTGATATTCAACCTCGATAACACTTTCTCGAGCTATCTTTCCACGCTTGAAAAGCTTCATTCTTGATTCGCCTCAACCTCTGATTTTGCCATCTTCTTCACATGGAACTTTTCTTGCATTATCTTAGCATGCTCCAGCATACTGCTCACCGGATCTTGACCTTCTTCGTGG